>CM070071.1:4175997-4775997 GCA_036320875.1 Cotoneaster glaucophyllus
AGCCCTGGTACTGATGAGTGGAAGCAGTGCCCTTCTCTGAGAGAGAAAAAGGGTAGCTTAGCTGCAGCCACCACAAACAGCAAAATTTTTGCAATGGGTGGTGGGAATGGAGTTGATTGCTTTTCAGATGTTGAGATGCTTGATTTAGATGTTGGACGATGGATCCGTACACAGTCAATGTCACAAAAGGTAAAAATACATTTGGGCAATAAGGTATATCTTAATTGAACATACTTATTGTCCTTTAGCAAATTCCCTTTTCCTATGATGTGTTTTTCTTGCACAAAAAGTTTACCTCGTGGCTCTTGGTATGTGCTTCTTTTATTGTTCCAGCGTATGGGTCTTGCTGCAGTAGAACTCAATGCTGTGCTTTATGCCACTGGTGGATTTGACGGGACTAGTTATTTGAAGTAAGATATTGAACCTCCTTTCTATTGTGTAGTTTTTATGTGGGTCTGTACTCAATGCTATGCATGAACTGCATGTATATTCATTATATGACTTTTATCTCGCAAAATGCACGTGTTTTATGCACATTCAATGAAGTAACTGGTGAATTCTCTTCTTTCGGATCAATCTTTTAAAATAATGTATAAACATCGCACCTTGGTTAGAAGTACTCATGCTTCACTAGTTCTATTGTCATTAATAAACGTTTGACCGAGTGACTATGTGCATTTAAGTTCTAAAGAAAATGCTTAGGTAGGATATTTATGTTAATTCTATCGCACACCTGCTTCTGCCTGTAATTGTAGTGCCTGCATTCTGAACTATTCCTACATCGGTGGTTGACTTGACACGTGCATATCTCAGCTCTGTTGATAGATTCGACCCCAGAGAACACAAGTGGACCAAAATTGCCTCTATGCATTCGAAAAGGGGTTGCCATTCATTGGTTGTTCTGAATGAACAAATGTAAGTACATTTCTTCTGACTTGTTTCAATCCGCTTAGTCATGAATTGGGTATGAGAACTTGTCATGAACTTGGACATAAATCAATTCTTTTGATGAGCATCTCTGCACATGATTGCTCCACTATGCTCTTTCCCGGTTGCCCAAACCACTTAGGGCATCGCTTGGTCTCAAAATTGAATGGGATTAGATAACTCACAAGGCTCAATGTATGTTGAAGGATGGAATGGAATTAGTCACGGAGGAAACTTATCCCTTCCAACCTTACCAATTTTGTCGGGATTGGAATGGATAAGCGTCCTTCATGTCCTACCTTTAACTTCGAAAAAAATTTGAAGTTGACATCCATTGAGTCTAATGTGTACTGAGTTAATGCAATCCAATCATCTACACCAAACGAAGTCTTAAGCAAATGTAACAGGGTTATATTTTTGGTTAATGTGACTCTGATCAGATCCACCCCTTAATTTGAAAAGAACTGCCAAGCATCAATAATTTTAAGAGTGCTAACCCGGTAATTAGTCTCCAACAGCAAGCTTCCCTTTTCTTTGCTAAATTTTGGTGCTTGGCTTGTTTGTTGACCTTCACAATTATGGACATTCACGTGTAGATATGCTCTGGGAGGCTTTGATGGAGATTCAATTATCCAGAGTGTGGAAAGTTTTGATCCACGGCTTGGGTCATGGATGCCGGCCGAACCAATGTATAACTCCAGGGGATATTCAACGGCTGCTGTTGTCAAGGATACCATTTATGTAATCGGAGGGATGAAAGCTGACGAATGCATAGCAGAGACGGTAAGTTTCATTTTATCATGCTTTCTATCAGTATGAACAAGACTTGTGTGGGTTCATTGTAACATTTGTATATAATGGCAGGTTGAATACTACAAGGAGGGGCAAGGTTGGCAGGAAATGGCGATGACCGCCATCGGTAAAAGGTGTTTCATGTCCGCCGTTGCTTATTCGACCTGATCGTGCGATGCTGGATGCTGTTAATTTACAAGGGAAAGTCTTTTGGTACATCAAATGCTGTTATCTAAGGCTGTGGTTCTGTGAGGTTGTGTACTCTCAGTCATACTGGGGATACTGGAAATGTTTTTAAGGATTTAATGGAAATCATTTTGCGATCGGATACTTTGGTTTGAATATTTTAATATTGCAAGAATCGCCTCCGAAAATAAAAGGGAGACTTGCATACACCATCGGGATGCCACTATGGCGTTATAGACCAATAACACAATGTAATGTGAAAAGGATTAAAAACACATGAAAATGGCGGTCGTGGACGCAAAAGTTGCATCCCAACGAGTACACTACTCTAGGTAAGTGCTTCCCGGCAAAAAGGGCCAATAACTATTGAATCCATAAATTCTTTGCTGACAGAAATCATTGCGGTAATTTTTTCAATTCATAGGAATTTGACATGAAGAACGGAGTATTGTGCGTCGATTATCAAATACACTTTCCCTCTTTTATCCGAGCTTGAAACTGGTAGCATAAGATAAATTATACAGGCGGAGTTGGTAAATTTCTTAAATTAACACAATAAAATAAGTTACTCGGTCCTTTTACTTACCATAGAAAGATAAACATCCTTTTCTCGACAAAGATACGTTAGTTCATGTCTAGGGCCCCGACGTTTGACCGAGGAGACATCCTCAACCTCGGACAAACATTCCATACAAATGCAGACCTTCATTGTCAAAGAAAATGCTTTTGGGGTTCTGTAAAAGGGTGCACAAAACGTAAAGATCCGGACATCTTCGGAGCCTCCGAAAAGGTTTAAATCCAAAAACACAAGCTGAGTGGACTCCTCGTCTTCATTTACAGTCATCTTCAGCCACAGCCGACTTTCGGCTAAAACGTTATGGAGTGTGATATGGCATGGTATGCCAACGGGCAGTCCTGCGACAAACCGAAGAGGATTTTCAGAGCTGTTGTCGGGTATATCCAGCTCTGCGTTTACGTGCTTGATTCCACCGCACAACACAAGCTGCTTGAGGGAGAAGCTTTCAAGTACTCTTTGAAAAAGATGGGGATTACAGGAAGCTTCATTGAGAGAGGTACCGGTTTCCGATGATAACTTCTCAACTTCAGTTATAAACCTGGAAGGTTCAAGAGATCCCTCTCTAAGGAGAGATTCAACCTGTGACATCGTACTAGAGAGCTTTCTCAAGGTTCGAAGATGGCAGCAAATTTCTATTTTCGACAATCTGAGGACACAGGTCACAAGTATCAGCTCCAAGATATGCAACTCCTCCCTTTTAGACAATCTTATAAATGTACTCTTCAGATCTCTAAGCCTTGTGTCCAGCTTTCTTAATACTAAGTCTAATTCTCCCATTCCATAAGGAGGAAAAAGCACTGAAGGCAGAAAGTTCATCCATGCCTTTGTAAGCAGTTTCATTATCTGAACATATTGCTTCGTGAAGGGCAAAACACCCGCAGATGGAAGCGAGTCAGAAGTGAATGTTGCCAGCTCTTCCTTGCAACTTCTGCAAAACATTTTACAAAACAAATAAGCAGGAAGCACTGAAAGAGGCGATTAGGATATCAAATATGTTCAAAATTTATGGTAAATATGCATGCTTGCAAACATGTCATAATTCAAATTATATATCAGACATTCCTTTGGCAGGATGATCCATTAAACCCAGTCCCCCGACTAGATGCTATAATGCATAATCTCAAAGCATGCATACCTTTCTGGTGCCTGAAGGGAAACTTTTGTTTTATTTTGTCTATTTTTTCCTGTTTTAGGGAAAACAAATAATGTCAACGGACAACGACAGAAAGTAATGTGTTACCTCAAAGTCCTCATTACTTCATTCACGAATCCTGATTGTACAAGTGGCCAGATATCCTTCGCCCTTGCAAGAACAACATTCACTAACTTAGTCACTTCATCATGCACCTCTAGCTGGTATGCTACAAGTGAAGTTCCTACTTCCCTTGGCTCCATTATTGGAGACACAATTTCAGAGGTTTCAGCTGAACCAGTCATCTTGTTACTAGTACAGGTTGAACCATCATTTACAAGTAAAGGCAAGCATGGCTCCCCCACTTTAAAGTTGAAGTTGTTGAAATCTACAGCATATGGTCCTGAGGATCTACTGCACTGAGACAAATAATCCAAAAGGCTCTTTTGATTGATAATATCACTCAGTGCATGAGAAATCCTTCCCAGGTACGTTACTGCATAAGAAAATATTGTAGGTGGAATATTGCAATCACGTTCATCTGAAACCGGAGCTGAGATGGCCAGAACTAGCAAGCCAGCCACTCTCACGCTATCAAAGTTCAACTTTCCATTAGACATTGGCTCCATCTGATAGTAAAAGTAGAAAAAAGGAACAATGATTATCAACTTTTTCGAATAGAAATTATACTTACAAACAAATACAGAATTTAATCATAAGAAATATAATTGATACTTTCAAGCCATTTCTAGATATAAGAAAACTCCTAAAGCCTGTAACACAAACAATGTAAGCAAGCAAAAGGGTGAGACCATATTTTCCTTGGTGCTGTTCCATGCCATGCTTTCAAATAGCTTTTATCCGTCTTTCTGACCATAAGACCACACTAAAAGCTTCTTTAAAAAGAGACTTATTTGGCATTCAGCTGAAAGACTAATTTACGATAAATCTTAATTCATGTCATGCATCATATATTTGAATAGACCCTGTCAGGAACACTTTTTGGTGTCACTAAGTAGGATTGAATTTCATATCTGAGAGCTGCCCAAGCTCGACAGCAAGTTGGGTCATGGTATTTATATTAACAATCATTTGACAGCAAATGGAGGCATGCTAACCTGTGGAGAAACTTCCTCAATCATGCGAACCACAAACTTTCCATGATTTCGTCCAATATGAAACAAAGCAGATAATGCATCTGCTTCATCCTGGAAACAAGAAATTTGATTAGTTGAAGGGAAGAATGACAAGCCAAGTTCTGAAATCGTAAGCACTGAATCAGACAAGAAACTCCTAAAAAATAGCATGATTAAAATGACTGAACTCTCATCACCATACTAATTTCAAAATAAAAAAATAAAATAATAAAAAACCTGCATCTTTGAACAAGGAAATAATGGAAAGCTAACCTGTGGATATCTCTCCATATTTTCTAGAAGGGCATCAATGGTTAGCCTAAACATCTTTAACTGACGCAGCTTTGCCAATTTAAGTACTTTCCTCGCGGAAGATCTTATGAGGGTATCATTGTCAACCAGTGTGCCAAGAAACTGCAAAAATAAAAACAATATTGGGCAGAATGTACAATTTGATGAAGACACTGAAGATATCTGGTACATAGAAGTGTTTAAATGGCTCATGTCACTGCCACCTCAAAGTATAAGATGCGTTTGCATCCATAAGCAGTAGGTGAATTAGATGTTCTGTCACTTATTATGTACAGTTACATGATTAATAATGGACTCAAAGAATTCTAAAACATTACCATATGCATGTGTGTTTCTTGCACCTTCAGAAGGTCAAAGGTAGCCATTTGATGCATGGTTTCAAAAGCTTGTAACCGAACAAGTATTGAGTCATCATTCAGTACATCCATCAATAAGTTTAAGGCTTCTCCAGCAAACTTGGCAGAGAGTATGACCAGTGTCATCAACGCATGACAGGCAGCTTTTCGCACCTTCAGATTCACAAACAATTCCTAATTACAAAGCATGCACATGGCAAGGTTTCCTTGCAGAACAGAGACAATAGAAGTTACCTCGTGAAATTCATCCTCAAGTCCATGCACGAAAGCTCCAGCAACACTTGAACTCGATACTTCTAGTTGTTCATCAGAGCACTGAGCAAAAGATCCTTTTCCTTTCGTGGTTACCAAAACTCTCTTTGACAGGGTTTGCAAAAGAATATCCTCAGATACCAACTTTATCCTCCCGAGAGCATAAAAAGCTTCAACCCTAACCTCCATTCTCATGTCTCTCACCGTTGAACAAAGCTACAAACATACACAAACATCAGGGTAGGAACTCTACATGACGCTTATAAATTTTCCGACTTTGAGACAGAATGATAGGAAGAGAATGTCCTACCATTCAACAATGCAGGGTAAAGGGTGGCTTTCCTTAATGATCTCCTAGACAAAATTTGACCCAAATAGATTAGTAAGACTATATGGACAATATGCATAAACCATGAGTGGTGTGTACAAGTTCAAGTCAGCACGAACCAAAACTAAAGGGAAAAGATAATAACTTGATGACTGTAGACACCAAAGTTCCAAAGCTCAAATTCATCCAAACAATACCGGGATTCAACTATACTCGATTAAATGGATCAATTATCATAAATATTTAACTACAATTAAGACAGATAATATGACTAGTAATAAGCAATTACTTTGACAAATACTTCATCAGACCAATATGCTTTCATCTCCGAATTGCATGCCACGAGCATTAGACCCCAAGAACACACCTGTGTGTTCATTCATAAATGCACAATGCATAAACAAAGTTAGCATACAAAATCGAAAAGAAAACAGAGACATCAATCATTCAATGTGATTAGCAAAGCTCACTGTGCGAATGGCAGCCAATCGAACGCAATCTTCCATGTCGTTTAGGAGCTCAACGGCACGAAAATAGCAGCCTTCGATCCTGTCACTGTCCTCGATCACACCGTTCTCACTCAACCCAACGAGCCCGTCCAACGCCTCTTTTCTCACATTCGGATATGGATCCTTCGTAAACCCTAGAAACAGAGTGAACAGCAAATGAGGCTGTACGCCGAACCTCTCGGCGTTTCTGAGCAGCCACGGCCGTACGGAGCGAGACGGACTGAAACACAGCGAGGCGAACAGCCGTTCGTCCAATTCTTCAATTCCGGGAGCTAGGGCTCGGTTGCTCTCCACGATTGAAGCGAGCGCGTCGAGTGAGTCGGCCGCAACACGGGGCGACCCGGTGGAGAGGAGGTGGGAACGGACCGAGTCGAATACGAAGGACGAGATGTGGGGGTTGTCGCGAGGCGAGGTCGGAGAGGAGCTTGAGAGTGAACCGGATGGTGAGCGGGTCGCGACTGAGTCGGAGAGAGCGAGTTAGGGTTTCGAGGATAGAGGTGATTGTGGGCCCGGGAGTTGAGGGGTTGACGATGAGGGATCTCAGGGGAGGCAGGACTTCGGGAGAGAGAGGTTCGTCGGCGGAAATTGTCGGGAGGTTGAGAGGGTGACCGCACGTGAGGAGCACGTGGTCCTCCATTGGTGGTCAAGCTTCGGTTCTGCTACGCTGCAGTGTTTCAAAAGGAAAACACCCGGGAGCGGGAGAACCGAAACGCGCCGTTTCTCCAGGCGTACTATCCGGGTATCTACTTGGACCGGTTCCTGGGTCGTTTCCTTGTTGCGGTCCATAATTCGAGTCAGATGGGCCAACTCTAATTTATTTATTTTTTAATCTATAAAAGTGATATTGTGGATGAAAAAATTCAAACCTACGACCCCGCCGATGTAGGGATAAACACTCTAGGCTCCACTAGTTTATTTTATTTTCTATCTGTAGAATAAATATAGATATGTATCTAAATATATAAAGAGAGCACTTTAAATTGTTGAAGCACTAAAAAAAAAAGGAAAATTTGAAAATTTAACCAAAGTTTGAATCTCATATAGAATTATGATCACCATTTTAAGTTTATGATAATTATAACCAAAAGTGGATGTAAAAATACTAATATATCCATGAGATTCTCTCCTCCACCTCCAAAGCTTCAAACTTTCAGCTCTCCTCCGAGGAGCTGAGATCTCCAATCCAACACAAGATATAGGGTTTCCGTTTCAGGCAAGCCATGGTACACCACCCTATTTCAGCTTGGAAAAAGGTTGCCTCTTGGTTTCTGGCTTTTAACTTTTAGCTTTTGGATTGTAGCTTTTCAATCTTTAACCAAAATTCAATCAAAGAGTTTGGATTCCAAATTCAATTGCAAGAATTGAGTGCTTGATTTTATTATGTTACAGATATACAATTTAGCTCAAATCTTCAAATCTATTTGGTTGGATTCTATGAAGAGAAAGAATTTGCACTTGTCTTCCATTTCCAAGCCTATTTTTGAGAAGATACGGTAGTAGATTCATTTACTTCAAAAAAGGTGCAGTACAAGAAAATTACATCCAGAGCCAATTATGGCAGAACATTGTCTCCACAAGTAAGTCAGTGACAATACTTGGGGGAGTAACATCCCATATACAATCTTGTTGCACCGAGAGACCAACCCGTGCAAGGCGATGAGCAACCGAGTTTGCTTGGCGACGAGTGTGGGTAATTTTACCTTCAGTGATTGAATGGAGGAGCACCTTGATATCTTCTACAATTTGCCCAATGAATGACAAATCTGGAGAGAAATTGCACGACGCCTCCACAATCTAAAGTGACCGCTTTCGAAAGAAATATGTTGAAAACCCCTTTGAACTGCCCAAGCCAAACTTGCCCTCAAGGTCATTGCTTCTGCTTGGAGAGGAGAAAATACATCCTTCTCTCTGCCACATTTTGCCGACACAAAGTTTCTTGTTTCATCATGGACAATAACACCAAAACCAGCCACATTACGTTCCTCGTTCCAGACCCTATCTATATTCATTTTGAGACGCCCCAATTTGGAGGGGATTTGTACCCAAGGACCTTGCCCTAGCATCGAGGTTCGAGTGAATTCCTGCCACCACAATATAGCCCGATTGACACAAACATCAGGAGGGTCCGTCCTATCATTCCATAGCTTGCCATTTCTTGCACCCCACAACGACCAACAGATCATAAGGGAAATCTCAAAGTTTTGCTTTGAAATTAAACTTGCCACATCATCTATCCATGAAAGAAAATTTTGGTGATGTACATTTCTCAGCAATGGTCCAAGACTTGAAGCTATCCAAGCACACTTTGCAAATGGACATTCCTTCATAAGGTGGATGATGGTCTCTCCATGGGCGTTGCATAAGACACAAGCTAAATCCGTAGCTATATGTTGTTTTGCCAAGAGTGCCCGAGCAGGTATGAAGTCATTGGTAACCCTCCATAAACACACCTTCACTTTTGGTGGAACATTTGTATTCCATAGCCTGGACCATAGTTTGTTTGCACTCTGATGTGTTGATGAAGAGGCCTCATGGGTAGTTGGTTGTAGCAATCGTTGAGCAAGATGGTATGCACTACGTACTGTAAACCTCCCACTTTTCTCGTAATGCCACATTAATTTGTCTAGTGGCGAACGGATACTTAACGGGATGGAACAAATTGAAGTTTCTTCTTCCTTTGAAAACAGCGATGGTAACAAATCAATCTTCCACCGATGTGTGAATTCCAAGCCTATTTAAATGGTGGCTATAATTCCATATAGAGTCCAAATTGTGGTTATTTTTTCAAATTTCCCAACAAAAAAAAAAAAAAAAAAAAAAAAAAACATAAATTGCCTTAAGAATTTCAAAAATTAAAATTGAATTAAGAGGAGTTAAAGTAATTCTACACATTTTAATTTTGAATTCAAGCTTAGCCTACTTCTCCATCCTTCAGGGTTTTATGGTTGACTTCCAATTTATTTTTGAATAATTTTTTTGATAAAAAAATAACTTAAATTTCCTATTTTTTAACAAAAAAAATCATTAAAAAACTTAATTTAAAATGTAAGACCAATTGTCAAACGGTTACATGTATGACAAGAGGCCATGTACTATTATATATATGTACTTTAACCTACTTATTTAGACAAACAATATTCAATTTTAAACTCGTAATAATTACAATCGATTTTAAACTAATTTAAATTGTTTGATGGAGGATTCAATCGTGGAAACACATTATTTAGCTTTTTAACTAATCTAAATCTTTTTTTTTTTAATTTATTTGCACGCGAGACTATTGGTTAAAGAAGGCTGGATGTATTTTATTTGAAGCACTTGGGGTGGTGGAAAAGAAGATTATCTGTTCTAATAATGGAATGTGGCGTAGCCATAACCCTCGGTTTGAAACACATGTGCTTCCACCATGAAATTGAATAAAAATATAACCATATATTTCATGGCGTTAAATAAAGCTAGCTAGCATATGCCAACGAGGGGTTGACTCATTTAGTAAGGTTTATGTCTTATGTGTCTTATCAAGGTTTGAGTCCTGTTATCAGTACTTTTATTGGTGCGTGATGTAAATTCTTATGTAAATTCATACAGGTGACAGCTGTCAGTTAGGTGTCATGCGTAAGTCTTTCCAGATCAAGGTTGTGGGTATATCCTAATGTTGATAGTGAGAGTAATCAATCACCACCTAAACTTTTCTTCACAAAAAAATAAAATAAAAAATAAAAAATAAATAAAGCTAGCTAGCATACGTCTTGATAAATAAATAAGGGTTTATATCACAAATGGTCCCTGAAATTGACCCCATCAATCATGATGGTCCCTGAAATTGAAAATCGATCAATGTAGTCCCTGAAATTTAACTCGCGAATCAATGTCGTCCTTTTGTTAGTGTTCCGTCCAAATTAACTTTAAAAAAAGGTTAGAGAACCAATTTTTCATGGTAAAATGATAAAAAAATAACCCTGTTACTTATAGTTTTACTTACTATCTCTCTTTTCTTTTTTCCATCTTCACTTTTCTCTCCATTTTTTCATGGATTTGGTGCTAAAACTAAAATAAAAACAAAAAAAAGTGGTTCTCTAACCTTTTTTTGGTCATTTTACCATGAAAAATTGGTTCTCTAACATTTTTTTAGTGTTAATTTGGACGGAACACTAACAGAAGGACCACATTGATTCGCGAGTTAAAATTCAGGGACTACATTGATCGATTTTCAATTTCAGGGACCATCATGATTGATGGGGTCAATTTCAGGGACCATTTGTGATATAAACCCAATAAATAATTGTAGTCTTTTGCGATCTTGTTGAGAAGGACGAGAAGCCAATTGACGTTCCCAAATAGGTTGGCTAAATCTTCCTTTATTGCTTTAATTATTAAAAAGGTTTATTTAGTACAAATTAACTAAACTTATGAAACTTTTTCGATAATTAAAGGATGTTCAAAGTCACGTAATATAACTCCTACGACATGTTTACTTACGTATCAAGAATGAGAAATGGAATCGTTCTAATTCTTGAGTTCTATACGTTACTTAAATTTGAGTATTGGAATCATTTCAATTTATAGCTTACCTTGTGTTTACTTGGTATATATAGAAACAGGAGGAAAAAAAATGTGAGTTTCCTTTTAGAGTCCGCAATGGATACCTGAAAAATTAAGAATGAGGATCACCTAGGGAAGACTAGTTGATATAGTTTCATTTCCTTACTTCCCCTATTCTCATGTTCCCTCTTGTTAAGTAAAAAAGTTAGTGATTCAAGTTATTGGATGTATCTATCGATGTATCTGATATTCCATGTTCGAATGTTCTTTTCCTCGTATTGATTTGTGTCTAAAAAGAAATTACAGCTCTTCACACTAAACGTCAACGTAAAAAAGCATGGTTTAATCTTTGTATTATTGAAACACATTCAATCCCTAAAAGCGAGTGCATTTCTTGATGTTTAAATCATATATATATGGTGACTTGAAAAAAAATTAGAAGCCTCTAAATCGTTCAAAGTATGACTTGATCTTTTCCTAATTGCTAATCGGGTCATTTCATCATGCTCGCACCGTTACTTGTTTGATCAATTTCGTCACTAATTAGTGCTTTTATATCCTAATCATGGACCAATCATGTTATACACAGATCAACAACGCCTAGACCATTGTGTACGGTCGCTCCTGAGTAAGTTGTATTCTATGCATGCCACTTGATATATAATAGTAGTCCACATTTAATTACATTTTAATACTTGATACCCAAAAAACTCGAGGAATTGATATAGTGAAAAGCGAGCAAATGTTTGAAATTTTCTATTTGAATTCGAACTTTCACACTATAGGTTATGCTTTGGTACAATTTGGGTCAGCTAAAATTAAGTTAATGCCTCATCTGGTACCAAAGATGCATAATAGCATCTTCAGAAAAAATGTGAAAACCAACATCACCAATAACAGGATAAAAAGACAATAATAATCTTTTCCAAACGAAATGTCAATTCTTCCATGGTATGGCAGTGACATGAATTGATTTGCTGTCAAATTTGAGAACAACAACTTCAAATCTATTTTTAGTTGACATTTTGGGCCATACATGAACTAATAACTAATCAAATAAAAATAGATTTGAAGTTGCTCTAAAAGAAGGAGATTAATTACTAATTCATGTATGTTAAAAATTAAAAAAAAAAAAAAAAAGGTTTTCCCATCTCAATGGAGTAAAACTTATGAACCGCCACTTAGTACTGCGGTCTAGTAGTATTTCTCTTTACTTGTAAGTGAGAGGTTTTAGATTTGATTCTCGCCAAAGACAAAATGAAACCACATTATTACTAGTTCATTGTGAGGTTTAGTACACCCCTCTCCTCCTTAGTGTAGATAACATTGTTTGTTAAAAAGAAAGAAAGATATCCATTCCAAGACAATTTACATCTCCCAATGGAGATCCCTTATTAGGCTGCCTTTTTTTTTTGTTTTTGTTTTTGTTTTTGTTTTTGTTTTGTGTGAACAAACGATAGTAACTACATTAAGGGGTGGAGGAGTAGGCTAAGCCTTACAATGAGCTTATCATAATAATGTGGTTCAACTTCGCCTTTAGCGAGAATCAAATAACGCACTTACAAGTAAAAATGAATATCATCAGACCATAGTACTAAGTAACAGATGCCCTTATTAGTTTTAAAATATAAGAAATGTGTATTTGTCATTATGCTTTAGTTTCATTGGTGAAATCACATTAGAGAGTTCTACTTTTGAGAGCATATTCTTAGCATTTATCTTGGGAATTTGATGTTGAAAAGTTATCATTCCCAAGCAAATTACTTGCTAATTGGTTGAATTTCATTGGTGAAATCCCACTTTAAAATTAATAATTGGCCAAAGCATAACCTAGAGAGAAAGTCGTGTTGCTGACTAGTTGTCGTTGGGAAGGTCTTCGTTCACATTGGGAAGCAGCCGGCGGAACCAACGGCGGCGGGGAGGTGGGGAGAAATGATTTGTATTCTACAACTCTCATGGTTGTATAAATTATTTATATACAATGTGGGCAGACTAGACGCAAGAAAAGTCAATTTTTTAAAGGGCATTATTTACATTGTTTTAATTTTGAAGTGCAGGGAGAGGCGCCGGCAAACCGCCGCAAAAGAGGGGTAGTGACGGTTTGTTATGTGGGGATTGTTGTTTGGTTTTTTTGTTTTTCTTTTTTAAACATGAGATGAAGTGAGTTAAAGAGGAATACTTTAATTCTAAGGGAAATCTACGACTTGCCTGTTTTTGTTTTTTTTTTGTTTTGTTTTGTTTTCTCTGGTCAGTTTCCATTTTTGTTATATTTCCGAAGATGAATGCTAGTAGTAGTTATCCTCTATTTGCCTTCTGTTTTGTGTTTTTTTCTTTTCAAAATAGTGGGTGGGTGGGGCTAGAACTTTATAATTTTATTTTATATTTAATTTGGTTTATTTATTAAGGGTATATGACCATCTTCAAAGTAAATGTCAAATATGCCAAATAAGATTAAAAGACATTCAAATGTTCTCCAATAGATATGTCATATATGACTTGCTTTCTAGCTACCTTTTTTGACAACAAATAAATAAGGAGTCAAATATATTTAATTTAAATTTTTAATGCATGGATCCCATTAACAATCAATAGAATACTGTTTGGACCTAAATTTACAATTTGGACCGAGCTTGAAGTTATTCTCGGCCCGACAGTTTTTCAGGTATTATTGGTCGGTTAGGTTACCATGGGTTATCCAATCAGGTCGGCCGAGTCCTATGGCAAGGAGGATTGATTTGGATAAGAATGATGAGGTGGGGCGCTAGAAGCTTGGGAGTGAATCTGGCTCATATTTGAGCTTGCTTCAGAGACCCATTGAAACCTGGATTGGCTGAATCCTAATCGGATTAGATTTGGGAGTTTCAGTCTGAGTACATCTCTAATTCGGTCAGGAGTAGGCTTATTACTATAAATACATGGGGTTGTGCAACATTCAAGGGACCTCAAACTCAACACACAAAACTGCCCTACGCAAACTCTCTCAACCTTTTGAGATTTTTATTTTCTTGTCCGCCGACACATCTTCAGTTTGGATAAACAACACTGTGAAGGCAACCGGTGATATCTTCAGTTTGGATAAACAGCACTATCGCCGTAGAACCAGTCGATCGCGAAGCATCTTCAGTTTGGATAAACAGCACTGCATCGAGGCCGGTTGGTTACCTATCCAAGTCTCGGTCGAGAAGGATTTTCGAATCCTTATTGGCAGAGGTTATCTCACCAGCCTTCTCGGCGAAGTGAGGTATTACGAATTACCGAGCTCGGCACATCGAACGCTGAGTTGTTTTATGATTGGATACTCGCAGGTTGGTTTCAAAGTTCGGCATTCAGACGGCCGAACCACTTTCACAGTCAAGACCTACATCAGTTTCGAGTACCTGTGCCCTTATACTTTGGTGTCGATTCGGCGTGCTTATACCTTCACGAATATAATCACTGTGACCGAATCCGGCGCCGACGAGTCGTGAACTTCGCAAGACTAGTAGCCTTGTCTTCAGGCTCTAGAACCCAAGGGCTGAGGGCGCGTTCCTTCCTCGGCCGTGATCGCGAGATTTAGAAGTCAGCCGCGCATACAACGCAACATCAACATTTTACTCACCGGCCGAGTTCGGCCGTCGAGTTGGCACACCCCGCATTCAACCGAATGACGTAGTTAGCTCATAGATTATTCGGCATGCGTGCCACGTAGGCTTGGTAGTTTTTAGGGTCAACATTTTGGCACGCCCAGTGGGACCCAGTGCTAAAACTACGAAGTTCATATGATATATCAAGATTCTGATTCGGCTCCACGTAGCCGATTGTATGAGGAAAAATTTCTTTCTGGCCAAAGAGAGATGCAAAAGTCATTCGCTCACATGTTGAGAATAAAAGTTCCTGTTACCCTCAAAGATCAATGGGTAAATGAAGACAGGGCTCGATTTAATGCGTGGCTAGATCGAGAACATTTTCCTTATGTTTTCGACTACAAATCAATTCCATTTGATGAATGGTTGGTTGAAGAGGCCGGGGGGCAATTTTTCGCTCCGGCCACAACTAACTTTCGGCCTAAGAAGATTGTCGAGACGGCCGAAGAAGAACCTAGGCCACCTATTTTTTCGGTCGAGACCGAATTTGTGGTAGGCCTAGAAGAAGAAGTTCACGTTTCTGAGCCACAAATTGACTCAGAAAATGATTCGTCAGAGGAGTACTCCAATGACGAACAAGGCCTAGCCGGAAAAGCTACGCCAATTGATATGATTATTGGTGATAAGGCCGATATGGAGAAATCTCGTTCGGCTAAGTTTTTCGAATTACAAGCCGAAATTGGCAAAATTAATATGCCTGGGGGGCATAAATATTGTTCAACACATTCGGCGGCTGAGAATAAGAAATATTTCGCCAAGTCAAAGGTATTTGGCAGTGGTTCTTTATTCGGCCTAAAGCGAAATCACTCTGAACATTTTGATATAAAAAGATCTCGGCTTGGAATAAAGCATCGTTGGCCTCCTCCTGAGTATGGTTCGGTCACTGTTCTTTTTGTTTGTTAAAAATATATATGTAATGAATAAATTATTTTCTTAACCATTCGGCCTATCGGCCGATGCATAAGAAAATTAGGGGGGCAATATTCTTAGTCATCGGTGACCATTATCTACTCCAATTGATGACTTTGATTGGTGATAGGCCGAGCTGCCATTTTGCTTGAATTAAAAAAAAAAAAAAATTCAACCTCGGCCTCCAAATTTTTCTCGACTTCGGCAGCCTGGAAGGGACAAGTTGCACCATCTTCCGCTTAGATTTTTTCACCTTGACAGAAATTGGGACTGGTGTTTGCAGACTTTCAATACAGCGGTTTTTTCACTTACTTTTGACCAAAAGAAAAGGAAAGTGGGGGATTAGAGGACTATCAAAGTATGTATTTATAAGAGTCGGCCGAGTCTAGGTTTTATTGCCCTTGACCATATGGCTCGGTCGAATCTGGGTTGTATTGTTCTTTTGCTCGGCCAACTTTTGCCAAGCTCTGTGAACATGAGCTAGTGCTCGGCTGTAAAATCATGGGTCTCTTCCATAGCATGATATCTACAGTAAAAGGCTAGAAATCAGTTTGCCGAATAAATTTGTATTCGGCGATGGTTTCTCAGTAGTTTTCGGCCCAGTTTTCTAGGCTGTCGAGTTTTTCTCGGCCCCATTTGCCAAAGTTGTCGAGCTTTGTATAATTGTGGCAGCCGAGGAAGACTACAGCATTGCCAGAACATAGGTTATTGCCGAGTACTGGTGCCCGACCATGGGGTCATTCGGCCTGCAGTATGTGCTGTCATATAATTAATTTCCTCAGTGGATAGCCGCATGTTGAAAACCAGGCACTAATGATTAATTTCCTCAACCATTCGGCTTCCGAGCCGAAGCTCGAGGAAACTGGGGGGCAATGTTTGGACCTAAATTTACAATTTGGACCGAGCTTGAAGTTATTCTCGGCCCGACAGTTTTTCAGGTATTATTGGTCGGTTAGGTTACCATGGGTTATCCAATCAGGTCGGCCGAGTCCTATGGCAAGGAGGATTGATTTGGATAAGAATGATGAGGTGGGGCGCTAGAAGCTTGGGAGTGAATCTGGCTCATATTTGAGCTTTGCTTTAGAGTCCTATTGAAACCTGGATTGGCTGAATCCTAATCAGATTAGATTTGGGAGTTTTAGTCTGAGTACATCTCTAATTCGGTCAGGAGTAGGCTTATTACTATAAATACATGGGGTTATGCAACATTCAAGGGACCTCAAACTCAACACACAAAACTGCCCTGCGCAAACTCTCTCAACCTTTTGAGATTTTTATTTTCTTGTCCGCCGACACATCTTCAGTTTGGATAAACAGCACTGTGAAGGCAACCGGTGATATCTTCAGTTTGGATAAACAGCACTATCGCCGTAGAACCAGTCGATCGCGAAGCATCTTCAGTTTGGATAAACAGCACTGCATCGAGGCCGGTTGGTTACCTATCCAAGTCTCGGTCGAGAAGGATTTTCGAATCCTTATTGGCAGAGGTTATCTCACCAGCCTTCTCGACGAAGTGAGGTATTACGAATTACCGAGCTCGGCACATCGAATGCCGAGTTGTTTTATGATTGGATGCTCGCAGGTTGGTTTCAAAGTTCGGCATTCAGACGGCCGAACCACTTTCACAGTCAAGACCTACATCAGTTTCGAGTACCTGTGCCCTTATACTTTGGTGTCGATTCGGCGTGCTTATACCTTCACGAATATAATCACTGTGACCGAATCCGGCGCCGACGAGTCGTGAACTTCGCAAGACTAGTAGCCTTGTCTTCAGGCTCTAGAACCCAAGGGCCGAGGCGCGTTCCTTCCTCGGCCGTGATCGCGAGATTTAGAAGTCAGCCGCGCATACAACGCAACATCAACATTTTACTCACCGGCCGAGTTCGGCCGTCGAGTTGGCACGCCCCGCATTCAACCGAAGGACGTAGTTAGCTTATAGATTATTCGGCCTGCGCGCCACGTAGGTTTGGTAGTTTTTAGGGTCAACAAATACCAACTAAAACTAGTTTTGATTATTTTTTAATAGTTAATGTAACTCTAGGCTCAATAAAATAATAAAATAAATATATGACACATTCATTGGAAAAGAAAAAGATTTAGCACTTGTATTCAATTTGCCACATCAGCTATCAAATAAAATTTTGACATACTATATTTGACATATCATTTGAAGATGGAGTAATGCTATTTTTACCATCTTATTATACCATAATTTTACACCATCTTATGTGGCAATTGAGATGGACATCCACATCAGTTAAAAAAATCACATGTCAGCTAAGGTGGATATTTACGATTTTACTAAATGATTTTTATTAATAAAATAATTAAAAAATAATAATGAAACCTACTTGCTCCTGTTTTCAAGCCTCACCGCTGGGCCTCCCTCTTCGCTCTCCAATTTCACCTTCCTTCACCGACAATTGATGGTGCTCGACCTCCTTCATCACTGCCAACTGGCCGAATATACTGATGGTGCTCCCAGTGATTGTTTTGCTCTGCCACCAAATCAAGTTTGCAATTTTAATGGTTTATGCCTTCTAGCCAAACATTAATTGGATTTCATAGGTTTATAATTCCAGCAACATTGAACAAAAATACGAAAAAGATTGGATACGATATTTCCCTTTTTGTTTTACTGCTGAGGATCTTCCGAATGGAAGAAGATTTGGAAGACAACCTCTTTTCTTCTTTCTTCATGGACTTTTGGTTAGCACCAAAATCTTTTCCTAATCCTCTATAGGAATGAAAATTTCATTCCATGTTATATCTCGATGTTGTCGAAGGTTTTGGCTTGAATTTTCATTGCAATTATCATTAGTTGGACTCAGATCAGGTGGAGAGATGAAACGTATCTAATAGGGAAGTTGAACGGGTAGGGTTTAAGCAAAAATTAAATTAAATTAAATTAAATTAAAATAAACAGAAATTCTACTAGGTTGACACTTAAGCTTCCACGTCATGTGGTATACTAAATATGGTATAATAAGATGATAAGAATAACATTATTGTTGTCACATCTCGGCCCGAGCCGCCACCACATCCCAGGCTCGACTCCACCGTAACACGATATTGTTCGCTTTGGGCCCCGACCACGCCCTCACGGTTTTGTTTCTGGGAACTCGTGAGCAACTTCCCAATGGGTCACCCATCATGGGAATGCTCTGGCCCCTTTCTCGCTTAACTTCGGAGTTCCTACGGAACCCGAAGCAGTGAGCTCCCAAAAGGCCTCATGCTAGGTAGAGATGAAAGTATACATATAAAGCTTACATGATCCATACCCCTGAGCGAGGTGGGATCTTACAATCCACCCCCCTTACCTTAGGGGCCCGACGTCCTCGTCGGTACAATTCCGGCCAGGGATTGACTCTGATACCAAATTGTCACATCCCGGCCCGAGCCCCCTCCACAACCCGAGCTCGACTCTGCCGTAGCACGATATTGTCCACTTTGGGCCCCGACCACGCCCTCATGGTTTTGTTTCTGGGAGCTCACGAGCAACTTCCCAGCGGGTCACCCATCATGGGAATGCTCTGACCCATTCTCGCTTAACTTCGGAGTTCCTACGGAACCCGAAGCCAGTGAGCTCCCAAAAAGCCTCGTGCTAGGTAGAGATGAGAGTATACATATAAAGCTTACATGATTCATACCTCTGGGCGATGTGGGATCTTACAATTGTTGAAGATGCTCTAAGGAACCAATAATTTGTATTTTCGAGGACATTAAAGTTTTTAATTTAATGTGATCGTACACATGTCAAAAGTTGAATGGAAAAGACACAAAAAATAATCAAACGCCTTCCTCTTTTTTGGAATGGTAAAATTATAATTATTTAGGGTGGTAATAGAAAATGAACGTGACAACTCGAGAAAATGTACATGTCAACTCGAGGATTAAAAAAGTGTAATTGAGAATGTAAGTGATAAGGGAAGGTTTGGAAATGGATCATCTTCAGATTATTTTCTACTAAATCCACCTTGTTCAGGATTCAAATCGTTGAAATTTGATCAAACGATTACAAACAAGAACCCCTTTAAAAATGATAATAAATGTAGCCGTTGGATCAAATTCCAACGGCCTGGATCTCGAACTAGGTGTATTTGGTGGAACGGGATTCGGAGATGATCCATTTCCATAAGGTTTAAGCCTAAATTCGTTGTGAAAAAGTGACTGACATTTTCATTATTAATAATTGAGTTCAAACTGTCATGACATGTACCCTATTGTTATGCACCATTATTTACGCTAACAAGTGCGGAATATTTAGTATTAAACTAATCATTCATCAAAATCAAACCTTAAACATTTTACTTATAAATGAAAATGTATACTATTAGATTATATTGCTACATAGCCACTAACGTTTAAATAATTTAGTATCGAAATATAAAAGCAAGCCGCAAACGTTGTATCATCATCGAGTCAACTCAATAATACGTAAGTTATGAGGTTACCAAATGTATGGTCATTTCTCTTGTATAAAATTTAGTGTCTCGTATAAGCAAAGAGAGGAAAACGTGTAGATTTTATGAAGTGGGCTTGCTTTTATAAGGAGCCGTTGTCTCGTTCTAATCTCATACTGTAATCCCATACTCTTTCCCAATACATATTCACAAACAAGTTTTGGGTTTTGGAGGTCGAAAACCCAACAAAAAACAAAAAAACCAAAAAGAAGGAAGATCAGAAGCTCAGAAACATGCCTTGCCTTTATATCTCCACCAACGTCAACCTTGACGGAGTCGACACTGATTCCATCTTTTCCGAAGCCACCAAAGCCATCTCTGCCATTACTGGAAAGCCCGAAAATGTAAGCGCTCTCTCTCTCTCTCTCTCACTCACACAAAAATACACAGTTTATGTTGGAAATCGGGTGTCAACAGTTTCAGCGTCTGTTAGTTAATCGTTAATTCTAAAGAACAATAGGTTTAACTTTTTGTTTACAACCCAAATCAGGTAACGTTTGAGTGGCCAGAGTTTTCTAATGTACAAGTGATTATTTCTAGAGTCTAAACCTACTAACTAGCTTTTAGTCGAGCAAGCTAGGGTTTTGATTGTTTATGTAGCATTGAGATATGAACATCCTTTTGGGCTCTGCGAATCACTTATTCTGTTTGGCTTTCGTTTTGCTTTTTATTCAGAAGTGGGATTTCATCTGGATTGGTTTTTTTTTTCAATAAATTTTTTGAGTTATAGAATCGAAAGAACGTTTCTCTAATCAATTAACCAGCATCAAAATCTCATCTGTGTAAAATGGTAATTTCTGGGTTCTGTTCATTCATCTGCCAAATTTGAAAGTCAGCTTAAGCAGATGGGGATGCCATGTCCTAATCTGATCGAATAAGGGGAGTTTTTGATGGTTCAGAAATGAGAAATGACAACACTTGGAATGTCACTGTGTCAGTATCACAAGCCAATAATATACTGTCGCGCGTTTAACTTTGTGATGACATGATGTATTACTTATTGGCTGTTGTTATTGAGAAATTTTTAGTTGTGACGAGAATATGGATGGTACACCACGTGTTTTTATGCAAGTGGTTAAAATTTTTAATTTTTAAGTTATTAACCTTTTAACACACATAACCCACCATTTATATAGGGACATGTGGTGTACCACCTCGTGTGATGGTCACATTAAAAAAATCTCTCGTTGTTATCGCTGCAATAACATTAAGTGTAAGTAAGTTATTCTCCTGCCCTAGCCAAAGCCCTTCTGTTGAAGTTCAATGGCTGCTGAGAGACTGTTCAATCTGGTAGTGAATTTATTTATTTATTTTTTTAACGTTTGTTTTTGGGGTAGGAAACTCTTAGCAGTGATTGAAGATCTCCAGTTGACGAGGAGATTAGGGTTTTAAATTCTAAAAGTCAGTTGCTATCTGATTAACTAGTGTATTAATTAGGAGTGATTAAGGACCACTTGTTGACATAATATAAGGCACTGGAGTAGCTGTCCTGTCCATTTGGTTGGAATCGCACTACCTTCTTTCCGGATCTTTAGGATTTCCTCACTTAAATAGTCACTACTGCTTACACATTTCTGCCTAATTTGACTTACGTGCCAACTGATCTTATCTAGGGTTGTACTCGAGTATAAGTCGTCCACATGCGAGTGGTTCAGTCTTGGCCATGTAGGCTTGATAATGCATAGTAATGATTAAAAATTATTCACTCGCACGTGAACGACTGTACTAAGCATTCCTCGAATGTTCATTGTTTTTTTTAATTGTTGAACGTCTCTTTGCTTGCAGTTTGTGATGGTGGTACTTAAGGGATCAGTGCCCATATCGTTCGGGAAGAGTACCACTATACCGGCGTCATATGGCGAGTTAGTAGCAATGGGTGGCATTACCACTGCCGTGAAGAGGCAGCTGATCGCCACTCTCGGCACGATTTTTGAGTCCAAGCTTTCGATCCCGAAAACCCGATTTTTTCTTAAAGTTGTTGATTTAAGTACTCCTGCAGGATCTAAACTGTAAAATGAAAATACCTAATGTTGTTCTTCAACAAAATAAGGGCTGCTAAATCCGATCTATTGCTTTTATGCACGGTGTGAACTTGTGATGCAAAAAATCAACGAATGAATGGAACCAGTTCCAAATAGTGACGTTCTTTATCTAGTCCAATAATATTTGGGAACATACTTTTTTCTTGTCATCCACGCAATAGACTAACTTTTCATATGGGTCCATGCAGATAAGGGCTTCTCCAATGAACCATAGACACAAAACTCAAATTTGATTTCGATCTCAATCTAAAAGTTATAGGAGAGTTACGAGTTTGTTTAGGATTGCTTTTATGACAGTTAAAAATATTTTTTGATAATTAAAAATATTTCTGCTTTTGTTGGTGAAAAGACTTAAAAATGATTTTGCAACATAGGAGGTCTTTCCAAAAACAAAAACAAAAACAAAAAACGTTTAGAAAGCACTCCCAATTGCTTTTCTAAAAAGCACTTACACTTGAATTTTTTAATAAAAATTTTCAATATGTTTCTAACAAATGCCCTTAGGAACAAAAATGCTTCATAAAGTAGTCCTAATCGATCTCAACTCAAGTCCCAAATGGTGGAATAACATATGAAAGAGAGAAAAGAGAATTGGGTCCCACCCACCACCACCAACACGAGAAAAAAAAATGTTATTATTGACACTTCAAAAAACTCATTACACATTTTATATAATATAATATATATATATATTCTTTCTTTTTGCCGAAAAATACATTTAAGAAAAGTGCATAATTCACGAGTATTGTTCTTTTTGAATTACGGATAATAGCACCTAAAAAAACTCGAAAGATATGACATCTGAGTGTTGAGCAAAAGGAAAAGATGAAATTCATATGCACCGTTGCTTTTGAATCCGGAAAGTTTACCATTTATGCGTCCCAGCTACGTAGCATTCACCACCGGGTGGTGTTAGGCTGGACCATACCATATGCATTTTTAGGGAGAAGTAGTTTTCCTCTCTACGATGAGGGTTGTGTCCTGTCATTTATCACCAACTATTTTTGAATCTTAAAGTTTCACTAGTAGCTTTCCACTTTCCTCGTATTTGATTTGATGAGTTTAGATTTTCTTTTGTCTGACTCTCTTTGTAATAATTTATTTACACTCTTAAACTACCGCCTTGTTTTTTTTGGTTCCCCTTACACACCTTGAATTTTAGGATGTGACAATTTTGAATGCTAGAATTTCTCCGTGTATTAAATTGAACAGACACCTTACATTAGGGAGGGTGCTGAAAGTATTTCATACTAGATCATGAAGTTTTGTATTAGTTTTTTGAAGATTTTGGACATCTTCACCGATTGCTAATTCATTTTGTGTTAGATACTTATATCACTTTGTCCATTGTTCCCTTTCTTAGAACTAGCAAGGTTACTAAGGCCTTGTTTGTCACACCGTATAGAGCATCGGATATGACTAATTATACGGAGCCAGTTGTTTGGTGCCCTCCCATATTAAATAGTCGCCGGATTAATTTAGCCAGTCTGCCTATTTAGTCAGGTATACACCTGCATAATAAACCCTTCCAAAAGGAGTGGATTATTAGTCCGACTCCCTTCCCTCTCTCTCGCACTTCGTTTCCACGACACCTCCTCTCGCCGACGTCGTTCTCCCCGTCGTCGTTCATGCCTGCACCATCAACACCTATGACCGCCTGCGTCTTCCTCTGCTACAAGAACCCCGAGGTCTGGCCGTCGCGCGTCGAAGGCTCTGGGCTTCTTCTGCAACTGGGTCTTGCAAATAAACATGGTGTATTTGTAGAGAGGTTCTTGATTGAAATTGCAGTGAAGGAAAACTGAATCTGTGGGTGTTAATTGCAGAGCTTCAGTCGGAAATTAGTCGGGGAAGAAGAAGAAGGGAGATAGAGGGAGGGAGTGTGGGGGTGCGGCGGAGAGATCTGGGCAAGAAATTGTAAAGCTTGCAATCTGGGCTTTGCCTGAGGTTGTCGAGAGTGGAGGAAAAAACATAGAAGTTGCTGTGATGACAAAGGATCATGGTCTGAAGCAACTTGAAGAAGCTGAAATTGATGCCATTGTTGCTGAAATAGAAGCAGAGAAAGCAACTTATCTTAAAATAATATATTTTAAATTCCTCCTAACCAGTATAGTACCAAACACAATATAAATAATACGGTAATTAGTCCGGTACTGCACCAAACGCCTGACTAATCTAGTCAGTACTATCCGGTGACTATTTATCCTATCCGAAAGAAATAGTCAGTACAATCCGAGCTGCCAAACGAGGCCTAAAAGAATATTAACACGTTGATGATGTTGATTAACTCCGCTTTTGGGCCGAATTTCAACCCAAAGTCACTCTCTGTAATTGAATACCTAGCATAAACCTCAGTATCCCTCTAGGATCTAATTTTTTTTTTTTTTTTTGAAACTGAGTATCAAGTAATTCCGCTACATTCATCATTTTCTAAAACGAAAAATTAGATCAAAAAAGACTACCAAACAAGACCTTAGGTTTCGAGCAAGTAGGCCCAAAAGTTCGGCTCAATTTCACTCAACTGATGGACTTTTAGTATAAACATGAGAAGGCCCAGAAATGCAAATACAGAGTCGTGCTTTGCCCCTCTTCTGGGCCCATCATCGGATCTGATGTACTAGAATGGGCCCAAAGAGTGAAAATATTATGCCGGACCCACAGGGGGCATTTTAGATATTATCCTCCGTCCTTCTAACAACAGAAGGGGAGAGAGAGGGTGAGGGCCTTTGTTTACCAACGCATTTGCAGAAAACAGCCAAGAGTGAGAGAGAAGGTTTGGGAAGACGAAACGATGCCGTGCCTGAACATTTCAGCTAACGTGAACCTGGACGGCGTCGACACCTCCGCCATCCTCTCCGAAGCCACCTCCACCGTTGCCAAGATCATCGGCAAACCCGAGGCTGTACGACTTTCTCCCTCTCTCTCTCTCTCTCTCACAGACATTTACAATCATTTTACTGATATTTTAGAATATTTGTACTAAATTGTAAATTTCATGTATTTCTGTGTTCATTTTTTAAATTAGTTTCATTAATTTTTGATGAATTAAGAGTATATATGTGAATTAGCTTGGTTTTAGGTACCTATTTGCTAAAACAAAACTAGGGTAAATCGTTTTGGTAATTTTCACTTTTTGTTCAGGAATTTCGACTGAGTAATTTTGGGGGATGACCAAGTAATTTCTGTACTTTTAGGATGTATAACTTGAACATTCAGAAAAATGGTAAAAATTACTTAGTAAGTTGAACTTGTTAGGGATTGTGGATTTTTGTTTTGTTTTGGAGACAATGTAGTTCTTCGGGCTTGTTTTACGAAATTGGAGAATTAGTAACCAAGGCCTTTCAGCGATTCGACTCAAACCCCTAGCTATGTGCTTCACCTACCAGTACCCGACCTCAGAGAGAATAGAACGAATCGCTTGGATAAGGGAGGAACTCGAGATAGATGCAATATCCTTTCTCCTGCCCTTTTCACTTGTAATAGAAAGAAAGATGTATTTTTCACACTAATTCTTATGTTTTGTCGGTCGAATAGCCTTAGGTTTTATGCCTGCCTGTAATCACTTAAGAACTTTTCAATTTTGCCGATCACACTAGAAGTGATTTTGTCCTGCCGTAATCACTCCCAGAAGGAATGTTAGTCATGGATGAGGGTAATAATAGAGTTAGGAAAATGATTTTCGGACACGAGTTTTCTCCTCTGTACAAGCTTGGTTATTTCTGTCCCTTGATTATCCTTCAATTTATTCAATCGAGAGGCCGTAAGCAGGGTGTGTAGGAGGAGAAATAGGGTATGCGAAAATCACTTCCCTTGAGTTATAGCCTCATAGGCATGCCTTTTGATGATAACTTCAATGTCGTTTTATCCCTGAATTAGCTGAGAGAAAAAGTAATGCTCTACTGATATTGGACGAGAATTTTACATTTTAAGTTCATAGTGACTTTTTGGGGTTAAACTTTTTATCCTTTGGTTGATGGTGATCTTGTCGAATGTGTTGATACGCAGTATGTGATGATTGTGCTGAAGGGATCCGTACCCATATCTTTTGGTGGGACTGAGCAGCCAGCTGCATACGCTGAGTTGGTCTCCATTGGGGGCCTTAATCCTGATGTGAACAAGAAGCTAAGTGCTGCAATTGCCGCAATTCTTGAGACAAAGTTGTCTGTGCCCAAGTCACGATTTTTTCTCAAGTTCTATGACACCAAGGCAAGCCAACATCTCGCCTTTTTAATTTTCCATAGAAAGGGTCATTTGCATATGTATGGCTTCTTCTCATTGCATTCTTCCTGTTTGTTTAGGCCCATCAGAGTCAAGAATATGCACAGTGTTTGCATGCTTTACACCAGAACTAGATCATGTAAATAAATCTTTACTGTTTAAAACCTCAAGCACTGCTCCTTTTAGCTTCCCTCAAGAACCAAACTCATGTTTAGTAGCAATTTATTCTACTTGTTCCTATGTTTGATGATTCTGATGTTTGCTATTCTGCAGGGTTCCAACTTTGGATGGAATGGGTCTACCTTTTAGAGTACGTTTTACCATCTGAACTATGTCTGAAGTTCGCTATGAACTTTCAGACAGCTTTATATGTAGTGGTGATTTCGTATTATTACCACGGTACTTTGAAATCACAGACGACTTTATTGTCATTTTCCATATGTATGCTTAAGTAGAACCTAATGGAATGTTTGAAGGCTTGTTGTATTCTCCGTTTGGCATAAGTTATGTTCATCTGGTACTGCTCAATGATGTTATGGAACCCGTAGTTGGCAATCCTGGTGTTATGTTCGTCCATTTTATTGTGTTTGCATCTGTCCGGGTCTGTTCTATATCTTAAACTCGGATTTATTTTCTAAGTCTACAGTAGAAATCGGACTTTCTCGATGCAGAATAGGCATAGTTTCTTGCACACCATGCTTGCAATTCATAGAAGCATATTATTACCAATCTGTTCTTGATCTAGTCCCCATCTGCTTAACTGCGTTTATACTTTCCGAAACTCTATCCGTGGTTAATCGGCGGAATTGTTAAATGTTGTGTTTGGAACCTTGGGTTGAAAATCTGCGTAGCTAAACTGCATTTGTTAGCATAGTATCTCTGCATCTGGTGTTAGTTAGGATGGTTCTTTCGTTTGTTTTACTCAAATGCATGTGCAAATCTTGTGAGTTGTGAGAAAGTGGCATCACAACCTCCTCCCCTCGGTGCTCAACGTCTAACAATTACGCTGCACGATGTCAAATGCTTTTATAAATAGTCTTACAAAATTATTGGGACAACTATGTTATATGGTACACTGTAAAACGTTATAGACCGTATATGCGCACTTTGTTTCTTATACAAGCGATGGTGGTACGCTTTTTGGATGTTTTTACGGACAAAAACGTACGTCCAAAAAGCGTAGCTCTAGTCCACTCTTAGACCAATCCCCCTCTCACCTAGATCGCTAAATCCACACCGTATTTGATGGTTGCTTAGATTCAAGATGGATGTTTTTAATCAAATGAGCTATGAAATTACTTTCAATACGCATTACGCAATGTACTTTTATGTAGATGCAAGTTGAAATTTGGGTTGAAAAGATGTTAAAAAATGAACATGTAGCGAATCTCATAAATTTTAAAACATGAAGATGTTTTCAACCAAAGAATAAATATATCATTGATTTGCATCATAACAAAGAAAATGGCAAAACACATAAGTTCATAACGAAATAAATGAAAAATATGAATTTAATCAAGTTGGGTAAAACAATGTATTTTATATTCTAAATCTAAGTTCGGATCTCTACCTCATGGTTTCTATAATTTTAAGTAAATTATTTTATCGTCAGCAGATTGATGATAATAAAAGAAAAATAATAATAATAACGGTAAATAAAGAGTAATGCTATTCATACCATGTTTTTGTACCACATTTTCATACCAGTAACATTTGATGTGGACAAACACATCATTTGAATTAATTAGATTTTTACATTTAGTTCATTAGTTAAAAAACTAATAATTAAGAAAAACTAATTAATTAAATGATGATTGTGGTATACGAGGAGTCTTTCTACTTCATTTCCTTGGGTTTTGCAAATTTTTCAAATGATATGGTTGTCCATATCAGATGTCATGGTATAAAAATGTGGTATAATGAATAACATTACTTGTAAATAAATAAATAAAAACAAGAAAACGAGTGGAGGAGAGTTCAACTAAGTTCCTGCTACATCCACGCCGTCCATTTGGATTCTGACGATTTTACACGGCTGAGAGACCCTCAGACGATACAAGTACAACCCTCCGAGCAAACAGTGAGAAGAAGAAAAGCCACCTTTCACCAATCGGGCTGTCAAAATATCTTTGACCTGGTTTTCGTCGTTGACTTTCAGTCGGCGAAACGTAACGACGGAGCAAGCAGAACCTCACAAGTCCTCTAAACTTAGCCCCTCTTCGTCCCCCGTTATTTAACTAAAACCCCCTAACAAATTTCCACAAATCCCCCCAAAAAGTTATCTGAGAGATCCGAGACCGAAAATCCAGATCCACAGACACCAGAACGTAAAATGTCGACTCCGACACCGCCGCCGATCCTCCCGGTCTCTACAACCGCAACAGCCGTCGGCGGCGGCACGGCCCAGTCCCAGGCTCCCATCGCTACCCCGGCCTTCCGCGCCTTCATCAACCACATCTCCGACACCTGCCGCAACGGCCTCGCCCAGCGCCGCCCCTGGTCCGAGCTCCTCGACCGATCCGCCTTCGCCAAGCCAGAATCCTTCTCCGACGCCACCGTCCGCGTTCGCAAGAACTACTCCTACTTCCGCGTCAACTACGTCGCCGTCCTCGCCCTCACCGTCGCTGTTTCCCTCTTCACCCACCCGTTTTCCCTCCTCGTCCTCCTCGGTCTCCTCGCCGCCTGGCTCTTCCTCTACCTCTTCCGCCCCTCTGATCAGCCCCTCGTCATCTTCGGCCGCACATTTTCCGACACCCATACCCTCTTGGGCCTCACCGCCCTCTCCGTCTTCGTCGTCTTCCTCACATCCGTCGGATCCGTCCTCATCTCCGCCCTCGTCGTGGGTGCCGCAGTCGTCTTCGCGCACGGCGCTTTTAGGGTTCCCGAGGACCTCTTCCTTGACGAGCAAGAGCCTTCCGCCTCCACCGGCTTCCTCTCCTTCCTCAACGGCGCTGCTTCCAATGTCGCTGCCGCCACATCGCCAGCCGTCGTCGCCGCTCGCGGTTGATCTGATCTATCTCCCCACATTGTGATTGGATCGCGATCAAGATCATGATGGTATAACTAGTTGCATTGACATAAAACCTTGCTCTCAAAACCACAAAAAAATTAATAAATTTGAAGCTTTTGTTATATAAATATATGTAGGGTGGATTTTATTGACCAGTTTGTATGGATCTGTGTACTTTCGTTCTGATTAGATAGCGAATGCATGTTTATTCATGGTTCTTGGTAGATCTATCAATCGAAGTTTTGTCCCTTTATATTTCTTCATTTGGTTTTGTCAAATACGAATTGTAATTGCTACAGATCTATGATATAACTGATTCTTTTTGTTCTATCTGCAAATCTGCAATGTGCATCTTCTGGGTTCATCTCTATGAACCGTTGTTCAGACCCGACTGCCTCGGCTAGTTAATTTGTATGAGTCCATCAATGTTAGTATCTTCTACAATGTCTTTGATCTAATCAAAAGATTGCAGTCTTTGATACTTTTCCTGTGTTTGAGATTGTTAGCAGCTACATTGTTACCATTTCGGTTTTGCTTTTGTTAGGAAGATTGCCGATTAATCTGTTATCTATGTAGTCGATAATGTCCTTTTCGATCAAAAATGATGTTTTCATCTATGTGATAGTCAGTAAACGTGCCTCAATCAGGTTTCATTTTGCTTTTGCAAGTATGGATCATGATATGCGATGCCATTGCTGATACCCGGTCTTGATGATGGGTTAGAATTCGGTTATCATGGGAGCATATCCTCATCCACGATGTGATGAAGTCTTTTCGTTCTTGATTTTTATTCTATGGATGCATAATTCGTGTACCATTGTCTTAGCGGTATATGTTTTTACTAGAACGCTGATAGGGGTGTGTAACGATCGCGTTGTTATCTGTTTGGGCAATGCTAAATCTGGGTTTTCTTCCTCTGCCCTTGTTTGTGTTCTTGTTGTTAAAAGAGGGAGAAAGTAGCCTGCTTTTTCTTCCTTTTGATACGTTTATGTCAAGCACAAGTTTTTGGCTCTTCCAAGTTTACTTTCAACACATTTGATCTGGTTGTTCGGGGAACCCCTTCGTATTTGTTTCGAATCTCATGTAGGATGAAAAGCATACTACTTGTGCCAGCGGAACACTGATCGCGCGAGCTCCATGTTAAATAACAATGCTTTTAGAAAGAAGTAATCTACATTCTACACCGCGGATTGTGTTGTGGAAGAAAGTTACAAATGCGATTACCAGATGTTGCGTAAACCGCGTGCTTTTGGGATGGAATCCGACTCTGTTATCATCACGCTTATGTCGATGATCAGGGGAACCAGATAGAGTAACTTTCTATAGTTTTCCCACAAAACAAGGACGATGCTGTAGACATTCATTCATGCTGATGCCATTGCCACCCAAAAGGCAAAAGGAAAAACTTTTAGGGGGCATCATTGATCTCGAACCAACCTAGGACGTCTGCAAAAGTTTTGTACTTCCCACATAGCTCGAGGTTATTATGGTCATTTCGTCATACTTGCATCATTGGATTGGAATTGGATGCCAAATAATAATATAGCCGTTGGATTCCAGTCAAATAGTTTTTCAACCCAAGCCGTTATACGGTGGAAACCCCACGACACAAAAAAACTAGCCGTTAACTGAAACAAAACATGAAGAATTGACCGTGTCTCCGACCTCACTTGTTCCCTCACTCAGATATTTCTCCCTCCTTATTTATCTTCCATTTCATTTCTTCACTTGCACAAAATATAAAAAAGTTCACAACTTGAGCTCAACCCGAAAAAAGCTCACTCCCTTAATCTTCTCTTCGGGTTTCCATTCGCTTATTTTCTCCAGCATCTTCGAATCTTCGTGGACATTGCAGTCCTTCGATGTTCATGGAAAATAAGTTGTTGTTTGTCATCCATCCCTTACTCTTTCTTCAGCTTTTAATTGTCACTTACCAGCCTGTTTCGGGCCAGCGAGGGAATGATGGAGTGATTGTGACTCAGTCAGATTACCAAGCTCTTCGAGCATTCAAGCGCGAGCTTGTTGATTTCACTGGTGTATTGCGCAGCTGGAATGACAGCGGACAAGGAGCCTGTTTGGGCGGGTGGGCAGGGATCAAGTGTGTGAACGGACAGGTCATTGCAATCCAGCTTCCGTGGAAGAGGCTCGGGGGCAGAATCTCGGAAAATATTGGGCAGCTGCAAGCGCTTCGGAAGCTCAGCCTGCACGACAATGTCTTGGCTGGCCCAGTCCCTTTGTCTCTTGGCTTCCTTCCCAATCTCAGAGGGGTTTACCTCTTCAACAACCGGCTTTCGGGTTCTGTCCCGCCTTCGATTGGTAACTGCCCTCTTCTTCAAACTCTTGATTTGAGCAATAATTCGCTTACTGGTACAATTCCTTCTAGTCTTGCAAATTCTACCAAGCTGTATAGACTTAACCTGAGCTTCAATTCGCTTTCGGGTTTCATCCCAACTAGTCTCACCAAGTCCCCTTCTCTCACCATCCTTGCCCTCCAACACAACAACCTCTCTGGTCGTATTCCAAGCACTTGGGGTGCTGGAAATCGAAATCATAGTTACAAACTTATGATCCTGACCCTTGATAATAATCTGATTTCCGGAACTATTCCAAGTTCTCTGAGCAAATTGGGTTTTCTTGAAGAGATTTATTTGAACAACAACCAGATTTCCGGGACCATTCCTGACGAAATAGGGGAGCTCACAAGGCTCCAAAAGCTAGACTTATCCAACAATGCCATCAATGGCAGCTTCCCTTCTAGCTTCTCCAACCTCTCCTCCCTTGTTTCGTTGAACCTCGAGGGCAACCGCCTCAATAACCAAATCCCGGAAGGCCTCGAAAGGTTGCAGAACCTTTCAGTACTTAACTTGAAGAAAAACAATTTCAGTGGCCACATTCCAGCATCTGTTGGCAATATCTCTGGAATTTACCAACTCGATTTATCCGAAAACAACTTCAGTGGTAAAATTCCTGCTTCACTTTCCAGCCTAGCCAACCTCACTTCCTTCAATGTTTCTCACAACAATCTCTCTGGCCCCGTCCCTTCTCTCCTCTTGAAAAAGTTCAATTCTAGCTCTTTTGCGGGCAATCTTCAGCTGTGCGGGTACAGCGCTTCAGCTCCGTGTTCTTCTCCCCCGCCTCAGATTCTTCCATCTTCCCCTCCAGCAGAGCAGCCTTTGAAGAAAAAGCATCACCACAAATTTAGTACGAAGGACAAAATTCTCATAGCCGCGGGTGCCCTCCTGGCGGTTCTGCTTCTACTCTGCTGCATTTTGCTTGTTTGTTTGGTCAGGAAAAGGTCTGCTTCAAAAGGAATGAATGGTACAACGGCTAAGCAGGCCGCTGATGCGGGGATCGCTGCCAAGGCAGTTCCTGGTAGTGCCGGAGTTGAATATGGCGGTGAAGCTGGTGGGAAGCTTGTTCACTTTGATGGGCCGTTTGTTTTCACAGCTGATGACCTGCTGTGCGCCACCGCTGAAATAATGGGGAAGAGCACATATGGGACTGCATACAAGGCAACATTAGAGGAAGGAAATGAAGTTGCAGTGAAGAGATTGAGGGAAAAGACAACGAAAGGTCAGAAGGAATTCGAAAATGAAGCTGCAGCAATTGGGAAGATTCGCCACCCGAATCTCTTGGCTCTGAGGGCTTATTACTTGGGACCTAAGGGAGAGAAGCTTCTCGTCTTCGATTACATGCCTAAGGGTAGCCTTGCATCCTTCCTTCATGGTAAGTTGATTCAACAATGCTCATCTATTTCCTTTGATGACATGCCTAAGTGCTTTTAGTTGTCCGAAAGCACTTTTAACCCCTTAACCATCTTATGTTTGTGATGTATATTTCTTATGCAGCTCGAGGGCCAGACACCATCATTGATTGGCCAACAAGGATGAACATAGCGATCGGCATCACTAATGGACTATGCTACCTCCACAACGACGAGAACATTGTACATGGCAATCTCACATCCAGCAACATTCTACTTGATGAGCAGACCAATGCTCACATTGCAGACTTTGGCCTTTCGCGCCTCATGACTGCGGCCGCCAACTCCACTGTGATCGCCACTGCAGGAACTCTCGGCTACAACGCACCTGAGCTCTCAAAGTCCAAGAAGGCCGCAACAAAGACTGATGTGTACAGCCTTGGGGTGCTCATACTGGAGCTCCTGACAGGAAAATCCCCGGGGGAACCGATGAACAGCATGGATTTGCCCCAATGGGTGGCATCAATTGTGAAAGAGGAGTGGACAAATGAAGTTTTTGACTTGGAGCTCATGAGGGATGTGCCAACCATAGGTGACCTGCTGCTTAACACGTTGAAGTTGGCTCTGCATTGTGTGGATCCATCGCCGGCTGCGCGGCCGGAAGCTCAGCAGGTTCTGCAGCAGCTGGAGGAGATTAAGCCTGATCAGGCAACTGGTGGTTCTGCAGCTGAAGGAGGAGCAGAAGTACCACCACAAGAAGCTGAGTAAAAAAAGGTTTATTACTTTATTTGGGATAAATGTGGGTTTTGTTGTCATCTTATCACTTAATTAGGAGGAGGTATAGGCATTAAAATTAAATTCTATTCTTTGGTATATGTAAATACAGGATTTAGTTATATTTTTTTATTCTTTTTGTTGGGGATAATAATGTACTTTTTCAAGTTGTGTTTCTGTTAACAAAGCAGAAGAATGAATGTTCAGTATAATTATGTTATATTATGTTATATTATGAGATTACTTTCTTTTATGCAAAAAAAAAGAAACACATAAATTAAACAGTAACCACGATTACAACCAGTTCTCATACAATCAAATATATAATGAAATCCAGCTTTGGTAGTCGGAAAATGTACCCAAAGTATTTTGCAATATCCCGTAATAGCATCAATCACCAACTTAGAGTCTCCTTCCAGGCAGATTTTCTTGAAACTTCTTCTCGCTAACCAAAGTGCATCCCTCGAGGCCAAGCATTCAGCAACACAAATTGAACTTTCACCCAAGGGCCTAGCACCAGCAACAATAGGGTCTCCAGTCTCGTTTCTAATGATGAAACTAGCAGCAGCTTAGAATTCACCACCGTTGCTTAACTTTGATAAGTATATGGTTGTGTGTTTAATTATTTCCAAAATAAATTGAAAAAGTCAAAATTAGTTTCCCTTAAACCATCTCCAATGGTGGGCTAAAAGCCAAATTACCCCCCAAAATTTTCCCCCAAACTCACTCCAACCCAAGGGGAAAATTTGGGCTAAATGCTAAACTAAGGCCAGATTCCCCCCAGAATTTAGCCCAGAAATCGGTGTGGGCTCCACCGAACCAAGTGAAAATATTTATCGGAATTTAAATTTTTTTAGATTAAAATGTTCATAAAATTAAGGATAAATTACACAGAACCCCCTCAACTATTGGGTCATTAACAGTTTCATACCTCGTCTTTAAAAAGTTTCAATGTCATACCTTATCTTCGAATTTGTTTCAATTTCATACCTCCCGTCACTTGTCTGTCAAATTTTCTGTTAAATGCTGACGTGGCATGTGACGTGGCACATTTTATATTAAAAAAAATATTAAAATATTAAACTTAAAAAAATATTTAAATATTAATTTAATATTTTTTTTCTCTCTCTCCCCTCATCTTCTTCTTCTTCTTCTTGCATGCCGAACTGGTTCGGTTTTTTTTTTTTTTTCTCTCTCTCTGTCTGTCTCTGTCTCTGTTCTTCTTCTTCTTACCCCCAATCTGCCCAGAAGAAGAACAAGAAAGAGGAGGAGAGAGAAGGAAAAAAAAAAAAAATTGTTACCCCACCCCAGGTTCGGCCCTGCCCAGAAGAAGGAGAAGAAGAAGAAGAAGAAGAAGAAGAAGAAAAAAAAAAAAAAAAAAAAGGTGTTCTGTCTGGGCAGAGAAGAAGAAGAAGAAGAAGAAAGAGAGAGAAGAGAGAGAAGAGAAGAAGAAGAAGAAAAAAAAAAAAAAAAAAAAAAAAGAAGAAGGTGTTCAGTCTGGGCAGAGAAGAGAAGAAGAAAGAGAGAGAAGAGAAGAAGAAGAAGAAAAAGAAAAAAAAAAAAAAGAAGGTGTTCGGTCTGGGAGAGAAGAGAAGAAGAAGAAGAAGTAGAAGAAGAAAGAAGAAAGAGAGAGAAGAGAGAGAAGAGAAGAAGAAGAAGAAGAAGAAAAAAAAAAAAAAAAAGGCGGTCTGGGTGGGCAGAGAAGAAGAAGAAGAAGAAGAAGAAGAAGAAGAAGAAGAAGAAGAAAGAAGAAAGAGAGAGAAGAGAGAGAAGAGAAGAAGAAGAAGAAAAAAAAAAAAAAAGGCGGTCTGGGCAGAGAAGAGAAGAAGAAGAAGAAGAAGAAGAAGAAGAAGAAAGAAGAAAGAGAGAAGAGAGAGAAGAGAAGAAGAGAAGAAGAAGAAAAAAAAAAAAAAAAAAAAAAAAAAAAGAGGTTCTCGGTCTGGGCAGAGAAGAGAAGAAGAAGAAGAAGAAGAAGAAGAAGAAGAGAGAAAAGAGAGGAGAGAAGAAGAAGAAGAAAAAAATTAATTTTTTAATATAAAATGGGTCCCGTCACTTGCCACGTCAGCATTTTAACGGAGGAATTGACGGAAGGCTGACGGAAGGTATGAAATTGAAACAAATTCGAAGATAAGGTATGACATTGAAAATTTTTAAAGACGAGGTATGAAAATGTTCACGACTAATAGTGGAGGTGGTTCTGTGTAATTTACCCTAAAATTAATTTACGACAGTCTACATATTTATTTAAAAAAAAAATTAATTTAAGATAAAAAATAGCCTAAGTTTATTCTTTAATAATCCTGGGCTAAAATTTTAGGGTAGAACGGTTGGAGTAGAAAAACTGTTTCTGGGCTAAAAGCTAAATTTTCGGAGCTAAAATATTTGGCTTTTAGCCCAACCATTGGAGATGGTCTTAGGCCATCTCCAATCGAAGGGTCCAGAGGGCCAGAGGGTCGAAAATAGCCCGAAAATCGTCTCCAACCGAGGGCTAGGCCAAAGGGTTCTGGAATCTGAGAGGGCCCCACGGAATCTCAAAGGGCCAAAGGGCTAGGGGGCTGGCCATTTTTTTTTTTGCTTATGTTGGATTTCCTGTCGGTTATAACCGATAGGAATGCTTTGAATATTTTTTTTAACAGTTTTATTGTTATTTTTTATTTACAAAATTTTTCCTATAACTTCTATTTTTCATATATTTTTTTTAATTCTATTTTTTCCTATAACTTTTATTTTACAAATTTGTTTCATATTTTTTTAAATTCCATTTTTTCCTATAACTTCTATTTCACAAAATTTGTTTCATTTTATTTTAAATTCTATTTTTTTTCCTATAACTTCTATTTCACAAAATTTGTTTCATTTTTTTAAAATTCTATTTTTTCCTATAACTTCCTAAGCCATTATACAACATTAAATTAAATTAAGTAACATGAAACAACATTAATAACATTAACCAACATAAAAATTATACAACATAAAAAAAAAACATTTAACAACATGAAACTTAAACAACATTTAAGTTGTAGTTTTTAAATTTAAGTTGTTGTTGTTTTTAAATTTAAGTTGTTGTAGTTTTTAAATTTAAATAATAAATTATGTTTAGCCATATGGCCCTCGATTGGAGACGGTTTTTTGTGACATGGCTAAAACGAGCCCTCTGGCCCTTTGACCCTCGATTGGAGACGGAGGCAAATATGACCCTGTACTGTTCATTAAAATATTAATATCTTGGTGAATCTTAGAGGGCCAGAGGGCTAAAATGAGCTCTCTGGCCAGCCATCGGTTGGAGATGGCTTTAGTTTCCCATCTCTAAGAATCTTTAAGAAAATACAACAAATTCGCATAACACGAAAATATTAAAGATTTAGAAGAGAACTTGCACAAACAAACAACTTACAGGAGTTGATTTAGTTTATTACTTAGCAAGTACTCACTCTTAGATATCACTCAAATTCGATCCCAACATGCACAAAACTAGACGAGAGAATGACACAAATTCTACTTAGGACTTCAGAGACTAGATCGCAAGTGTAGAGTTCGATAGAATAACTACGTGAATCTAATGATAAAGAAGAAAAATCGTGATGAACATAAACCAAACAAAAAATTTCTTCAAATGAAATAAACCCCAAAATAATTTTTTTTTTTTTTTTGGAACAAGTGATATTATCTACACTAAGGGGAGGGGGTGAGCTTAGTCTCACAATGAGCTAGCAATAATATGGTTCAAACTCGCCTTTGGCGAGAATCGAACTTAGAACTTTTCACTTACAAGTGAAAAAGAATACCACTAGACCGTAGTACTAAGTGGTCCTTACATTCCAAAATATGTTTCTCTAATTTTAATCTAAAAATCCATGTAATTTGAAAAATTATTCTGAAAATCAAGTAATAAACCCTTTTTACATTTTTTGTAGGGTTAAAAAAAAAAAAAAAAAAAAAAAAAACCTTTACAAATAAACCAGCCGGTCAGCTACCAACTGCCATTTTAATTCATTTCTGTTTCGCGCACTCCGACCTCTCTCTCTCTGCGCCTGCTAATCTGGTCATGCAATGGAAGACCATTCCCTAGACAAGGTAGCGATGTCAGGCCCAGCCCTGGCCTCCATGATCCAACGCTTCTCCACCTCCCCAGGCTCCGTCGACGGCCTTATCTTCGGCCATGTCAGCCACATCCCCCCTACCCTCACCGACGACTCTCCCAATTCCACCTCCTCCGCCACTCTCATCGCCACCGTCACCGCCTTCTTCTGCTCCGGCTCCACCCTCTCCTTCTACAACTCCTCCGGCCGGGTCGACCCCCTCTCCCTCCGCCGCCTCGTCCAAGCCCAGCAGGCCCAATCCCCCTCCTCCCACCTCCTCGGCTGGTTCTCCGGCCGCCGCAGAACCCACCTCCGCCCCTCCCTCCGAGAATTCTCGGTCTCCAACTCTCTCTCCTCCAACCCCACTCTCAACTTCCCAATCCAAAACCCTCCCGAGGGCTCCTCCGCCGCCCCAACTCTCACCCCCTCCCTCTTTCTCCTCTTCGCTTCTCCGGTCTCCGATCAGACCATCCACACTCACGAGTACCGTGCCTACCAGTTCCGGCCATCCAAGCACTCCTTCGAGCCGAAATCGATCCAGATCGTCAACATTGGGCCTGCGTTCCGAGCCCATTACGGGAATTTCAACCCTAGCTCGCCGTTCCCATTTTTGCCCTGCGAGCTTAGGGTTTCGCCGATGAATGTCGACAGGGGAGAGGAGAGCTTAGATCAACTGAAGCAGCAGAACAAGGATCAGAGCGAACTGGATATGTGCAGTGTGGGTTTGGACGTTGGAAGCCTCAGTAGGCTGATGGGTTCGGAGGCTGCGAATTACACCGCTGGCGTCGAGGACTTGTATGAGAAAATGCTTGTCAAGATTGAAACTTTGACCAGGCTCGTTGAGCAGAGCTCCGCCAAGGTTCTTGAGCAGGTGAGCACTTGCTGAATTTAGTAAAATTTTCGGAGAATTTCATGTGAATTTTGTTGGGATTTTGTCAATGTTGTCAAACAATCATGATATGTCATTTGTAATATCGAGTTTGTGTGCAATGATTGCCTTTTTGTTTACTGAATATAGTAAATTTTCTGAGAATTGCGAGTAAATTGTGGATGGGATTTTGTCAATGCAGTCAATTAATCATGAATTTGTCATTTGAGATATTGAGTTTGTATGCTACGATTGCCTTTACTGAAATTAGTAAGTTTTTGAGAATTTCGTGTGAGACTTGATGGAATTTTGTCAATGCTGTCAAATAATCATTAATTTTCAATGTTAGTGATGTCAATTGTGTGCTTTGCATCCCATATTAGGAAGTTGTTAACTCATTCTTTTGTAAAATCTTGGCAGGAAAATCACAATAGGAAGCTAAGGTACAAATCTGCTAGGTCTGCTGGGTTGGAGTAAATGCGCAATTCTAGCTGGTGGCGTTTTCTGGGTGGTGAGTTTGGTTAATTTTCTTTTTCCGGCCAGTTTATTTTAATTCCTATATTCATACAGTTTGAATACATGATATTTTACTTTAGTTTCCTATAAAAAGAATCAAGTATTGTAGGCAGACACCAAAAGCCATAAGACTTGGGCAAATAGCGACCGCCTTAACGCAAAGCGTACGCTTTCATATGAAAGGCTTACACCTGATGGGAAACTCTCGTACCCTTGTATGCCTGGTTGAAAATTCATAGGCGCCTCAATTCTCTCATTGAGGCGGGTTTTTTTTTTTTGAAACCTTAAAATAGATTATAGTGGTGTTGTTCACAACTGTGTGATAGTGGAAAGAGAGAGATTGTGTCAGAGTCCCTTGCCATTTAATGTGGATTATATCAAATGTGACATCAATCTATACAAGCCCTTTGGTTCCAATAGGCTTGAATTCTATACACAGCTTAACATTTGCATATATGACCAATACTCTCATGTTTTGTATTGTCTCCTGAATCTGTTTAATTTTTGCTTCTTCGACATCGTTTTGTGTTCCTTGTTTTACATATTGATCTTGCAGTATTTCCGTTTGAATTTAAAGTGTCGTTACTTTCAATATATCTCTTCTTACTAAAGTCCAGATTCTAGGCCCTCTTAGAGTTCTTTTCTGGTAACTGAGCTTGTCCACGTCCTTTATCACCAAATATTTTCTGTCTAGGGCGACTTTTTTCTAGATTCTCTCGAATCTGCCTTGTATGCTGTACACTAGATTTGACGATTTCTTTTGTGAGACATGCATGCAGATGCACTGTGGCTATGCTAACTTGCTCTTGCCCAGTATGCACCCTGTGTGAAAATTTGACCCTTTTCATTAATCTTCGTCTTTTAATGGTTGTATAAAATTTTTGGTTTCCCTTATAAGGTGACCCTCAGTCTCTTTTCTACGATGATAACTAATAATTTCCCTTGTGTGGAATCGCATTGTATTTTGAGTGTATTCTTGATTTTCGTTTGGAATCAGTGAATATCGTTCATGGTAAAGATAAGTTTATCCTAGAAGCGTGTCGTGCTTTCTAAGTCTCACTTTGTGTTGGTTTTTCTGTTGGAATCACTGGATACAGGAGAATGCCCAACTCGGTGGTGTGCTAGCTGATGTATGTAAGATTTAGCAGCCATGGCATTGCTTTTTGATGAATCATACGGTCAATGACTTTCTGAGATGAAAATCTGTAGGAACCATGGAAGTGTTTATGTAGTCATATGGTTGGCATGTTTTGGTGGTAGTTGAAGATGTCCTTTTGTACTCGTATCATGTCCCGTGTATTATCCATGCGTTTGTTACAATCACCCCGATTTATGAAAGGAAGATGAAAGCAATTGGATTGTGCAGTGTTTTTAGGGTTGAATTTATCCTTTAATGAGGCGATCTTAAATTTGTAGGAACTCTTTTGTCCAATTAATTTTCTTTTGTTTTTATATAGTGTTGTTACGTGTGGACAACTGACCCAAGCATTTATGTTATGATGCTATCTTATAAAAATATTAGGAAAAATAACAGAGTTGTATTAACGATATTATTAATTTATAACACAGCAGTAAAACCGGTAACAATTTGCTACATTGGGTCATAATGTTGGTGATCTCTCCTCGTTCACTTTTTCGATCCTCTCGACATGAGAATCTCCCCATTAGCGGTTCTATGTTCGACTCTTATGACGTCCTCGGTAGCCAAAACTGCAGATGGTTATACATTATGCTCCCGTCTGTCTTTTGTATTAGGTTAAGATGTTAAAATGGTGAAACAAAAGTCTAAGCGATCAAAAAAGGAACACATAACATGTTACATATGGATAGGTAGGTAGCACAAGTTCTGTCGAAGATTTATTGCCAGTTTGACTGAAGGTAAAATTAATATGTAACCTAGCTGAAACAAGTTACTTGAGCTCCAAGTATTTAATGACCAAACGGGCTGGTTGAGTGTCACATTCTTGAGGATGAATTTCGTCGGATCACAACAACTAATGTATTTAACCTTTGGTTGGGTTAGGTTTGGGTTTAAAAAAAAAAATGGATACAAAGATTTAAGTGGTTCACTCCTTAAAATTAGGCTACATCTACTAAGTTATCTAAATTATATTGATTGCAAGACTAATAAAATAACGCTCGGCTAATAATGTATTTTTTCTCTCCTCAGCCTTCCGACTCCAAAAAAGGAGGTCCTCACTCTTTTATATAGTTCCTCAATAAACTCCTCAGCTTTTGCATTCACCCACTTGACATTTAATGAGCCAACTATGCAGAGTAACATCTGACACCATTTTACATTACTTCGACATTCGACGCAATTTTCAGAGTGCATGAGAGGGCGTATTAAGTGGGTGAGGGCAGTGAGTGGAATTGAGCTTAGAACTGAGCTTTGAAGTGAGATCCGAACCTGAATACCAGAACCGGATCCAAACCCGGATCCGACCCGACTCGACACGTTTTCGAACTGGATCCGGAATATTCTTGGGAGTATTTTTCGGAATATTCTATATATTCCTAGAATATTCCTTGTGTTTCATTATTTTTTACTAAATTTGCCCAGGACCCTTCTTTCTTAGGGTATTTCAACGCCCTGATTCCAAATCCGCGCTCTATTTTTCCAAATTCAATCATCTCATTAGGGTTTTACTAATTAGTCTTTTATGTGCTTAGGTGTGTCATTAGAGATGACCCCGTCATCTTTAGTTTGAACGGTTCTTCGGTGACAGAGTATCTGTGAGTGGACCCCTTCCTAAATACATGATTTTAAATGCTAGGATTGCATAAATGAAAAGCATGACCTTATGATTTTACGTTTCATGAATTATTGACGATTTATTGAATTTACATTTTATTAAACGTTTATGAATTATCGTATTTACGTCGTTTTGAGCTAGAATGCTGCTATGGATTTATAATATGATGCTTTGAGCTTTTGAGCTCCAATGTGATTTATGTTTTATGTGCTTACTTAGTGGGTAATCATACAACACATACACACAACACGAGTATGTATATGTCTATGGCCATAGGACATAGTTGATGCGTAGTGAGATATTTTATGACATACTCCTAGCTTCACTGGCGAAACCAGTGTCAGACAGCTTCATTAGTTATGGCTAGTGTTGGTGAGTTATGTACCTTTTCTTCTCTGGTGTAACCGAGAGTCGTACAGCTTCACCTTCGGATGATGAGGCTTACCATGTTTCTTCAATGGCGTAACCTAGTGTCGTACAGCTTCACCTTCGGGTGATAGATATGCCTTTAGGCAACTATGGTACCCCTAGTTAAGTACACTATCTTATGATTCACGAAGGTCTTATGATTTGCCTTCGAGCGACTATATTACCATTACTGAGCATTGTTTTATACATACATGTTTTACAATTTTCATGGCATGTTAGGGCTTTCAGAAAACCTACTATGTAGTACTATATGAGTTTTCAAAACAGAAGGTTAGTATGTACGGAATAAAGATTGGTTTTATTTTATTATGTATGTTAAACTTTGGTCCACTCACGCTTTGTTTTGCGCCCCCTTCAGAACCTTAGAAACGAGACGTATGATCCCAGCATCGAGGCATTCCCGTATCGATATCTTTGAGTCATCTCAGTGTAGGACCCCTTTCTTTGTAATCGTACCTTTTTATAATATTCCTTTTGTTGTAATCTTGATTAGTTGTATGCTCTGAACATGTTTGTGCATTCGCATATATTTAATATTTAAAGTTACATATTTTATTTACGTTCATTCTTTCCAGCATAAATTGCATGCATGTTTTAAAGGTTCTTAGCATAAAGCAGGTTAGAATGGCTTTTGTCACCCTCGGGTGTTTGCCAGCATGTGCCCATCCTGGTGTTTGGAGGATACTGGGATCGGGGCGTGTCAAATTGGTATCAGAGCATGGTTTGTAGAGCATATTTAGAATTTGCTTATACTCTAGTAGTGTGTCGGCCTTGATATCATTTGGAATCACGGCTTCCGTATATGGGTGTCATTCGGCACAATTGTGCAATCCTTTTTTAGTCTGAATTGTCACATCCTATTTGAAGTACAAAAATTATTGTCGGGAATGTGCCTCATCGATGATGAAATGAACTGATAAACGATTTTCAACGATTAATCGGTACTCTGCGACTTGCGTTCCTTAGTAATGGTGGGAAGAGTCGTACTTATATGGAGATTGCTCGAAACATCTGAATTTCGTGTTGGAGAAATTAAGGAAGCACCAGTTGTAAGCAAAGTTTAGCAAGTGTCAGTTTGGTTAGATTGGATCAGTTTTCTTGGGCTTGTTTCTGTTGAGGGAATTCGTGCGGATCCTCAGAAGGTTTTTCCGTGATTGAATTGCCTCTTAACGAGTTGATGAATGTTCCAACAATGTTTATAACCTAATAGACCAGACACACATTTTTTGATTGATTCGTGATTGTCTTACAGACAACCTTCTTGTCTACTCCAACAATGAGGTCAAATTTATTAAACATCGAAAGTCAGCTTTATACCACATTCCTCAAATGTTAACTTTGTTTAGATTAGATACTTCTTGGGAGATGCTAGCATAATAGACGATATTCTTACCAATTTCCAAAAGGTTGCGATTGTAGAAAATCGAAAATCCTCACAAAGTGTTGTGAAATATGAAATATCATTGGTCTTGTCGATTATATCGACAGTTGCCAACGATTCTTTGACCATAACCCTTTTCTCATTTTTGGTTAGGAAACAAGTTAGTTTTGTTCGAGATGTTGAATGTGAACGAAGTTTCTAACAATTGAAGTATTGTCCCACCCAGTGTCTAAAATTTCGATATTATCGGCGAAATATCGCCGATAATATCGTTTTTTTGACATAGCGATATTTTCAGACTAATACACTTAATTATCGTAAAAATATCGCGATATTATCGATAATATCGCTAATATCGCGATATTTTCGATATTAGCGATAATATCGCGGAGGCTCCGTCGTTGGCGACGGCAGCCGAGGCTCCGTCGTCGCAGCTGCCAAGATCTGCGCTTCTCTCTGCAATCCACGCTCAGACCCATCAAAATGAGCAATCCCTTTTCTCCAGATCCCAAAACCCGCTCGGGTTTGAATGGATCCTCCGCAGCCTACCATGGCGCTCTGCTCGTAACCGCACCTGCTCATCATCTTTGCTTCTTCTGTTGGAGAGATCTCACCAACAACCAAGCCTGCACACCCAGATTTCCTTTCATCAAAATCAACCCCAAAAATAGAATAAAAAAATTTGAACTTTTGGATTATGATTTAAATATAAAATATGATTTTTGTTAAACAACCCCAGAAGGAAAAAATGGGAAATTATGAGTTTTTCTTCATGATTTTTTAATAAGTTGCAGATCTGCTGATAAAAAAAGTTGCAGAAAACTCAGGAAAAAAAAGGGACGAAACAAGAACCTTGAGCTGCCGCCACAGGAGGCTCATTCGGGAGGATTTGAGGGGTAGAAGAAACCGAGTCCGCAAAACAGAGGTTTTTCTGGGCGTCTGAGAAGGAGAGAGAGATAAGGGTTGGGAGTATTTATGATTCGTAGAAACAGGGGACAGAGAGAGAGAGAGAGAGAGAAAACAGAGGATGATCTATATTGTGGACCGTTGGATGAGGTTGAGATTGGTGATGGATGAGCCGGATTTGGTCCACGTTGTCGTGATCTCCAGCCTCTTTTCTTCTGTAATAATAGTATAATACTATAAATAATTAATAATATTCTTATTTTAGCACAAGCCTTAGAAGGAAAATATCTTAATTTTATTTATTTACAGCCAATTCATTATATATAAATGATTATATAATTCATTATATATAAATGATTATGGTGTGTTTAAACTTCTTTCATTAATTACTACATATTTTCTACACTCACAATGTTTGCCAGCTCGCCATATAATCAACTTAAATCCATCATGCAATGCATTTCCTTCCATTTTTTTTGTGATAAACTAATAGATAATTGACTAAATAAACATCCTGCAAAGTTTCAATAAAAATTTCCAAGTTTTTCTTACAATTTCCGTGGTTTTTATTCAATTTTTATCGATATCGATAATATCCAGATATTTCCATCGATATTTTCGTGTTTTTGGACTACCGATATTTCCGATATCATCGATATTTAATACCTTGGTCCCACTTAACCATTGTCTTTACACCTTCAATGACATTAGTAAATTTCGAATCCTACGGTGATGTTTTATTGAATGTTTAGCTGTTTGCTGATGCAGCATGATCGAGTAACGCTTGTGCCTCTCGACTTTTGGAATTGCATGAAGTGAACCATTCTATCTACGACCTAGGGTCAACGATTATGTCCTTACTTGAAAACCTAATGACACCCTCTCCATGGAGAAACGCGTCAAATCTTTATCAACCTCGTAAACTTCTCAAGTATATCTTCACTCAAAATGAGCTAAATCTCAAATATCGGCGACGGATAAAATATATCAATGTTTATGATTGCACCATCGCGTACCACCCCGATTGTGCAAACATAGTTGCTAACGATCTTAGGGGAAAAACACATGGATACCTGAATGCTCTCTAACCTGTTCTATTTCCACCATGCGCATAACTCTCGGATACTGATGTGATATGAAGATTGTAACGCCCCACCCTCGAAATATTTATTTTTGGGAAATGATTCCAATGATAGGCCCAATTTAATACTCTTGTTTAATTTACTACCATTACACATTATTCTTTAATTAAAATTCCTTAATTATTTACAAAAGTCTACCACCAAATTTACTTATAAAAAACATACGTTTATATTTTTAATTTAACACCAATTTCTTTTCTTCACTCTCATTCCCAACAAGAGGTTAAAACTCGATTATTTATGTTGCATCTAACCCTGGTAGACTGCATGCGTACCTTGAGTGGGATCAAGCCCTTCGTAGTTCACCATTCCACTTCCTAACTCATTTTCATTCGACATTTAAGTGACTAACAATCACTAACTAGGTCCAAACAAGTGAATCACACCAAATGTATATTAAATATAGACTCAGAACGTCGAAATTAGCTTAAAAAGATGACATTAGCTCATTGACCACACGCCGTCGCGGGTGGCAGTCGGCCGCTCCGACTCGTCGGAAAATTTTACTATTTCTAAAAATTCTCAAATTTTACAAAAATGTAGAGCAAGTTAAGGGGAACAACTTTTATACCTGGGCTGAAGTTCAATTCGGCCAAAAAAAGCCCCAATTCCACTCAAACTCGTCGAACCCTAATTTGGATGGCCCCGATCTGTCACCTCCGGTGCTCCGCCACTCCAACCAAGGCTTGGGACATGTCCTAGGTTCATGAGGAGTCCATTGATAGTGGTGGTGGTTGAAGTTGGCTTCAGAAACAGCGGATCGCCGCCAAGGAGCTCCGGCGCACCCGCCGTATGAATTTCATGGTTTCAATGTTATTTTCTCTCGATTTTTGGGGTGGGTGAGTAAAGGGAAGGTCGTGAAGTGATTTCTCAAGGTTTGATTGATGTGGTTCGTCGGAAAAACTGACGAAAACCACCGGAGAAGACGAAGGAAACGGGTCGGATCGCTAGGTCCAGTGTGATCCGGTGTTCCCCCTTCTCTCTCCCTTCCCTCCCGGTTCTCCCCTATTGGTCCACCCTCTCCCTCATTTTCTCTCCTGCAAATCGAAACTTGGGAGATGATGGTGGTGGGATGACAAAGGTTTGGTTGTGGCAGTGTGGGTTTTTTGATTTCCTACCTTTAGACCATCTCCAACCCTTGGCTTATTGTGTCAGAGATTGATGGTGGTTTTATACAATATATTGTCGGATAAGAAATTTCCGACAACCTTTTTACATGATGTCGGATGACAAAGCATCACTTCCACTTACAGCCGACATAAACTAAAAATGTTAAATATAACTGCCCTTTACCATGTTTCCGTTGGGTAGTTTTTAATTTTTTTTAAATAATGGTGTCGGATAAAATGAGAATAGTGGCGCTTTTAACCGACATAAAAGTTAGTGTCGGTTAAAAAACTATTGATGGCGCTTCATACTTCCCGCTTGTTTTGCATATGGAATTGGTGGTGTCGGTTGTAACCGACGAAATTAGGAATTGGTCATAGTGGTGTCGGTTTTAACCAACACGCTTGCAATTTATGTCAGATATTCGTTACTGCAGTTTTGTCAGTTTTCATAGTTGGTGTCAGTTTTTTCCGATGTTATGTACAATTACTAGCGGTTTTATCAGACGGGAATATCAAATAACCTATTTCAAAACCCTCACGCATCTCTTTCTCATTCACTCTTCATGCGCAACTGCACTCCCCCTCCCTTTCCCCGCTGCACCCCCATTCTCTTTCCTCTCCCCCACAACACTTCCCTTATCTTTCTCCTTCCCCGCTGCACTCCTCTTCCCCTTTTATCTTTCCTTATTGTGGGATTAATTCGTGGAGTTCTGGTAGTAGTGGGGTTAGAATTTGCTCTGAATGTTTAGTTTGGATAAAAGTTTCAATCTTTGGAGAAATTGGGGTTTTTTGTGATGTTGGTTTTGTGAAAATTGGAGAAAATGTTGAGTGAAACTTGATGAAGGGTCGGACTATTGATTTGCGGTGATGTGGATTTTGTGATTAAGGTGAAAAGTGCTACTAGACACTTCTAATTTAAATATTTAGCCCGAGATTATTAAAAAGTGCTACTAGACTCATCTCTATGTCTTATTTCTCCACTCATGTTATAACCCCACCCACCACCAAAAGTTAAAAAATTAAAACCCTATTTTCCCACCCAATATAACTATTATTCTTAAAATAACCTTGTATCATAACAATAACTCAAAAACTTTAAAGCTAAAATCTTCAGGTTCATTATACATAACGGATATGAAGTTGTTTATTGCTTGAAACTGAAAATTCAAGACCAGTTAAGCGAATTTGCAGAAAACTAAGGATTTTCAAATAAAAAAATTTCACTTTTGCAGTAATTTTCAAATCAAAACAAAACACAATAGCAAAAAAAAAAAAAAAAAAATCACTTATGCATTGACTCTAAATCAAAATCTAATCTAAAAGAAGAACAAAAACTCAACTATCAAATTTACCTGATGGAGGCAAAGAAGGCAGAGATTGGCATTAAACCAAAGTATCGAATTTGTGAAGAAACCTAAAACAACCAAATTACCAGTCATTCAATCGAAATTAATCAAACCCAAGTATCGATTTCAATCAATAAAGAGACTGATATACATACCTACTCGTTGACGTAATTTTCGAGATCAGAAAAGATGTTAGAGTTGTAAGGATTCTTGTGGAGCAGCTGCTCCACTGCAAGAATTCTGGAACCTTTTTAAATTCGTGACTTGAGAACCAAACCCAAAAAGAAAATTTTAGGGATGGCAAGAATTCCAGAGAAAAAATTTAAACATTTTCTACAAAGATGGTTTTTTTTTTTTTTGGAAAATAAATAGAGAAAAAAGAGATTGAAAGTTTTGAGGAGTAGTGGAAAGAGAGCCAGGGGATGCTTCGAAGGTAGGGTGAAGAGAGATGAAGGGAGACGAAGGGAGAGCGGTGCTGTTTCGAAGGTAGGTGAAGGAGCAAGAAACCAGGAGGGAGAAGCAACGCAAGAAGGAAAGGGGGAAGATAAGGCTTTTATTTAGGGTAGAAAACTAGCGTCGGACAAAACCCACAACATATATTAATTTCATCGGTTAAAACCGACACCAACATGCGCCCACTGACATCACTCTGCCTAATTACGTTATCTGATGCAAGTTTGAAAATATTTAAAAGATAAAAAACAAGTCCTGTCGGTTATAAGCGACAGTACTGCCAAGTTAGAAAATATTTAAAAATAAAAAGCAAGTCATGTCGGTTATAAGCGACAGAAATGCAGACATTAAGCTATCCGACGCAAGTTTGAAAATTTTTAAAAAACAAAAAGCAAGTCTTGTCGGTTATAAGCGACAGTACAGCTTTGTTATCCAACATCATCTAAACAAGCTGTCGAAAATGTCTTATCTGATAGTACATTGTATAAAACCGCTACCAGTCTCCAACACAATAAGCCACTTTTGTTGTGACAAGCATAAAAAAGAAATTAGAAAGAAAAAACAAATCAGATGGGAAAATAGAAAAGGAGGATAATATTGTGGGGAAGATGAGGAAAAAAGGATTTAGAGAGAGCCAAGTAGTTCTTTGTAGCAGTAAAAATCAAAGTGTTGCCCTTGGCCAGGCTTCTAGGTCTTTATACGTCATTTTGTCAATCGGTAAACTTGTAAATAAAATCTTTATTAAGAAGTGGGCGGAGAAATAAGACACAGAGTGGGGATATCATCACTCTTATTAAAAAAAAAGAATTTAGGATAATTTCTTTCTTAAAGTCACTTAAAAAAAAAATTATGTAGATTATCCTAATTTAATTTTATGAACATTTTAACCAAAAAATATTTAGATTCCGGTAAATATGGAAAAATCACTAAACCGACATTGTGAAACTCATGGAACACTACAAAAGAATATGAAACACATAAAATAATTTTTTTTAATTATTCTAGCCGTTGGATTTAAATATGGACCGGTTAGATTTGATCAAATTAGATCTTAACCGCTGGATTCAATTAATTTATAAATATTTGTTGGGGTCCAAAAATATCACATACCAACCCAACCAAGTCTCAAGGCCCAATTGTCATGCAAAGCCTACATTCAAGCCCAAGCACATGCCAAAGCGCGGGATCGACGAGGAATATATTTACAAACATGCCATGTCACGATGATTAAGCCGGATATTCATGCCATGCTCAAGCATATTCATCACACCATGATTCCTTAACCACAATTCATGCTAAGCCCAATTCACATATTCAGGGCTTTTCAAATGGATTATGGAGTGGATGGTTACGGAAGGTTATTGGGCCTATGTGAAATCGTGGTCATGGAAGACTTTGGGTTGCTTTGGAGCCCAAAGATCCAAGCCCATACCCTTTGTATTCCATGTAGGCATCATTGTGAGAGAACTAACCTAGTTTATCCCTTTCCCTAGCAAGCTAACCCCTTTAGTTAAGATTAAACTAAATTCTTGCATTAAATGTATGTTAAGCCTAGCAAGTCATGCATTTAATGCTAACTTTCCCTTCCCAACCTGCACAGGCAGCTAGCGCGTAAAAGCCGTGAAGCGCGTTACCAGTTTTAGCACATGCGGAAGCCACCCCGGGAAAGCCGCGTCTTGGGAAGAAACAATTGCAGGTCTCAACAGTGCATCTAGTTTACATCAAAAAGGGAATAATAGGGTAGCTAGGGAGAAGGGGAGGGAAGACCAAGCCACAAAGGGATATTTCCTTAAAATCTAGAAAAGAACCCTTCACCTACATAAGGAGGGAGATAAGCCATTACATAAGGGATCAAAGTAACACTGAAAGAGAAATGGAGAAAACGCAGTAAGATAGAACCACCCAGAAAGAAGCCCAGACAGTTCCATTTAGTCCAGGAGCATACATTAAGCCTCAAGCATCACCCTTCATGCAGCCTTAGCAATTTCCACAACCTTCTATCAAACATCTCAACCATTATAAGCCTTGCTATCACCCTAGGAAAGCCCAAAACATGCAGCTAAGAATGCCATGCAACCATGTTAACCTTCTCTCTCATGTAAACTAATAATCTTCTAGCTTCCATACCACGCTTCACTTGAGCAAGTCATTATCTTGATCTTTCATGCTATCTTCGAGTCGTTGATATTACCGGGGTATTTCCTAAAATAAGCTATCTCTTTCAAGATATCCCGGGACTTGTTACGAATCCGTACCAAGGGAGACAAGAGGACGTTCTCAAAGCCCAAGTCTACCTCGACCTAAAAATCCCCCAACAATATAAAACTAAAAAAAATATACACTTATGATGAGTCAACCCCACTAACCTGGGGGAATCCTGGGCTAAATTTGCCCCATAAATGAGTTTTGAGTTTTAACTCATATTTGTCCAAGAGTTGGAGCAAGTTGGGATAAATTTAGAACCTAAAATTTGAATTTTACTGCAAGAGTTGGAGTAGATCTTATGACAAGTTTGTATGGAATAAAATTTTGAATTTGGAAAAAGGAAAAACACAAATCAGTCGATACAACTTCTATTGGTTTGCATTTGAAAAAGAAGAATAGAGAATGAAGAAGGAAAACTTATGTATTTTTGTGAGCCCAACAGGATCCTTTCCGGATCCTCTTTGTGAGAATTTCGGGGATCAGTAAATCATGTTCGTTCATTATATATTGTGCGCTCAGTTGTCATCGGATACTGTTTGTATTAAATTTTAAATAAAAAAATTTAAAATGATTTCTAACCGCACGATGTACAATTCACGGATTCTCAGAATCCTCACAAAAAGAATCCATGGAGGATCCAGATTCTCTGTAAGCTCACATGACTCCCAAAATATCACCGAAGTCCAATCAAAACCATACACACTAGGTCATCAATATTGACATGACACTTGGCTACAATCTAAGACATATAAGTCATACATAGATGGATTTAATCTATGCCCTACACTTGTTCAATTGGCTCAAGTAAACCATATCAACTTGAATCAAAGAAACCGGTAAACAAATCTTCAACAACAAACTGATGATGCGCCTATCCAGACCCTCCCTATTCGATGCCAGATCCAAGGGCAAGAGCCTCTCCGTATCCCGGCAGAGGAAGAATCCAGCCCGACCGCCGAAGCTCCGAGGTGAGATTCGGACTCGTTTTGATATGCATGTTTTTGGATTAGGGTTAGGGTTTGCAAATTGCAATATGAGATTTTAATTGATATCATACCTAATTTTTTTGTGAGTGTTGATAAAATAATTCCCATTCCCTTTTTATATTGAAACTATGTATGTTTTTTTATGCATGTAATAGTAATACTAGAACCAGCTATAAGTATCGTAATTTCGGTTTGATTCGAAAATAATGAAATAAATATATAAAGATTGATTGATTTGAATGAGATCGATCGAGAATACAAAGTGATTAAGGGCAGTTAATCGTGCTCGATCCAGATGGCTTAGATATATGTATGTATTGTTAACAGGTCTGTGCATTAATTTCCTCAAACAATTGTACAGATGTGAAGAAACAAGTAAAGGCTGTTCAAGAGTCTCAGAGTCCAATCCAACTTGAAAAAGAAGAAGCAAAGGCTGTTCAAGAGTCTCAGAGTCCAATCCAACTTGAAAAAGAAGAAGAAGAAGAAGAAGAAGCAAAGGCCGTTCAACCTTGTGAAGTTTGTGCTGGTGCTGCTGGTTCCCATCCTAGTGTAGTGTGCCCGTATCTGCACGATGTCCCGTGGCATGTTACGAGTGTTGGCGAGGGCTACAAAATAGCGTGTTGGTTTTGTTGGAAGGGCCACTCTTGCAGGCATCAAAAGAGGTATGCTATTCGACTTAGGTGTATGAAGTGTGGAGCGATTGGTCTCCACACATTCTGGGACTGCCCTGAGAGGCGAGGGAAGGGTATTGAGATGCCCGTCCGTCGAGTGAAGCTAATTGGGACGTCCTCCGTCCGTCCAGGGATGTCACAGTTACGTCGTCCACAGTGGTAACTAGGTTAATTGCCTCCTCATTTTCTCTGTAGCTTCAGCACTAGCTAGTCCTTGTCTGTTCATGTGTCAGGCGGGTCTGTCTTTGAATAAAGGCTTGGATCTGATCCGTTTCGTGACTGGTGGATGGATAGATACTAATTTTTGTTCGTTGTTGTTTTCTCTTGAGTTTGTGTTTAATTAGCGCATAATTGGAGTTACCGGTGGTCTTGGAATAGGCACATGCTCTATTTTTCAGCAATTACTTAATATGTAGGGGTAGTATTGGCTTAATCTCCTTGCTTAAATAAATTGAATCGACTTGATATAACAATCTTTGCGATATGCCGCTTATGCCCAAAACCGATATTCTAAGCCACACTGAGTGAAGAACCATGTGAAATATGTTTGTAGGGCCTAGCCAATCGCGGTCCGTTGAGTGAGAGATCGCTCAAAATGCCTTATATTGAACAACTTTTGAGTTCTTTAATGTCAGTTTCGACTGAAATATCAACCGTTTAATTTATGATATGAGATGAATAGAACTCGGAAGTAACCTATTCAAAACCAAATCAAAAAAAAAATTCTCAAGTTTTTAATAAAGGCAGCAGACCACCCGATACGGCACCTACAAAGCAGAAAATAAAGAAAACACCAGCTCCTAAAAAATGCCCCGAAACCTTGCTCAAGGGGCAAAACACTGTTCCCACGCACACCCTGGATATACCCTTTTCAGATTTTCAGCTAATTAGAATGGAAAATTCATGTATTTTGTGCATATTCGACACCGTGAAGGAAGAGTTTATAAACGAAACAGGGAAAAAGGAAGAAGAAAGCATTGCGGATTTCTGAACTTGCATGGCGTCCGAGGCTTCTGACGGGCCTGATCGGCGAATTCATGAGTTCTTTTTTCTTATGGTTTTTTCTGTATGATTCATTTCCTTTGAGAATTTTAAATTTTGGCAAATTTCAGAAGTTGTTTTTTTTTGGGATGGGTTGCTTCTGAGATTGCTAAAAATGATTATCAATATGTTTGGCAGAAAAGATTCTCAATGCATTTGGTAGAAGTAGTTCTAAGCGTTTTTTAGAGAACCATTGGTCAGGTGTTTATACAGGAAGAATTTCCAAGTGCTTCCTTAAAAAGCACTTGAATTTTTAATCCAAAAAAAAAAAAGAGAAACTGTTCTTAGTTGGAGCACTTTTAGCTAAAGTGTTTATGAGCGCAAGCATTTTCCACCGAAGCAATCCCGGTCCTGGCGAACGGGTCCAAGAAAGGGTTTATGAAGAAATTAGAGGTTTTCGATGCTACCCTAAGAGAACCAAAAGCTGCGAAATGCGAATACGAAACTAAATGTGAAGAATGGTGGTGTTTTTCAGACCGGGAACTATGGAAGCTTCGATCATAGGGCCGATTATTTACATAACGAGCTCCCGGCTGTAAATTTCGATTCGGAATCTGATTGGAAGCCTTACAATGAATTTTACTCGTGGAAAATCTTTTGAGGTCCAATTACGAGTACGTAAGTGAGCTTGTAGATGTGGAATGCAATCGAAGAAACGGTTGCAACCCTTCGGATGATGTCGAAGTTGAGACACAGTGGCTTAGATAATAGTACAACTATATGCATCATGAGCAGATAAATATGCCTTGTGATAATGCTGAAAATATGACACCGATGACTGATCAAGAATTGCAGGGAGGTTAGCAGAAACTAGGAAATTAAATGGCCATAATCGCAATGGTGTCATACCCAGTTATTCTTGCTTAGATTATTTAGATGTGTACTGCAGTCCAAGATACCGCGATAATCCTTGGAATGACATCGGAATGCAGAAAGAGCTCGACGACATGCATAACTAGTCTGCAGAAGAAACCTATGGCATTGATGCTGCTTAAGACCAACAATGGGAGAGGATGCATAATCTCCCCATTCAATTTCAGACACAACCACATGCTGACATACCTGAATTCTGATTCAGATTCCCATTTGATTTCAGAGTATTTGATGTCCTTTTGTAAACATTTGTAGGCGTTACATCTATCAAATGTTATATTACCTTCTTTCTGAAAAAAAACTGATGTCTGTCGCTGCGTCGCAAATGGTTCTTTTTCTATAAGAAATATACCTGAGCTATTTTGGAGCAACAGTTGTGAACATTCATTTATAAGAAAGATCCCCTATATTGCAAGAACATGGTGATGTATGGGAGGGTAGAAATCTTCGGTTTGGAGCGCCAATCAGCATCTGCATCACAACATTCTAAATCTAGCAGGTAGTCAGAAGCCAGTGAAATCACTCTTTCTTGTTAATCCCGCTCGTCTTAATAATTGGGTAGGCCCTTGACCGCCATAACATAACCTGTGTTCGAAAACAGGTTATACAATTAGCATCAGACTTCGGAGACTACTTGTGTTCGATAACACCTCATGAGCATTTTTCTTCTCCTTTACCAGTGGTTGAACGTTCGTCATGCTAACTTTCTTGCTTCCTCTCATCCCAGACCAATTTCCATGGTCTGGCTCTTGTGCGCAACCTGCAGTGCAATAGTATTTGTCAGGAAGAAGTTCAAGTTGCGCGATGGCATGAGCTCATACAGAAATTAGGTTACCTCCAAATCCCAGCCACTGCGTGCAATGCCATGAAGAGAATCAGCCCAGTCTGGACTCCAGCAAGGCCAAAAGACCGAGAAGCAACAAGTATGACTGTGGAAGAAATCAGTCCTACTAACACCTACTGAACCCAAAAGAGAGTGAGAGAAGACCATATGGTGTAACCAATGTGTTGTTCATGATCCGGGAATACCATCGAATAGGCAGCATATCCAAAGTCTGAAACTCCGTACTACAGTCCGTCAATAACAAATGCTAGAGCGTTTATTGGCTGAGCAACAAGCTAAAAAACAGTATCTGTATCAGGTATGTGTAGCGTGCAACTAATGTACACGTGATGCAAGTAGTGGTGCATAGGCTTCCAAGTTCCAACAAGTAAACTGTTGAGATATGAAGTTTCTTACCAATAAACCGGACCATGCAATTGCCAGGACTTGAGGGTCTGTGCTGAATAAGCTAGAAAACGCTTTAAAACCGATGAAAAATATAATTCCCAAACCAATTCCTGTCACTACACCAATCTGTTTGAAATTCAAAGAACGTTAAAGGGGATTTGGGGTTAGCTATGATCAATACCAAAGGAAAAGGAGGACGAAAAAGAGGAAATTGATTAAAGCTACTACGTTCCACGTTTTTCACATGTCATATGAAACTTGTAAAGTATCTCACACCTGACCATCAAGTGCTAAAGCATCGGTAAGCAAAGATACTGTCAAGTGCCAATCAAACTTGAAAGCAAATCTGGTGGCCAGCCATGGGACCAGGACCCTCTGCCATGGATGTGGCTAGTGTCGTAGCTACAACCACTGCTAAGCTTCTGCCAATAGGAAGACCCCCTGACAAATACAAAAGACATTTCGAAAAACTCAAGTATCTATTTTGTCTATATTTCATAAACAAGTTCACAAAGAACCTACCAGATTTATGGTAACTGTAGAATTTTTCAGGTCGACGGGCCGAGGGATTGTCCCACGTCTCTCCTTCCCTCTGTCCGATGTGGGACAATTGGTTGGTTTCAACACTCCCCCGCATGTGAGACTCCATTTTTATGGGTCACACGTGAAGATCCACGCAACCACGTGGAGCCACCCATCTCGCGGGGCCAAACGGGGACCCACCCAATCACGTGGCATCTTTGGCCTACGTGGAGCCACCCATCGCGCGGGGGGACCCCCACCCAATCACGCGGCATTACGGGCCCGTCTCCTGGCTCTGATTACCATGTAGAATTTTTCAGGTGGCCGAGGGCCCACTCCAACAACCCCGATACTGTCCCCACTTAACCACCTGCACAATCCTCAGGTGTGGGGTTTTCTCACAAAAGGCCTCAGTATTAGTTAGAGTGAGGGTAATTCTATTTAAAGTACTCTTTCTCCTTCCCTCTGTCCGATGTGGGACAATTGGTTTCAACAGTAACCGATGATTCTCCTCCCATCAATATAGGTAGCACACGTAAGACTTTGCTATTCAATTTCCGCATTAAAATAGCAGCACCAGGTACCTTGCGAAAAATAGACATGAATGGTTCTGTTAGAAAGAAAATTTGACAAAATTTGACAATGAAGTTTACCACATCTTTGACGTACTCAGAAATCACCATAGCAATAGCAGCACCGCGGATTCCAAAATAGAAAGTAAACAGCAATATAGCACTAAGTAAATTGCCAGCAACTGAGATAAAATCATAAAAGAGCAAACAGTACAGTTGAGTTCAGAAAGATGCAGAACAATACATGCCAATGTCATACAGAGGTGTCTTTGTGTCCTTAAAACCACGAAATGCGCCTTGTGCGGCAATTACAATTACAATCGGTGGAGCACCAAATGGCCTTGGGACAAGAAAATTCTCGGCAGGTATTCGCATTTGTGAATCCTATAACTACAGCAAACATCAAATAAAGAATCCAGAAACATCATCAGTGAGTTAAACATAATTTCATAATGTGTGTCGTGTGGACAACTGACCCAAAGAATTGCTCTTTTTACGTTATGATGCCATCTTATAAAAATATTCGAAAAAAAAGAGTAACGCAACAAACAAAGAGTTGTATTAACGATATTATTAACTTATAACGGAGCAGTTGCAAAGAACAGCAGCGTATCCGTTGCAAGAAAGTTTTCTTTGGGAGCAGTACAACCAAAGACAATTTGCTACATTAGGTCATAATGTAGGTGGGACTACCTACATACAAATGTAGGACACAGTAGGTGATCTCTCCTCGTTCACATTTTCGGTCCTCTCGACATGAGAATCTCCCCATAAGCGGTCCTATGTTCGACTCTTATGACATCCCGGGTACCAAAATTGCAGATGGTTATACATTATGCTCTCGTCTTAGTTTTGGATTAGTTAAGATGTTAAAATGGTGAAACAAAAGTCTTAGCGATAAAAAAGGAGCGCGTCACATGTTACGGTACCACAAGTTTTGTCGAAGATTTATTAACATTTTGACTGAAATTAACATGTAACCTAGCTGAAACAAGTTAATTGAGCTCCAAGTAATTAATGACCAAAGGGGCCGGTTGAGCGTCATATTCTAGAGGATGAATTTCATCGAATCACAAGTAATGTATTTAACATTTTGTTTGCGATCTGAGGTTTTATTTAATTTCATACCTAATTCTCTTTATGTTGAAAATATGTATGTGTTTATGCATGTAATATTAATACTAATACCAGCTAGATATTCGTTTCACAAATAATATAATTTAAAAATAGTGAAAAAAATATATAAAGATTGATTGATTGGGGAGAAATCTCAACAAAATTCATTTCGTTGGGGGAGTATAAATTTGAATTGCAAATACAATGAAAAGTGAATTGAACTTGAAGCATGTTATGCAGTAGTAAGTATGTGTTGCTTTGAATGAATGAGATCAGTCGAGAATGCAAAGTCATCAAGGGCAGATTGAATGGCCTCAAATTATGAATGCTCCAAGAAGCTCTCAGAAGACTCTTCTAGTTGCTTAACAAATGCGGCAGTCACTTGTGGCATGAAAATCTCATGACTCACAGGAATTCTATTGCTCCATCTCTTCTCGCATTCAGGCGATATGATCGCAACAGATTGTTATTCCAATCTTCATCCAAACAGTAAAAGACTGGTTTTTTCTGAAATTACCCTTTTCCTTGGTAAATTCCAAAATGTCTCTGATTGGTCTTGTTTTCTGAAACTGACCAGATGGAGGTAGTATCCTCCCCATGGATATGTCAGGGGTGCCCCACCTCTGTACTTCTGCTAGAGAAAGACTGAAATTTAGGAAAAAATTAAAATAAGACTTGCATTCGAACCCATATTTTATCCAACGCCATCTTAACAAATATTCGTAAAACAAAAATTGTGATGAATACTTAAACTTACTGAATGAAATACGATATCTCCATCATCTTTCCCAGCAAGTTTGGCGGGGTAGATGAGAAATAGAGCCCTCTCCCTGATTTCGTTTAGCAAGCTAGAGTTGTGACCGCATTTAAAAAAGCTTTCCTTATAAGAATGTATCACAGTGGTGGCGTTTGCAGTAATACGTGCAACTATCACATAAAAATAGGGTTGTTCTGATATAGATTATGCAACTGTCAAATGTGGGCTTCTTTAGATATATATTTAAATAGGTTATAAAAGCCTACCTGGAAGACCCGAGTATTTATCTTTCAGTGCGGCCTCGAACAAGGCTTGCAACGCATCATTTTCTGCTTGTTCGGGTTCGACTTGCAATCGTCCTTCCAGCCATCTTTCACCGCTCTCCTCATCAGATCTCGTCAACATGTTTTCACTGTCGTACAAGCCTATGAGGAAAGATAGTGCAACTTCTGCACCACTCCCCACCCTATAGGCCTTGCCTCTCCCATCAGTGGAAACTGAGCTTGAAGCTCTCTGTTGGGCATCCGCAATCAGGCTGATATGCACACCCATCAGAGTGATTTGGTACAACTTCTTGAAGGTAATGCCCGGGAATATTATCCTCTACAGAGACTAGAATTAGCCTGTATCCGCAACAAGAGTCGATCCTCTTCATGTAGTTCTTGCCACTTCTAACAATTTGATTAAATCTTCTTGCTCGTAACGCTTGACTTGTCACAAAATCTAATGCCATGGCAGAATCCACCATGCCATTTCATCTCAAGGACATTGTGGGTGGGCTATCAGAGACTAGACTAAGCTTTGTGGTTGGATACAGAATATCACCGTCGTACAAAGTTTGTCGTGAATCTGTTGCCATAACGGTTGCATGTAGCAATATAATAATAAAGCAAGTGGTGCCTTTCAGAGAAGGAGAGGGTTCATGTTGAAAACATGTCATTATTTTGATCAAGCAACATCACAACAAAATTTAGAAACTCAAATTGATGTTTCCAAAGCCTGGAAAAGTTTATTTGGGTATATGTCTCTAGAAAATTGTGACATTGTAAATTTTCCAGAGCCTATACCCAAATAAACTTTTCCAAGCTTTGGAAACATCAATTTGAGTTTGTAAATTTTGTTGTGATGTTGCTTGATCAAAATCATGGCATGTTTTCAACATGAACCCTCGCATTCTCTGAAAGGCACCACTTGCTTTATTATTATATTGCAACATGCAATCGTCATGGCAACAAATTCACGACAAACTTTGTACGACGGTGGCATTCTGTATCCAACCACAAAGCTTAGTCTAGTCTCTGATAGCCCACCCACAATGTCCTTAAGATCAAATGTCATGGTGGATTCTGCCATGGCATTAGATTTTGTGACAAGTCAAGCGTCACGAGGAAGAAGATTTAATCAAATTGTTAGAAGTGGCAAGTACTACATGAAGAGGATTGACTCTTGTTGCGGATACAGGCTAATTCTAGGCTCTGTAGAGGATAATACATCCAAGGGGCATTACCTTCAAGAAGTTGTTGTACCAAATCACTCTGATGGGTGTGCATATCAACATCAGAGTGCATATCAGCCTGCGGATGCCCAACAGAGAGCTTGAAGTCTTAGTTTCCACTGATGGAAGGGGCCTATGGGATGGGGAGTGGTGGAAAAGTTGCACTATCTTTCCTCATAGGCTTGTACTACAGTGAAAACATGTTGACGAGATCTAATGAAGAGAGCGGTGAAAGATGGTTGGAAGGACGATTGCAAGTCGAACCCGAACAAGCAGAAAATGATGCACTGCAAGCCTTGTTCGAGGCCGCACTGAAAGATAAATACTCGGGTCCTCCATTCACAGGTAGGCTTTTATAACCTATTTAAATATATATCTAAAGAAGCCCATATTTGACAGTTGCATAATCTATATTTGAACAACCCTATTTTTATGTGACGGTGGCACGTATTACTGCAAACGCCACCAACACTGTGATACATCACACGTATTACTGCAAACGCCACCAACACTCTGATACACCACAACAAAATTTACAAACTCAAATTAATGTTTCCAAAGCCTGGAAAAGTTTATTTGGGTATGGGCCTCTAGAAAATTGTGACATTGTAAACAAATAAACTTAACAATGGAGAAATATTTAATCCAAATAGAGGGAATCGTCAACTTATGAACAATATCATTAAAATCATGAGTGGCTAACAAATAATGACAACTGATGGAGACATGTTCACCGAGCAAAAATAAGCATATTAAGGCAGAAATTTTGATTTAAGTATTCTGGGAACATATACAGTGTCAAAGAAACCTCATAGGTGAAAAAATTTGGTCAAAATTTTGGGTTCGTGAATTAAAAGATTTAAAAGTAGCAAAGAGAACAACCAAGAAATGAAAAGAAATAAAAATACTCAGAGCGGATATATCAATGAACTACCTAAAACTAAGATTCCACATATTCTGGCTTGTTAGAAGCAAACCAGGGAAGAAAGCTGACTGTCTGAAATTAGGATTAGGAATTGCCAATTCCCCAAGAGCTAAGCATGGAGGACAGGTTTTTCTGTATTTCTCGGACCTTCTCACGCATGCATGCCTCCTCCATTGCAGCTTTTCCTTTATCTGGCAAATTAACGCTACTCAATAAAGTAAAAACATAAAAAAATTCCAGTGAAAACACATATGCAACAATAATTCACCAGGTTTCTTTGCAGATTTCCCAGTTCCCATTTTACCACTGGAAATCAAGCCTTCAGGGGTATGAAAAATCTGAAACAATACAAGTGGAAACAAATTTCAGATAAACTACCAAACAAAGTAAAATTGACCTAGTTCAAATAAATTACCAAGTGTAACACAGTAGATGCTCATAAAAGTCGGTGAAATTACTAACGTAGAAGATGATGGAGAATAAGAAACCAATAAACGTCTAACAAAAAGAGATCTTATAATGGACTACCTACATAACCCATCCCTCTCCCTGTAAGACACACTTATAGGTTGGTTTCTATCAGGACCACATCAAAATCCTAAACCACGATTAATAAACAATTGTCTTTTAAAAGCATGTTTAAGAAAATATATGGTTACTGGTTGGCAACCTGGCATCCATCCTATGAAAGGTAAAACTACTTCAGCAGATTGTATGGTATAACACCAACAAACATTATCACATTTTAACAGATGGTTTAATAAGTTTGTGCGTCTTTAGAACACATATTTTGCTCGACTGCAGTTTGTACTGTGTTTCTACCAGGCAATTCGACTTATAGAGATCAGCATTCACCAATGCAGGATATACTTAAGCAAAATATTTATCAATCTCATATATTCCTAATGAACAAAGATTAAATCCATCAATTAAAATGAACATAAAAAAACTAGTTGGTATACCTTGACCAAATTCTCCACATTAGCCAAAATCTTGCTAATGATGTCAAAACCAGAAGCATGCGTACATTTCTGCAGCCTCTGAACAAAAGAACCAATGCAATCAGCTCAAAACACAGGCAAAAACTTAATGGACGCAGTTCAAATAAGTTTTTAAAATTTTATGAGCCTTTAAACTGACGGTATTACCACGTACTACCAACAAACAATATTGCATTTTAACAAATAGTTTAAGTTCATGCGTCTTTGGAACACATATTTTGCTTGAATACAATTTTGTATGGAGTTTTTACCAGGCAGTTCGACTAAGAGCACTTCCAACGGAGCCCCAATAGCCTGGCACCCAGTCCAAAAACCCTCCTAGGACCCAGTCCATGCACTCCAACCCGCCCACTTGCCTAGCACCCAGCCCAAGCCAGGCAACAGCCCAGTCCATTTTTGACAGACCAATGGACCGGCCTATTTGGCTGGCGCGTGTGTTACACTCGCGAGTGGGGGCGAGTAGGAGACAGGCTGCAGGCGGCGGGGCCCGCTGTCGGGCCGCTTTTTCTTCACCCAGAAGTGGGCGACGTGGCCCTCTCAGTACCGTTGGATTTCCAACGGTAAAAAAAATTTGAAAATTTCTTTTAACCTAGACCGTTGGATCACAGATCAACGGTCCACGGTTTTTCACCCAAAAATAAAAATAAAAAAGGCCCAACGGTCAGAATTATGACCGTTAGCCACGTGGCAGCGCCTGGACTGTTGGATTTGAATATTTTTCAAATCCAACGGTCCAGATTAATTAATAACATTAAAATTAATTCAAAATTATTTAAAAAATAATTAAAAATACAAAAAAAAAAATTTAAAAATACAAATTTTTTTTTTTATAAATACGTAACCCTCGTCTTCCACCTTACACCACATTTCATTATTTTCTACACTTTCTACATTTCAATATTTTGTACATTTTGAGAGAAAAAAATGAGTTCGTGGAAGAACATTGAAGATATTACGTTGCACAAAATATGGATCATGATTGCAAACAGCACTCATGATTTTGTTGAACAAACATCGTTGCATTCTAAAACGCCGTCTAAAAACATGATCAGGGAAAACGTTGTTGGGAATAAAATAATCTTCCAAGAGATCTTTACCTCGTCTTTCCCTTTTTCTGTCGAAGTTTGCTGCACGTCTTGGTTTGGCTATCTGACCCACAGCTTCCATGACACGGAGGGAATGTGAGGCCCTCTACCTTCTGTGGTGATCATCCTCATCCTCCTCCATGAAGAAAGCCTCATCTCCACCTCCATATTCCTGGAGATTGATCAATTCTTCCTGTTGTGCCAACAATCTTTTTTGTTGCTCCTCATATTGTTTTTGCACTCTTCTTGAAAAAGACATTGTAAAAAAAACTCAAGATTTGAGAACGATGAAAAAGAATTTTGAGCTAAAAAGAAGGATTGAGTTTGGTGTAAGGATGGATGTAGAGATGTAGGGTTTATATTGACAAAAAAAAAAAGGACGAGGTTCTGGACAATGTCATGTGGCACTACGTGATTAGTTGAAAATCTTATCGAAATCTTGGATAAATTATAGCAAACAGAAAGTGACACGTGGCGCGTCGAGATTGGTTGAAAATCTTATCAGAAATCTATCCACAAAATAGTACATTCGGATAATGACACGTGGCGTAACAAGATTGGTAGAAAATCTTATCGAAATCTTGGCTAAATTATTGTAAACAGGAAGTGACACGTGACGTGTCGGGATTGGTTGAAAATCTTAGCGAAAATCTATGCACAAAATAGTACGTTCGGATAATGACACGTGGCGTGACGAGATTGGTTAAAAATCCTATCCGTAATTAAAACTATTTTTTTTATTATTTTATAATAAAAAATTAATAATATTTGAAATGGGCTGGGTGCCAGCTCATTTTGTAGAGGTGGAGATCGTTTGGACCAGCGCATTTTTAGACTGGGTGCCAGCACATTTTTTTAAGGGTGGAGATGCTTTGGCCTATTACTGTTCATTGGGGTCTATTACTTTTCATTTGAGTGGATAAATACGCTCGGTGCTGGGGTGGAATTGCTCTAATAGATCAACATTCACCAATGCAGGATGTACTTGAGCAAAATATTATTATTTATCTATCTCGTGATTCCTAATGAGCGAAGGTTGAATTCACCAATGCGGTTCGACTAATAGGTCAACATTCACCGCTGGCCTGATTTGGTGGTTTTGGCCCTGTGGGGCCCACAAGCCCTTTAGCCTACAGCAGAACCCTTAAAATCAGAAGAAACTTCCTCTTTGGTTTTGAAGCTAGCTCTCGGTTGGAGACGATTATCGTGTGATTTCGAGCTATTTTTAGTCCTATGATTCAACAATATGTTGGTTTATGCAATTGCCTTAGAATTTGTATAAGTCAGGCTTGCTAAGGAAAATATTTAACGAAATCGTTGGCAGCGCCAGGTATTACATAAAAAGACCGACTTTCACTCTAGATGTGGGATAACTTTTGAATGTATAGAGGTAAATAAACCGAATGACCAATTTTTTTATCACTGTGAAAGGATAGTGCTCTATCAAACCCTAGGTCCCTATTCAGCAAGCATGCTTCAATTGTTTAATATGGAATGATTTTCAATTGTTTAATATGGACGCTTGCTGAATGTGGTGAATGGTGATCTTCTATTTGTATTCAAAGGATCCACGAATTGTTTTCCAATGCTATGTGTTATTTGTTTGTCATAGATTCCTGATTTGTCCCAAATTTTGAGATTCTCGAAAATTTGGTTTAGGATCGATCTTGAAATTGAGATTCCCGAATACTTCGGTTTGAAAATCGAAACAAGGATTTCGGTTCGGTATCTCATACCGAACCAGCCCTATATCCTTTTGATCTGACATGCAAATTTTCCAGTATGTTTTTTGGGTATTTTATAGGAAAATTATCGAAAAGTACTTAAAATTGTTAATTTTATATAAAATGACAAATAAAGATGTAAGTGAATAGTATTAAAATAAAATAAAAATATAATTTTTCGTTAAAAATAAATCTAAAATGTTTAGTTAAAACCCCTCTTCTTTTTTTTCCGTGGAATTAGTGTTTAAATCTTTTGGAAATTAAGTGAAAAACTAGAAGGAAAGTAAAGCATTGTGTTTCCGTGCAATCTGGCGAAAGCTTCATCGTTTTGAACGAGTGCTTCTGCAAACATGCCTATAAGAAAGAGAGCTCGAAGCAATACCTTGTGATCAAACCCCACTTGCAGAAACCAGTGAACCCGGTTCAGAAGGCACCGAAAACTGCGCTACGTTCTGCGGCTACTGAGATTGTTTTTATTATTCATCTCACCGGGTCTTCATTTGGTGAAAGTACTGCCCCGTCGGGAGATCCTTCTTTTCACCTGATATCAGAACACCACAACGGCTTGGTGAAGGGTTGGAATCATGGTTCGACTTTTATCAAAGCATAAGACCCAACCAAATGGGTAAATCTGGCTGCTGGCTGCTGGCTGGGTGCAGTCGGCGGTGTCTTTCTGGCTGTTGAGCGGTGCGCCGGGGGCTGACAGGGTTAGAGAAGAGAGAAGTGAGAAAAGAGAGGCTACGGGAGAGGATGAGGAGAGGATGAGGATGAGGAGGAAGGCTACGGGAAAAGAAGGGCAGCGGCAGAGAAGATGGAAAAGAAGATAGAATTTTAGGGTTTATTTTATGGTTTTGAGGGTGTAAATATTGAAAAAGATAAGGGATGTTTGTGTCTTAAAATTTTATAATTTAGTGTTCCACAAGGGTGGAACTAGTCGTTCTAAGGGAAATGGTGAAACGGAAATTTAACCAAAATTTGTTCTGTGGAACAACACGTTTCATTGTTTTTTATGCATCAACCATGAGACGAGCATGTTCTGTCTCACTGTATTCCGTTTCATCCCACATATCATAATTATCCTCAAATTTGAAGGCCACAAACCAATACGGGCTATCTCATAACATGTCGAAGTGGGTCTTGATAGAGTAACGTAAATTGTCAAATTATGGTCCAAACAATAGACAAAAAAATATGAAAAAATTAGTGTTCAATCTTTAGTTATTAATGTTTATTAATTAAGACTTTATTAGTTTTCAAATTTTGGTTGAAGTCTCTAGCATTAATATGATAATAAATTTACATATTTTTTAAAATAAAAATTAGTAATTGATTTAGGATTTTAATAATCACACCTATATTATACTCCTAATTAATTTTCAATTCAAACATTTCCAAAATAAAAAAAAATTAATTAGAATAAGTTTGTACCCATTAATTTTTATATATCTAAAAAAAAGATTCTCAATTTTTTTATCTTAAGTGTACCCATTCATATAATTTTCAATTTTTTTAATCTTAAATGTACCTATTCTTAAATATACCAATTTGTTATATGTAAAATGTACCATTTTTTCAATATAAAATGTACAAATTTTTCAAATAAAATGTACCCAATTTTTTAATATAAAATCCATTCAAATTTTTTTATTTCATTTTTAAACTTATATGGGTACATTATTTTTCGTTGATTTGAGAACGTATCTATGTCAAGTTTAATCGAAGAAATTTACTAATGTTATTAAGCCTAATATCTACTTCTTTTTTTCTGTGTTTTGAAGAATGTACCCGTGTATTGGTACAATAATTTTTTTTTTTTGTTAATTTTGATGAATGTACTCATATTTACATATATACACACAACAAAATATAATAGAGAATATAATTTATATTTTATTATTTTTAATCCCACAAATTATGGGCTAAATTTAAAATCTCATTAATATAAACAAATACAAATTTCAAATTTTAATTTAAAAAATATAGTAACTTACACTATTATATTAATGTCAGGGATTTCGATCAAAAACTAAGATAGATAAGCTTTCAATCAAATAATATTGATAGCTAAGGACCGCATCCAAAATATTTCAAAAAATATTTAAGAAATTTCTAGAAAAATGATACCGATAGACGAGTCTCATTTTCTGTACGGAAACAAGAGAGACACACAAAAAAAGATGTCAGAAACATTTTTTCGAAAAATGGAAATCAAAGTTGTTTGAAATTTGAAACAAAAGAAAAGAAGGATCGGAATCGGAACGTCACCGTTGATAAGATCGAGCTTCCTGCGGCTGATTTTGGAGTGCATTGTAGTAGCCTTCCTTCGGGAGTTCACCATTTGTAAAGAAAATCATAAAACTCCAAAGAAATGTCAGTTGCCAATAGAAAAATAAATAAATAAAATCACAAATCCAAAGAAAAATAAAATAAATAAGAAAAATAAATAAATAAAATCGAGAGAAGAGTTTTCTTCGGTGCGCCAATACATTCATATTAAAAGTTTTGTCGGGATTAAATTTTTAAATGAAATTAAAAGGGCTTGTTTTATTAACACTCATTAATATGTTGAAGGTTAAAATTAAAGAAACTAAATTTGTAAATTAAATAATATGAAAATTAATGATTGAATTATCATGTAAATGTTGATTAACGTGTTATTTCTCATTAATAATACATAATTTAATTTGTAAATTTATGTACCAAGCATTAGGGGTGGGTTCAGTTCAATTCGGTTCGGTTTTTTGCTAAAACTGAAACCGAACCGAAATTTCGGTTCGGTTCTGTTCGGTTCATTTTTTTTCGGTTTTTTTCGGTTCGGTTTTTTCCGGTTTGGTTTCGGTTCGGTTTCGGTTTTTTTTTTCAAAAAATGAAAAAAATTGAAATTTTAAATTTTAACATCTCCAACACAATCATAACATAAGCATTCCAACTAGAATCAAAGACAATGAAAATAAATATTAAAGTTGAACTAAAATCATCAATCAAGTCTTCCAAAGTCCAAACTAACAACCCCACAACACAAAATTCGAACAAATGACTTAGAAAAGTTAAATTGTATGATGTTGTTCAAAGATCAGGGTTGTTTGCTTGTAATTTGCATGTTGACAACTTGATTAGTAAAAGTAATGCGTGGGTGGATTTGCCGCACGCATCGGCACTTTCGCAACCATAAGTTATGTAGTCCTTACACACTAAACCATGATTGGTATCCAAAATCATGCCTATCACGATCAATTAGTAAAGAACTTGTGGAGATACGCCTATTTTCAATTCTTCGATGACATCAAAGATAAGGTAACTCAAGTAATTGCATCGAAATTGGCTTGTGGAAAATGAAATTCTGATTGGAAAAAAGAAAAGAACAATTACTAAGTTCAAGTGCAACTGTACAAGCACAATATTCTGGTATTATATTTTATTTTATCAAAATGTTGTCTTTGCTTTCCCTATCCTGCAATGTATAAAGGACATGCTAATAAAAAATTCAAGGAAATTATCAAAAATTCATTCATGATTTATTGGCGGTAGTGATATCAAAATTAATTCCCGAGAGAACGTTGGTTTCATAACTAGACTATTTAAGTAGTGCAAAATGCAAAAATCAACACTGTTGGATTCTTTTCCATCACAAATTACGCAAGTAATCTGCCTGAAATAAATGTTTATGAATTCTATTACATGTTATATGATAGTAGATTTGGAAAAGGAAGTTGTGGCAGAAGTAGATAGTGCTGTGGAGATGGATGTAGGTACTTCAGGAGGAGGTTTGGTTCCGGAACCTTATGTGGAGAAGAAATAATAGGTTATGATAGTAGATTTGGAAAAGGAAGTTGTGGCAGAAGTAGATAGTGCTGTGGAGATGGATGTAGGTACTTCAGGAGGAGGTTTGGTTCCGGAACCTTATGTGGAGAAGAAATAATAGGTTATGATTTAAAGTTTTTAAAGGCTTTTTTTTTAATATTTTGAGCTTAAAGTTTGGCAACACATTGGGTTTAGCATATTTTAGCTTACAAATTGGGTTTAGAAAATAATACCCAAAATAAATAATTAAATAAAAAAATTAATTTAATTAATTCGGTTCGGTTCGGTTCGGTTTCTAGACCACTAAAACCGAAACCGAACCAAAAGAGTTCGGTTCGGTTCGGTTTTTTCAATTCGATTCGGTTTTTTTGTTCAGTTCGGTTCGGTTTTCGGTTTTTTGAACCCACCCCTACCAAGCATCACTCTTTAAACACCTCACTAGTCACAATTAAAATTTGTCTCAATAGTTCCAGGTTAACCGTTGCTTTTGTTAAATCCACCCCACCATCCAAAAACAAAAAATGGCACAGCCATTCACCTCACCACCATACCCTCGTCGGTGACTCTATCGTGTCATTTCTAGTCAAACAAATGCCAGATTACTGCCTTGACATTATTCCTAATACAATTCAAAACTTAATATTACGGTCTAATTGTATTTTTCTTCACTTGTACATGAAATGTCTTAAGTTCGATTATCTCCAAATGTGAGCTTGAACCACATTATTACTAGCCCCAAGTTCAATTTAGAATTCCCAAGTAAAGATATGAAAATTATTCAAAATAAGTAAAAGAAGCTGTTACTGGTTATTTAGTACCTCAACAAAAATTTGATGCATAAATTTAGTGTATGCAACACCGCCCTTTTGTAAAAGAAGCTGTTACTGGTTGAAATTTTTTTTACTAGTAATTTGGAAGCATTTCTCAAGTCTACATTTTCCTTTTCTATTTTGGTTCTTAATCCAAAACGAAAAAGTTTGGCTATTTAATATTTAACAAGTAATTTGTAATTCGATTGATTAAGAACATTTATCTTTACACCTCAGATCTGCGTTTGAATCTTCCTTGCCTTTGCATTTCATGCATTTACGCTAGCTTACTCTAGTATTTATATAAAAATAAAAAATAAAAACTGTTTTTTCTTTGGTTTCGCAAAAAGACAAAAACATAAACAAACTTTTGAAATTTCTTCTTTGGCTGAAAAGTTCAACTCTTTCTTTTCCTTGAGGAACTTTCTTGGTGCTTCACCGCAAACTTCATGATTCGGTTTGATGTAGTCTCGGATAGGGCTGGGCACGGGCCAGGTCGGACCCAAATTTGGAGGAACCGGACCGTACCCGTTTAAAATGTAACGGGGCTGGCCGGGGCGGGTATAATGATTTTGAGTTTGGGAACCGAACCTAACCCGGCCTGTTAGAAACGGGCCGGTTCAGGACGGGTCCACGGGTCCAATTACCTTTTTTTTTTTTCTTTTCGGTTCTGGGCATAATGAGATGAAGCAGGATATTGAAATTTTCAGAAGTTCCTCACTGAGATTGAATCAGGAGACTGAATCGACGATCTGATAGTCAATAACTACAAATTGACAACAATCATGAGTCTTTTTTCGATTCGAATTCAACTCCACATTCTTATACGAATAATCGGCACGTTAAATTCATAAAGATTTGATATCAGAAAGATGATTACTGATCACCACACATGCAATTATTAAAAATTACTGAAATCAAAACAACAACTTCCACTCAATTTCTCAGCAACAGAAAGATCAAGCCAAATCAAAACCAACAACTTTCAAGTTTCAACTAAATTGCACAAAAGAGTCAAAATTTAATTGCTAAACCAGAACTATCGGTCCAATCGAAAACAATCAAAATTCGAGACCCTAACTCCTCCATTCTCTGAGAGCGAAGCCGTCCTCAGGCAGCATCCGACGGAGGCGGCAAAATCGGATCTTCAGACCCGCCAAACCCTCCATAAAAGCCCTGGCCGTTCGATTCGGTGTAGATTGAGGGAGAAGAGAAGGCCTCTGACGCCGGTTGAGTGGCGGAAGCGTCGTATGCGGCGGAGCCGTGGAATATTGGGGAATCAGTGGCGGAGTCCTTGAGTGACTCGGAGTCGACTAAGGATTCAAATCGCTGGGAGGAGAGTCGGGGGTCGCAACCCAGGTAACCGTCGTCGTCGAACGGGCGAGTTGACCTAGTAGTCGGGACCGATTCGTCTTCGGGCAGAGTGAACGAGGCCATGATTAAGTCAAGTGCGTTGAATCAGAGGAGGAGTGAGCGGAGAAGATGGGGTAGGGGTAGCGCCGATGAAGATCCCGTAGCTTTAACGAGAGGAGGAGTGAGCGGTGGAGTAGGCGAAGAGGAAGCGGTGGGAGGCGAGAGTCCATCTTGAGAGAGAAGCATGGATCCTGGAAAAGTCGAGAGAGGAAGCGAGAGTCATAGTGGTAGAAATGAACGGTAGAGATTTAATCTCCATATAATGGACGGTGAAAACGGTCCGGTCCGGGTAACCGATTTTTCAGAAATTTAAACCCGCCCCGCCCCGTTTTGAGTTTACAAAATTGGACCCGCCCCGAACCGGTAAGACCCGACCCACCCCGCGGTTCCTAGACCCGTTTGCCCACCCCTAGTCTCAGACTCCTACCTCGTATTCCCAAATTTATTATTCATTATGTGATAGTTTATTGATTATAACATGTCAACTCATAACATAACGATAGTAATTTTTACACATTTTTTTTATTCATTTCTTACATATTTTTATTATTATAGTTGTCGGATTATTAATTTAAAGGAATCAACGGTGAGAATTAAACAGAAGTATGTAATAGTTTAAAAAGTATGAAAATTACTTCCATTGTTTAAAATATTTTGATAAATAAATCACTTCGCCTCTTAAACATCTCTTTGAGACGTACTTATATAGTTTCGAAACACTTCTACTCGTAAACGTCTTTTCGAGCCTTCTCATACACTTTTACTCATAATCGTCAGTTGTTTTTTTATTTTTTTAATATTAAAATTATATTTTTTTATTAAAATTTAAATTTTTTGTCATATTTATACAAATTTAAGAGTTTTTTTATTAAAATTTAAATAGTTTTTATTAAATAAAATTAAAGCATGATTTATAGTTAAAATAAATTTAACCTAAATCCTTTTCATAAAAAATTTCAAATTATAAATGTATTATTTTTTTCTTTGGTTTCGGAAAAAGACAAAAACAAATCAAACTTTCGAATCTTTGGATGAAAAATTATTTTTTCTTTCCCTAGACGAAATTTGTTGGTGAGTTACCACAAACTTCATGATGCAGTTTGGTGCAGTCTGGCACTCCTACTTGGGGAATTATTTTAAGTGTGACGGGAACATGGATGGTACACCACGTGTTTTTATGTAAGTGGTGAAAATTTTTAATTTTTAAGTTATTAATTTTTTAACACACATATCCAACCATTTACATAGAAACACGTGGTGTACCACCTCGTGTGATGGGAACATTGAAAAATCTCTCCCTACTTGGTGTTCTCAAATTTTTTATTCATTATCCGATAAGTTTATTGATTATAATATGTGAACTCATGATATTATGTCTTAAGCGTTTAAGTCTACTAATTTTTACACCTTTTTTTTTTTAATTTGTAGCTATCATATTCAATAATTTCAACAAACTCAACGGTCAAAATTAAATAAGAGTGTGTAAGAGACTAAACAAACATGAAAATCACTCTCCTTGTTTAAAATTATTTTGATAGATAAAACATTTCATCTCTTAAACGTTCTTTTGAGACATGCTTATATAATTTCAAAACACTTTTACTCGTAAACGTCTTTTCGAGCCTTCTCATACATGCTTGTACTCGTGAAATCATAATCAAATACAGGGTTTTGCATTAAATTGAATGCCTAATAAACTAGCTTCGTATCAGAGCACTAACTGCAGCTGCCATTATAAATGCAACAGAAAAGAAAAATGAATTTTAACAAAAAATCATATTTTTATACAAAAAAGATCAATCATGGTACCCTTTATTTTACCTTTTATTTTATCTTTATCGTTAAAACTCAAAATTTTCAAATCATTTTCATTAGTTTTCTTAAAATAAAATAAAAGACTTCATGAGTAAGAAACCGAAAGGTCAATACTGGGTACCACTGTTACGTGTCGAAGCCGGGGCTACAAATCAACCCGTGAGCTGTGTCCATGTCATCAAATTGACATTAATCCTTTTCGGGACCATTGCTTTGTTATTATCTGCTCCCATAAAACCCACTAGCCGAAAAAGGAGAAAACCCTCCAAAAAGTCTCGAAACCTTGCTCAAGGGGAAAAGGCCAGCTCGCACCTAAACCCTACATAAACCCTTTCCGAATTTTCAACTAACTAAGGTCGAAAAGGTCATATATTTCTGCATATTCGACGCCTGAAGGAAGAGTTCGGAAACCTACACAGATAAAAAGGAAGAAGAAAGCAGGCAGATTTCTGAACTTGCATGGAGTCCGAGGCTTCGGACGGGTGAGTTCTTGAGTTTTTATTTGATTTTTTGTCTGGGGTTTTCCGTGTGATTCATTTCCTTTGAGAAATCGAAGTTTTGGGAAATTTTGGAAGTCTTTCCTGCTTGGGATTTGGTCCTAGCATCGCTTAAAACGATTATGATTACGCTTGAAGAAAATTGAAGTTCCGTCATAAATCAACTGACAATACAAGAAGTAGCCAACCTTTTATAAGAGCGTCTCTAATGAACGGAGAAGTAGCCAACCTCTTATAAGAATGTCTCTGATGAACGGCTTTATATGAGGCTAAAAAAAGTGATGGATCGATATAGTTCAATCTAAAGTTCCGATATGGCTCTAAAAAAGAATCTTTGTTAGTAAGGGGTTGTATATCTTTCGGTCTCTATATGGGTTATATATTTATTTATGTAGGAATTTGATTATGCCAATAAATTTATTTTTGTTTTAACTTTTATAAGTTAATTTTTGAACGTACTATCTTATGAAGTTTTCAACCTAAAAAATTCAAATTTTGAAGATGTTAGATTTTATCACCTTATGCACCGTTGATTAAATTCTCTTTTCCCAATATCATCCATTGATTTATATTTATGAAACCAAATAAGATAAGATTTCGTTTCATAACAACCTTTGGATTTGATTGTTTATGCTTTCAAATAACAAAATTTTAAGTATGTTGTTTATTTATGCTTTTCGTTCAGGTCTCTAAATTACCAACGTTAAATTTCATCATTGTTTTTTTTTATGAACTTTTCAATCTAGAAAATAAATGCAAAACACAATATTTTTTTCATTAATCAATAACACAAAATTTATTTATGTTTTCTTAATTAAACAAACGGTTAAACAATAAATTCTAAAATCATGTTTTGGAATTAAAAATAGAGCTCACCCATATCTAAACTGAAAAACACAAAGAAAAAAAAAAGGACTGGCCCCTCAATTTGGTGTCCTTGCTTTTTGGGACTAGATGTAGTTTAATTTTTTGGTACCATGGAATGAAGTTTCTAGTCTATGTGGTGATTGTAGCTCCATTTTCGGCTTATTGGGATGAAATTTTTCATTAGAGCTACAAATGTATTGGCCTTGAGAAGGATAAAACCCCAATTAGGGATACTTTAAGCCATTTCAAGCCAACATGTGGACAACACAAATAGGGTGACGTGGAGCACTTGATCGCTGGGCTCACACGTGCCTCAACATACTTTGATACCATGAAGAAGTTTGACCTACTTCCCATCTTGCTAATTAGTTTTATGGTAGAATTCCAACTTTCTTCGTGTACAAGTGCAATGCTTATTCGGGAAGAAGTTTCAAGTGCTTCTTGAAAAAGCATTTGGGTTTTTCGTAAAAAGTTTTATATGTTTATAATAAAGGCACTTTTAGCAAAAGTTCTTAAAAGCACTTTTAATAAAGTCTGCAATATGTTTCTAATGGACGCACTTTTAGCAGACACGCTTACGAGTAGAAATGTTCCTATCAAAGCAATCCCAAACCCCAAACGAGAGGTGCCTGAAAATTAATTTGTTCGTGCTGATTGTTTAAAAGCTGAAACTAGCTTTGAATGTGGTTTAATCTTTCAGGGAAAGGAAATTGCGGAAGAGGCGCAACGGGTGCGATTCGATAGAGGACATACTGGCTAAGTGGAAGAACTACAATGAGAGGCTTGATTTTGGAAAAGATGGAGGGAAGAAGATTCGGAGGGCTCCGGCGAAGGGCTCCAGAAAAGGCTGCATGAGAGGGAAAGGAGGGCCGGAGAATTCAGATTGTGTTTTTAGGGGTGTTAGGCAGAGGACTTGGGGAAAATGGGTGGCGGAAATTCGAGAACCAATTCGAGCTGGAGGCAGTTCTGTACCTAAGAAGAAGAACAGCCGTCTTTGGCTTGGTACTTTCCCTACAGCCTATGAGGCTGCCCGTGCTTATGATAAAGCTGCTAGAGCAATGCATGGCGCTTTGGCGCTGCTCAACTTCCCCGAAAATGCTGTGGAGTCGAAGGACTGCTACTCTAATTCTGTGTCATCTAAAAAATCATCGTCGTATGAGTCCTCAGCGACATACAATAATGCGGATGAGGCAGAAAGAAGATCAGGTTTATGTGAGGATTGTGTGGCCAAAGAGCCAAATCAGGAAAGGGATTGTTCCGTGTCAGAGGAATTACAGGTTTTAGGTGCTACTTCAAGAGAACCAAAAGCTGTGAAATGCGAATACGAAACTGAACGTGAGCTTGTTAAGAACGATGATGTTTTTCAGACCGGGAGCTATGCAAGCTTCGATCACAGGGGAGATTACTTGCCTAATGAGCCCCCTGTTGTGAATTTTGATACGGTATTTGATTGGAAACCTTGTATCGATATGGATCATTTGGAGATACTTTTGACGTCCAATCATGATTACTTAACTGAGCTTGGAGATGGGGAATGCAATCGGAGAAACAGTTGCAAGCCTTCAAATGATGTCAAAGTAGAGACACCGGCAATGGAAGCCGCGGAGAAAGCATTTCCGGTGGTTCTGGAATCCGGAAGCCACAATGGGTTAGATGAGAAGTACAACTACATGCATAGTGAGCAAATAAACGCGGCTGGAAATCTTGTAACCAATTTTGAGCCTTCTGATGCTGCTGAAATTAAGGGATCGATGACGGATCAAGAATTGCAAGGAGGTTTTGCAGAAACGACGAGATTAAATGGCCATAATCGCAATGGCTTCATACATAGTTATCCTTGGAATGATATCGGAATGCAGAAAGAGCTCGACGATAGACTTGACTGCATGCATAACTGGTCTGCAGAGGAAACCTATTGCATTGATGCTCCTCAGGACCAACAATGGGGGAGGATGCATAACCTCCCTATTCAGTTTCAGACACAACCAAACCTCGAAATACCTGGAAGCTCGAATCAAGCGGAGTACGCACGTTTAGGCGTGGATATCGATTCAGTCTTATTTCAACAGAGTTACGATTCTGGTGCAATGGAAGAGCAGGGGCTGCCTAAATGATTCATGGTTCCCTTACTCTTAATTGAGATTGTTATTTGGATTAAATAGAGATTTTAGCTGCATAAACATTTGTAGGCGTTTTATAATATCATATGTTACTGCCGCTAAAAATAGTGATAATTGTCGCAAATGCTTCCTTCTTTTTCCGTAAGAATGTATATCTGAGCTATTTTTGAGCTACAGTATTTATATACAAAACCCCCCTATATTACAAGAGCCTGGTGAAGTATCGAGGGGAAGAAGGCTTCGGTTTGGAACGCCGATCAGCATTTGCATCCCGACATACTGAATCTAGCGAGTAGTCGGAAGCCAGTCAAAGTCACTCTCCCTTTCTGATCCAGGTCGTCTTAATAATCGGGTAGGCCCTTGAACACCATAGCGTAACCTGTGTTCGAAAACAGGTTACGCCATTAGCATCAGACTTTGGAGACGTTACTTGTGTTCGATAACCCCTGATGAGTATTTTTCTTCTCCTTTACCAGGAGATTGAACATTCGTCACCCTAAGTTTCCTGCTTCCTCTCATCCCAGACCAATTTCCATGGTCCGGTTCTTGTGCCTAACCTGGAGTCACCAATAGTATTTGTCAGGAAGAATTTCAAGTTGCGTTATGACATTATCTCATACAGAAATTAATTTACCTCCAAATCCCGGCTACCACACGCAATGCCATGAAAAGAAACAGCCCGCTCCAGACTCCAGCAAGGCCAAAAGACGGAGAAGCAACCAATATGACCGTGGAAGAAATCAGCCCTACTAACACCTACCCAAACAAAAAGAGAGCTGAGAGGAGACCATATGATATAAGCAATTCGTTGTTCATGATCGGATCCGGGAATACCATTGAATAGGCAGCATATCCAAAGTCTGAAACTCCATAGTACAGTCCGTCGATAACAAATGCTATAGCGTTTATTGGCTGAGATCCAGCAACAAACTGACAAACAGTATCCATATCAGGTATGTGTAGCAGTGCAACTAATGTACATATGATACAAGTAATTGTACATAGGCTTCCAACAAGTAAACTGTTGAGATATGTAGTTTCCTACCAATAAACCAGACCATGCAATTGCCAGGACTTGTGGGTCTGTGCTGAATAAGCTAGAAAACGCTTTAAAACTGATGAATAATATAATTCCCAAACCAATTCCTGTCACTAAACCAATCTGTTTGAAATTCAAAGAACAGTGAATGGAGATTCAGGGTTAGCTATGACATCAATACCATAACAAGGTGGAGGAAAAAAAGGATATCAATTAGCGATGAGAATGAAACAGTTGAAAAGAAAAATAGGAACCTGTAGAACCCTATAAATCACTAGGCGTGCTTGTTCATAATCTTGTTGGGAGTAACCACTGGCAAGAAGTGCCTGTGAAGATACATCATTGTAATGATTAAACTAAAGCTAGTTCGTTCACATAATTTATTTCGTTAAATTCTTCTATGTAAACTGTTCACACCACATGTCATATGAAACTTGTAAAGTAAAAAATGTCACACCTGACCAGCAAGTGCTAAAGCATCGGTAAGCAAAGATACTGCCAACCAAACTTGAATGCAAATCTGATGGCCAGCCATGGGGATAGGACCTTCCCGGGCTGCCATGGATGTAGCTAGTGTCGTAGTTACAACGACTGCTAAGCTTCTGCCAATAAGAAGACCCCCTGAAAAATACAAAGGACATATTTAGAAAAACTCAAATATCTCTATCATCTATATTTCATAAACAAGTTCACAAAGAACCTACCAGATTTAAAGTAACCGATGATTCTTCTCCCATCAATATAGGCAGGGACAAGTAATACTTTGCTATTCAATTTCCACAGAAGAATAGCAGCAATCAGGTACCTTGCGAAAAATAGACGTGAAGAGTTCTGTTAGAAAGAAAATTTGACAGAATTTTATGATAGGAACATCAAGATCAAAATCCACCAGTATAATTAAGTTTACCACATCGTTGACGTACTCAGAAATCACTGTAGCAATAGCAGCACCGCGGATTCCAAAATCAAAAGCAAATATCAAAATTGCATCCAATATAGCATTAAGTAAGTTGCCAGCAACTGACATAAAAGAGCAGACATTGTCATTTTATCAGTTGGAATACAGTACAGTTCAAAAAGATGCAGAACAATACATACCAATGGCATATAGAGGTGTCTTTGTGTCCTTAAAGCCACGAAAAGTGCCTTGTGAGGCAAGTGCAATTACAATTGGTGGAGCACCCAATGCCCTTAGGGCAAGAAAATTCTCAGCAGGCATTCGCATTGGTGAATCCTATAACAATAGCAAACCTCAAATAAAAAATCCAGAAACCTCACCAGTCAGTTTCAAAATGTATAGATGCTACATATCCCACAGTGAGAAAATTTTCCTACTCCTTATGCTAATCTTTTTCTTCCATCCTTATGAGCCAACTTTGAAACCTTGGTACCCCTTTCAATTTCATTTGAATACCGTGATAAAGTCTATAGTGACGCAGAGAAGGAAGAAAAGAGGTTTGCTACATACTAGTGAAAAATCGACAGTAAAAACTACCTAAGCAAATAAGAAATTCAACTCCAAATCATGATATTAATAATCATGTGAAAGAAAGAAACTGCACAAAGACATCAAACAAACTGAATTCAACTGAAGTACTATACTAAGAATCTAAGGTACATTTGCGGTATAAATTAGTACAAAGCAACATAAACTGATAACTGGTGAAGATTGACATACAGCATATATACCCATGGCATTCATCAAGACACCTGACCCAAGAAAAAGTGCAACAGCTTCAGCAATGCCAATGGTGGCAGCAAGTGCCAACGAAGTTGACACTGAGGGAAGGAGCTTCTTGCTCTGGCTGTCACCCTGGAAATCTTCACAAAACCATTTTGATTAAAGCAAAGAATTAATTCCAAAGCCTTAAATATAACAAGCCTTGCTAGAAAAAGTTACTAATTACCATCCTGGGCCTTGCTAGGCAATGCCTGATCTTCAGCAACAAAAGATGTGGTGATGTTGAGCAACGGAACGTTAAACAATTTAGAAACTAAATTGAATACTGAAGCTGACACCCCAACTGCTGCCAATTCAACCGACCCTAAACAATGCAGAAACTGTCAAGATTTCAGATACATGGACGAACGACCACTACTAATATCTTACCACCTCCTAGCACAGCAGGTATTGAGTTTTATCACAAAGACCTCGGTGTCATTAGGAGTAGAACCATGTGTAGTGGGATTCTTGTATTATTTATCAAATACACACATAACTGTATCAATTAACAAACAAAAAATCAAACATTTACTAATTTAGCATAATCAAAGAACAAGGTAGATACCTAAATGCCCAACAAAGGCTGTGTCAACCAAAGAGGTAATGGGGTCGGCAGCCAGCGCCAGAGCAGCAGGCAATGCAATCGCCAAAATGTCCACAAATATTCCATCAAGCTTAAACCTTTCAGCTCTGCAATCATATATTCAAATCACAAATTTACAACAAAACCACAACAGAAATGGAATTTGAAATTGGGTACAGAAAATACGATCGCAAGCTACCTTAAACGACGAAGGCGGATGAACAAGGAGTCGAAAGAAGACAATCTGGGAGGTGGGTTTTTTCCGGGCGGGTCAGCCCGCTTAGAAGCGGTGGCGGGCTTCGATTCTTCCGGCGAACTTTGCAGCGAAGTGTTGGAGTTTTTCGGAGACGACGACTTCAGGAGGGTCCGGAGAGCGACGGAGGAGGATTTCGGGTTTCTGAAAAGTGTTTGAGCTTTTGAAAATGGTGGGTTGGGTTTGGAGGAATATATGCAGAGAAGGTGGTGGTGTGAGAGACCAATCGCCATTTTTCAAATTCTTAAACAGACAAATTCAGACTCCATTTTATAAAGAGAGTGCGATGAAGAAGGCCTGCAACCATATGTTTTTGTGTTGTTTTATCTTATTTTTCAGCGACGATTTTAACGGTTATGATTTCGCGCTCAGAAAAATATCTTTTGCTGGGCCGAATGCAGTGGCTAAAAGTGTTTGAAGCCCAATGGGCCATCAAAAGCAACGAGGCTTTTATCATATGCCGTTTTGGGTGCATGAATTGAAGCCCAATGAGCCAATATTTCAAAAATTGGAAATTTATTAAAGTTACAAGTACTCATGCATTGTCTTCCTCTACATTGGGCATGTTTTCTAATTTTTTCAGTTAGGAGAACAATATGGCAATATGCTAGTGATACATAGTTGTTTAGGTAAGAGATAAACAACTATTTTTTCCATTTAGGTGTCGTTTAATAACCATTTCGTTTTTTCAGTTTTTTTATTTACTTTTTCTTTTAACTGAAAAATGAAAGTAGTTACCAAATGAATTTACAGTTTCCAATATTTACCAAAAAATCAAAACTAAAAACTAAAAACAAATTTATTATCAGACGGCCCCTTACTTTTACATTTCTTGTGCGTTTGTGAACAAAAAATATGTCATGAATGAGAGTGATACTCGGACTTTCCATACACCTCATTCATTGCAAGTAAACATATCTTAAGGGGAAACTTTTCCATATTATGAATAGGAAATGTAAGTAATCGGGGAAATTAGGGGAAGTAAGAGGAGAATTGGATCAACTAGAAAGTAATCAGGGAAATCAAGAATAGGGGAAGTATGAGGAGAAAATCAACTACTCATTCTAGTTGATCCAATTTTTATTTTATTTTAAAGGTATTCGATTAAAGATTTAATCTTTGTTTGTTACCAAGCGTGGGGGAAGTCAAGAATAAAAATAATTATATTTCCTCTCCATTAACCATGGCAAAAGTCATGAATTTAGAATAATTGTTTTCCTCTCGTTTTCATTCCTTTTAAGACTTCAAGAAAGAGATAAGTATAAAATATTAAACTATCGCTTTACAAAAAAAATAACTCAATTGTTATTGCGCCAAACTATTCGTTATTTTTTTTCCTATAACTTGACTTTTCAATGACTTGTTTACTACTCGTAACGAGGGAAGTCGTGAATCTATAAAAATGAGTGAGAAAATTAGTATGAGATCAACTAGCTCCTAGTTAATATAATTCTTATTTTTTTATTCGATAATGGATTTTAATATGTTTTATTCCATTTGTTACTAAATACGGGAGAATAAATACAAACTCGTGTCAATAAACACGTCATTTTTTTTTAAACATATTAGAATAATTATATGGTCAATGGTAAAGTAAACAAATGTAAAAGTCAAGAACCAGAATAAATCCAACTCATGTCAATAAACACGAGAAAGTTAAGAATTAGAATTTGACACATTTGTAAATTAATAAATATAAAAATGCCAAAAACCTTATCAATTTCAATTTCATTTCACGTCAGTACACACGACATTAGGATTTTTCATGGACACCATCAAATCGTGAAAGAAACAAAAATTAGTTGAGTATTTTTATGCATTAATCACATAGGAAAAACAAAATTATGGAACTTTTTCTCCGTTCCTTGATTTCAATGTTGCTTGTCTCTCTCTCCCCAAATATCTGTAAACATGATTATATATATTACAGCCTCTTTTTTTTTTTAATGTTAACCTATATATAAAACGAGAAGACACAAATGATAAATCATTCATAATTTTTTTTTTTTTGGCCAAATGATAGATTTTCTTAAATTAGATATTAGATTAGCCACCTACGGAGTTCGAATTCACGCATCATGCAAGAGCTTAACTCCTTTCCACCACCATGGTAAATGGTCATTTACAAATCATTGATAATCTAAAAAATATTCTTCGTAATTTTCAAATAAAACTATTTAATTCAAAAAAGATACAAACTAACAGAACAAAACTACGTTGTGAGCAGTTTTTTCTTTAAGTTTATAAAATAAAAATATTAATGCTTGGAGCTTTGATCAAAATCTAAGGTTTTAGTTAATGAACATTACAAATTGAGGACCGGATACTAATTTTTTTTTTTTTTTTCTCTCTCCGCCAAACACAATCATAAAGAAATTTAGTTGCCCAAAATCACTCTCAGTCTTTCAGAAGCAATGTTAAACATGCCAATATTAAACATTTGTTATTGGACACCCGACAAAAAAAATTTAACAACTAAATCATCTAGTATGTAGAATACATCGAAGCCTACTAAAAAATAAAAACCCAAAAAAGACAAAAGTGAAAAGAAAGAAAAATAAAAGCTGTCAGGAGTGAATGGTTTGTATTTTAGTGGAAGCAACAACCAAGGGAATTGTTACCTGAAATGGTAACAAGATGATCAGGAGTACGAAAATAGGTGCCAGAATTGCACAATCTTTCAGCTAAACTTTTTAGGCAATTGAAACTGAAATATCTGAGTCCCCTAACTGGTCAACATCCAACTCCAGCCCTTCATCTTTCCACGTGACTTCGGATAAGTCTTTCAGTTTCATATTTTCTTTGCTTCTGCATTTTTTAATCTGTTTTTAAAAGCTTAATTAGTAATTTAGCACAGTAACTTTTTTTTAATGGTGAACTAATCTAGTACAATAACTGTGGATTGTGGAAGCATGTGGAAGCAACACATGAAAAAGGAGGATCGTTAACAAAAATAATCAAAGGAAAATCATTATCGTATATTAACATTAAGGACATACATATTTATCTTATTCTTTGGCTTCGGGAGGTTTTTACAAGTTAAGCTTAATTAAGCAAATATTTAGCTTCAAATTGCTAAATAATCAAAGAAAAACATCAAATTCAGATGTAAATGGAACAGATAAATTGAACATCAAAATGGCCTACATCCCCTCATTCAGATATAGGTGTCGTTGGTCTGTCTCTGTAAAATCTTGAAATGATCCCTTCGTTCAGATGTAAGGGCCGCAAGTCCGTCTCTTTGAAATCTTGGCAAACATTCAAGATCCCTTTATTTGACTCAAAATCAAACACTGAGTCTGCAGATGTTTCAGCTTTCAAGCAGATATGTTTCGCTTGCAACACATTTTTGTTTACCAGATGTTTCTTTTGGCGATGAAAAACTTCAAATAACAAAGCATATTAGCCTTATCAAACATAATATTATAAAAACAATAACAAATTAAGCTTACTTGAAGTGTTCTTTAAGCCAAAGTTGTACTGCGAGAGAGAGAGAGTAAGAAGAAGCCATGAAGCCCAAGATGGATAGCGCGATACGTGGTTAAACCAAACCGAGAATGGCGCTATCCCTCCTGAGCTTAACAGGTTCTTCCACACTATTTAAACTCCTAAGCCACCAGCAGAAGAGGAAGAAGAAGACGATGAAGCAGCTTGGTAGCTAGAGCTTCTGAAATATCTGAGTATGAAGGGCTATGAGTTATGGGAAGGGCAGTAGTATTTATAGCACTAGAGAGTAAGCTAAAACACATAATTATCTCTCTCTCTCTCTCTCTCTTGGATCCATGAAAAAGCTTTGAAAAAACTACTTACTAAATAAATAATTTAACAAATTTACTTTTGTGGTCTAACTAATATTTTTATTTAGGTTTATAATATTATGGCCTTACTGACAACGTACGTTACCTCTTTTTTCCTCCTAAAATACGTACGGTGTAATGCATGCACTCAAGACTAATGAATTGGTGTCAAGCATTACATTGCTCTATATACATTTGGTTTACTACTTTTATTTATGTTTTCTATTTTTGGGATTTATGTGTGATGATTTAGACTTTAGAGGGGACCCTTCACCCTCCTTTCAGTCTTCTTTCATAATTAGTAACATATTTCCCTTATTAGGTTAATTCTTATGATCTATCGTTATGACATTATATATATATACTTTAGTTAATGGAACTATCTTTCATAATTTAACAACTAATGGAAACATTTGTCGCACCCAAAATGCATCATATTCTCACACACACAATCATCATCGTGATTCGTGTAGATCACATCGTAAAGTGGATTAAAAGTCAAGTCGAAAAACATAAACTTGGACCAGAACAAAGCGTTGTAGATCTTGACTTCAATATCAAATTCAAGTCCCTAACCTGACGTTTCGAAGAACGAGACGAAATACTTTGTGGGATTTTTCGACCAAATTCTATCGTTTTAGCCCAAAATCAGATTTTGATATTTCAAGACGTTTCCTATATTTTGTTATTTGTTTGATTCCTTTTTTATTGGGTGATTTCGAGGGTATTATAAACAGATCATCTTGCCTTTGGTTTGTTGTATTATCAATTATTCAACATTAAACTTTGAGATTTTTCCATACTTTCTGGTGAATTGCAGTGCTTTTGTTCTTTACGAATGTTGTTTATTCTTCTCTTTGTCACGTTGCATCACTCCATTTGACTCCACCTGTAAAAAACAATGGACTTGGATTGTTTGCTCTCCTCATTTCATGCCCTCTTATGTTCTGTGGTCACGGTTAAGCCACGTCAACATTTTAATATCAGCAAGGAGCGAAGAAGTATTGTTTATTAATATGATCACTTACTGTGTTAGCTCATTGTAGTTTTTTAAGTAATAGTAATTTATTGAAAAACGATCATGAACGTAAATAGAACATGCATGTCAAACTTAATTAAGAGGCCATACAAACTAAAAGTAAACACAATTCCTTGGCTCTCAATCACTTTGATGCATATGCATAACCGATTCACTAAAAACACAAGAAAAAACTGTGTGTAAATATATATTTATCAAATTGTAATTTGCACATAGACAAAGATTTCGGAATTTCCTCACAAAATTTACTTTTCCTAACTGTTTGGTGTCCGTCTTAGAACTTTATCGGGATTCTCTCCCCTCCTAATCTCTCTTCCCTTCCATCTTCTCTTATTTAAATAGTTGCGATTACGCCACGTCTACATCTTGTTTTGAATTTTTTATATAGAGAATAAGACAAAAAAAAAAAAAAAAAAAAGATGAGGGGATAAAAGAGGATGATAATAGAAGAGGAAACAATCATAATCCAACTTTATCATCGTAGACTGTCAATTCACAAACAATTCACAAATGAAATGCATGTTCATGTTGCATGCATCAAAATACATAAATTGTTTATTATGACATCCATAACATACCACCATACTAAATGGTAACACCAAATAAGAACTTCTTTAATTGAAAATGTGCTTCTAGAAATTTTTATGTGTTATTAAAAGGGAATTGTTATTAACACTCCTAAAATCTCATTTGGTACTCTAAACTTTCTATAATTAGAAAGAAAAATATATTTGTGAGGAGTGTAGAATGAGATTTTTAAAATGCTAATAACAATTCCATATTAAAATACAAGTTAGTATTTCATAGTAAATCACGGTTATTCACTTTATCAAGATTTAACAGAGAATTGTTAAGAATTACAATCTACTTGTGATCATAATTAAACACATTCATAGTTTATAAAGTATCGAACTCAGTCTTTAACACTTTTAACGAAAAATCATTTTTTTACCTTTATCCGACACTATTCACTATACATTTAAAAATGACTTTTTGTTAAAATGGAAGTTTTTTTGAACTTTTAATTAGTTTTTGGGTAAATTACACAAAACTACCTCAACTATTGGGGTCACGACAGTTTCATGCCTCATTTTTGAAAATTGATAATGTCATACAACATCTTACGAATTTGTGACAATGTCATACCTCCGTCAAATTTTCTGTTAGTTTTTCTGTTAAGTGCTGACGTGACTAGAAACAGGGACCACTCAATAATCCAGCTGGATTAAAAAATAAATAAATATATTTTTAATAATTAAATATTAAAAAATTAAGAATAAAAAAACAAAAAAAAATATTTTTCCTTCTCTCTCCTCCTTCTTCTTCTTCTTGGCCGAAACTGGGTGTTTGAACCTTTTTTTTTTTTTTTTTTTGTTTCTTCTTCTTCTTCTTCTTGGGCCGAAACTGGGTGTTGAATTTTTTTTGGTTCTTCTTCTTCTCTCTCCTTCTCCCTCCTCCTCCTCCCTCTTGGGCCCAAACTGGGTTCCATTTTTTTTTTTTTGGTTTCTGGGTTGCAGGTAGAGGGAAAAGGGGGGGGTGGTTTCTTTTCTCCTTCTTCTTCTGCAGGAGGGGGGTTTTAATTTTTTTTTTTTTCCCTTCTTCCTCCTTCCTTCTTCTTGGTTGCAGTTTTGGGTTTTTTTTTTTTTTCCTCTCCTCCTCCTTCTTCTTCTTCTTCTTCTTCGGTTCTTCCTCCTTCTACCGGGAGGGGGGGTGGGTTTTCAAATTTTTATTTTTTTTCTTCTCTCTCTGTGTTAGCAGGGAAGAAGATGGGGAAGAGAGGGAGGGTGAGAAAGGGACGACTGAGGGCTTCTTCCTTTTTTTTTTTTTTTTTTTTTTTTTAACTTTAACTTTTATTTATTATTTTAATATTTTTTTTAGTTTTTAATAATATTTTATTAATTTTTTAATAGAAAGTGGACTTCGAATCAAGCCACGTCAGCACTTGACAGAAAAACTAACAGAAAAATTGACGGATGTATGACATTGTCACAAATTCGTAAGATGCGGTATGATATTGTCAATTTTAAAAAACGGGGTATGAAACTGTCGTGACCCTAATAGTTAAAGTAGTTTTTTGTAATTTATCCTTAGTTTTTCTTTTTTTTTTTTAATGATTTATTTGACTTGGTTGTTGTGTCTGTGTTTAGAGAGTATCTTGAAAAAAGCTCTCATGTAACGTGCATATTATGATATTATTGAAAAGTCTGTAATCAGTTTGGAAGTGCCTTGGAAATTGCAGAGTCCTGACTTTCATTTTCCGCTACCCGGAGTCCCAGGCAGGAGAGCAGTCTCCTGCTTATTACAGGATGGGGATTGTATGTCCTCCCACTTCTCATCTTCTTCCATCCTTTTTTATTTAAGCGGTCATGGTTAAGCCACGTTAATATTTTATATTTATATTCCTTTTTGCTTATTATCTTTATAAAAAAATCAATATAAAATATTAATGTGGCTTAACCTCGACCGTTCAAATAGAAGGAGATGGAAATGAATAAGAAATGGGAGGGCAGACAATCCCGTTCCTTTTTTACATGCCCACAGAGAAGGGGCCAGAACCCACCAGATTTCTAGACTCCCCTTCACCCTCCCCGATTATTCTTCCCTAAATACCCTCCTAGGACCCCCACCTTCCTGCCACTGGTTGGAGGGTATTTCAGTCGTATTACAACTTTTAGGTCATCATGCTTTCCGGGGCAGGAATTGACGACGGAACCGTGCCATACTGTTGCGCCACGCTCTCTTCAATTCAATGGTTTGTTTTTTGGGGATGAGAATTCTCTCCTAAGCAAATGGTGACAATCCTCATGACCAGGCCCATCGGGCCGTTCAAATTTTATCCAACGGTTACAAATAGGAGGGTCCCTTTACAAGTTATAATAATTGTAACCGTTGGATAAAATTTGAACGACCTGATGGGCCTGGTCATGAGAATCGTCACCATTTGCTTAGGAGAGGATCCTCATCCATCTTTTGGACCGCTTCATTCGCTCGTCACCCCTCTTATGGCCATAACAAAGTCAAATGCCCTATAAATCTTACTTTGACTTAAAACAAGTTTCAATTCTTGTTAAACATAAAGCCCTTAGAATTAAGAACATGCCAAATCAAAATAGCGACATTAGTGACAACGTATTTCAAGATTGGTGCATAGAAACAAAATGTTAAGAACAGTTGCCCATTTACTAAGAATAGTCGTTTCACATACTAAGTAAATGATTGCTTTGTTTCTTTTTTTTTAAAAAAAAAAATCTTTATAGATCCACAATTAATAATCAAGCACTATGCCCAATATTTTACAGTATAAATATTTGGTAAGACTATCTGATCATTTGAACAGTCCGATCACATAAAAGTAAAAATGCATTCAACTTTTTTTTTTATTACAAGCGATATTTTATATATCTATTAATGGGAAATAGTTTGAACCCGAATACAATTAATTAAACAAAGAAACCAAAACTATTGAAGGAATCTACCACTTGCAAAACACACTCAATTTTGATCACACTAAAACACACGATGATTTTGCCTTCAGCAACCCTACCCAAGAATATTTCTTTCTTACATGCTTTGCGAGTTTGGTTACTGGTTAGTTGGATTTGGAGGTTGGGACTTTGACCACTTGGCTACTAGATTTGGCACCTTTTTTTGGGTTTTATAAACGTCCCTTTTGTGCGCCAGATTCAACACACACATGCGATACTGGTAATTATCTTAGTTTTCTTCTAAGCACTTCCTCATCCCTTTTCTAATGCGATACAACTGAAAAGAAACCTCTTACCTTCTGGTTTTTGAACGGAAGCTGTTACATCAAAACTTGTTTTTCTTTCTAATTTGAGCTAATTAAACCCTTGTCACCACGTGTCCCACTGTCTTCCTTATTATATCATCATTAACTTACTATTTTTCAAGCAAATTGCAAGAATCTCCTGCTAATTAAGTTAGAAATATTCCCTCTCGTTATAAAGGTTTTCTTAAACAAATCAATCGGCCCGTACGATTGTCGGTAAAATGATGAGTTTTGTGCGAGTGAGATCGAAGGGCCAGTATTAGTGATGAAAACGGTGGTGGTGGCCATCTCAGGAGGACCATTGATCGCTGTCAATGTGGGAAACTGGGGGGCCATATAGATCCATATCATGATCTAGCTAACAGAATTAGATTCGTGTTCTTACTTCTTATTGAGTTAACACGATTGAAAAAGTCACTTAAAAGCCACCTATAGGTGTTTTACGCCCTAACATTAAGAAAACACATACTCATTCATGTTACCGCGATTGTTAGTACATAGTTGATGCTAATTCTCCATGTAATGGCATTGCTTATTGTCCATAAATAGAAAGTTATGCTTTTTACCTATGTACGCCAATTATGTTACATAAAATTTCCATTACCGCTTCCTATAAAGATGTGGGCCGTGTCTTACTCCAATGCAATTACCATTTCTGAAGCAGTAATTGAGCATCGCTTTAGTAAATTAATATCTAACCAGCTAACAAGATACTAATCTTTATCTTAGTAAGTCATTGTATCACTAACTAGCTAATCAGATATAAGTTATATTAGCGATTAAGTATTGACGAGTGATTGAACAACTTATGATTTGAAAACATTCATTTGCATCAAAGGCTGACAATTGGACTAAAAGTGTGACTGATTAACTGTACCATTTTTCTTCCCTAAACATGATAAACGAGTCAAAATTTGATAACCATTCAACTATAGGTGATTTAAGCTTTTAAACAAACGTGAAAACTAACAAAACTTGTTAATTCCATGCGTGCAGTCGACAAGTCAAGTGGCACACGTTGAAAGCACCCAGAGAGAGAGAGTGTGTGATAGTAGGACAATCTTTTTCCGGATCCCGTAAAAAGTGATATCTTCTTTTCTTCCACGGCGGAACCGACAAACCAAGTGCCCCCCAATGAGTCAAATAGTCAAACCACGAAATCAGGGTGCATAAATGTGCATCATAACGCGGACCCAGACCCGCAAGATTTCTTCTTGGTGCAAAATATTTAATTAACCACAAGAGTTGGTTTAGTGCAAAGCGAGAAAAGAGTTAGAGTTCAATCGAGTTTGAATTTTCACGAATGTGTTCTTTGAAGCCATATTTCTGTTTTGGTGCCCTTGATTTGAACAAAAAGTACGTTACTGCTTCATGTGAATACCTAATTCGTATGAAAACGAGAGTTGTCTGTTATTAGTGTTTGGTGGAAAACTCCCGATTTTTAAACTATATTATTGTATACAGTGTTCTTGTCCTGGCGGGAGTAATGCAGCCAACGGCATAACCGGATCAGGCGCCCTATCTTGATGTCAAGTGATGAATGTGGGATGTTAATGGCTCGACAGAAGCTGCATCTGGCTCTGCATGCAATGCGATGCAATCATGCAGTGGAAAATGGTAATGGCAACTACAGATGTCAGGTAAATGTATACGAGTCCCTAATATATAGACACTGATGAGCTGTGTATTAATTTCATAGTAAAGATACTGAGTACAAGATGAGTTGTACTCAACTTCACGAGAATTTTATTATGTTTCGATGATGAGCTGCCTGAAATTCGCTAGAATTAGTAGATACTGAAGTAATATAGGGTCAAGATTTTTTTTTTTTGGGTTAAAATACCCTAAATAATTCGACAATCTTAAATCAATGGATACCATGCTCCGGTGTAAAGTAGAAAAATCTCTAAATCCTAATAGTTTTCAAGTTTTACAGGATGTAAAGACGTATTAAGTACGAATATCTATGCACGACTAATTAGCTTATGTATTAGACTAATCAAATTGCGGCATAAACCCTTGAAGTGGCGCTACACCACAAACGAACCAAGTCTATCACTCATTAGTGTTAACAATTTATGTTGAATTTGTAAACAACTTGTATGTAAGTAGTGTCATCCTGCTTCAAATCCACATAGTTTAGTAGACCATTTTAATGAAAATTTACATTCTGATTTCTCCTCGGTCCAACTTATCCTTAATTTGATTCCTCCTCATCACAAATTATAGACGAAAGGCCATTAAATTATTGTAGACACAAATATCAAATCTACCAATACGTATATTTTGCAAGTGACTATCTATATAAGATTAGATTATGAGAATATTCTCATTATTCAAAATGAACAAAATAAAAGGTTTGAAAACTTTGAGTTTTAACGAAAATGACAAAATAAAGAGTAAAGTGAATAGTACCAAGATTGATTTTTTTAGTGTAAAAATATGATTTTTCGTTAAAATGAACAATACTTGAAGCTTTTTGTTAAAGTTCTCTTAATTAATTGAGTTTGAAACCCTTCTTAAAGCCATTGCACCCATCTGACTCTCTCTACTTAGGGAATCGTTCCATCTTCACTGAACACAAAGTTGCTCAGAGTCAAAAGAACAAATATTAAGAGCTCCCTTTATCATCATGTTACTAATTTCACGCTTTTGTTTTCTTATTTTGCACTTTTTCTCTATTTTTCTAAAGAACAAAAGGGGTGTGCGAAAATTATTTCCCTTAGTGATGCAAGAAAAGATTCGGTAATGTATAGTTGCTAAAATTGCAACCTTTTGTTTTGGGCTTGGAAGTTATGGGTCTTAAACTTAATTGAATTGGGCAGAAACCCAACCCAGAGATATAAGAGTAGTAGTTCATAAATGAACTCATGATATTGACAAAAATAACAAAAATTAAGCTCATAATTCCCAGCAAGCACAGGAGATATACAAGTTGAATACTAGCACTATATTTTCAACGAATCGAACTGTGTAACAACGGCATTAACGGTTGCTGGTCCGGTTTGTAATGCACATGAGCTGAGAAAACTAGGCAACCTATTTTATAAAACCACTAAGAATGCCTTGAAAAAATTGTACATTTGCTTACAAGAATTGGAATAGCAACTCGTTCCATACATCGGGTACACCAGGCAAGCACCAGTGTATGCAATCGGAGTAACTCGTGGGATTAGACAATTGCTCAGGCCGCAGTGGCTCCCAGAATTTGCGGTAAATGGAAGGGTGGCCATCTTTCCGGTACTCCGATAATTGAGTAATGTTGATAACAGAAACCTTCGAACTCAACTTGCTGAGGACCTTCTCCACCATGCTCATGGTGGGCAGGTCAGAACCACTTCCCCAGTAGCCCTCCGAGTCAATGGGGGATTTCTCACTGTAACAATTACCTTCACTTTCGGGTTTCCACTCTCGACTCCTAAAAGTTCAGGAAATTACATATTAGATACATACAGGTAATATATGAAATTTCCAAAAATGACAAAACTAGAACTACATTAATACCATGATTTTGTATACACAGGTCATATTCGTGGTTTACCGAAATAAAAATGTCAGAGTGAGGATACAAATGTAACTGAATTTTCGGATACTTTTCCAAAATCTGAAATCTTCAGAGAAATAACAGCCAAAGTGGTAGATAAAAGAATATTGTAGAAGAGCAAGGTGCTAACCAGAGATGCGTAGGAGACGTTGTAACGAAGAAGACCCGCTTCTTGAGGGGATTGACCTTGGAAGCCCAGTCGGCCCAAGCCCCCATGGCCAACTCCATGGCTCCAAGGCCGTCTACTTCTTCACAAACACTGTTTGCTTCAGCGCTCCATCTGTATGAATTCAAAGTCTGATCAATTTGGATACCAATTCATTATGTTTCTATATAACTCAGTTCTTTCTAAACCGAAACCTGGATGGTATTGCGATTATACTCACAACAGCTTAACTGGGCCTTGTCTCCACCAAAGGTAGGAATTGAATATCAGTATATCAGCATCCTCCCATATTGATGCATGCTTAAGAACTGAATCTGGTCGGATTATCCTATCAGATGTTCGGTGATTCACCGGGTCATCAGAATTAGATTCTACAAGAAGCGGAGCCCAGAGAAATTCCACAGTAGCATTATATTCCTGAAAATTACACAAATGGAATTTATGCACCCACCTACTACAAGGAACCGCACCCAAAAATTTCATGTATGTTCTAGTTTCATGACAACAGTTATTACCGACATTCAGTTGTTTCCCAAAGAACATTCCATGATCTAAACTAAAAAGATTTCTCTTAGTCACAAAAGAGCAGCCTAATGCATTATACATAGTTGTACCAAGGCCCCATCTTCTAAATAGGAAATCGTGTTTACCTCTGCTTGGAAAATGGTAAGGTCAGCATTTGGCGACATTGATCTCTTATCTGCGGGAATCACAGATTGTAACAAACAGACCATCGATATCCACTGCCCTCTGTTTAGTGAATCCCCTACAAACATCAGCCTTTTGCCTCTCAATTTCTCCCACATTTCAGTCACATTCCATCTATACAGAAAAAGAAAACAATCTATCAATAAAACCAAACATTCACTGAACTATAAATCCCAGCCTAGCGCCGGCTAGGCCCCACCTAGGCGTTAAGCGGTTGGTCATCGTCCCGATTAATGCCTAGGCGTTTGAAAATTTAGAAAGGGTGCCTAGACCTGCTGACGCACCCGCCTAGCTCGTCCAGACCCGCCTAGGTTGTGACTTACTTAGACAGAAAATAGATGACTTTCATTTTGTATTTTATTTTTTTAATAAATTGTAAGAGACTTGTTGAATACTTAAATGAACACACGATGTGCTTGTTCCCCATGTTTTCATTATGTTCCAATACTTCATAATATATGTGTCATTTTATTTTGTAGTTTATGATGAAACGTATATTTTAAGTATAAACAGACACTTATTTACATGAAATATAATAGATTTACTTAAATCCGCTTAGTCCGCCTAGGCCCCGCCTAGCCGCTAGGCCCTAGCCCACCGCCCGATTAGCACCTAGCGTCTTTTAGAACCTTTTAAAAGGGAACTCAACATTTCCATTCTCAAACAACCGAAAATACCATACTTGTTATACAAGCCAAATTCTAATAAGATCAAAACATTCAAGTATCTTGAATTAGAAATTGCATTAAACCGACTCAGAACTAAATGCTTTTTCCAATTCTACGATAGAAAACAAATCAAACAGACAATGTGGGATTAGAATTTCCAATCCCAAAGAACCAAACACCTCTTTACCTCTTCAAGTTGCAATTGTGGGGTTGCCATCTCCAGTACTGGTACCCCAAATCAGGTCTCCCATGCTTGTGACAGGCCAACTGGTCCGACATGTAAGGGCACTCCGACTCCTTGTACAGCGGATACGAAGCATTATCAAACACCCATTTGCCGGAAAACACATCACACCTCTCCAAACTCTCTCGCCGGTGACCGTACTCCGGCGTCCTGGCAGTCCACAAAATTTTCTGACCACTGTACTCTCTGGTGGAGTTGCATGTACTGAATCTATTCAAAACCCCTGAAAATTTACAAAACTAACTTAAACCCACCTCACCAAATCAAAGAAAAAATTTGATCAAGAATTCAGAAAAAGATTAAAAAAATACAGAAAAACAAACCCAGAAAGCTTTTTTAGCAGAACCAAACACAGCCTTACCTGGAGCATGATTTTGCGGGGTCAAAACATTCGGCTTTACAAAAGTGAATGAATCTTGACGGTGAAGAACGAGATCAGGGCTCTCTTGAATTTGCAGAATGCTGCGTTCTCTGTGGAGATTCGAGAACGCTATGAACAGAAACAAGACGAACACCAGAGCAGGAAACTGGGTTTTCTTCTTGCCCCACTTCCACCTCTGCGACTGCTGCATCGCCAAAGATCGAGAATTTTTGCTTCGTTTCGGAAAATTATTTGACCAAATAATTGAAACAGAGAGAAAAATCAAAAGGGGGTTCGAATTTGTTCAATCATTATCGTATGAAAAGGGACAGAGACTGTATGAAATGATGGAGTGTTGTCTGAAGAGTGAGAGGGCGGCAGGTAAGAAGAAGAAGAGGACGGATGAATAATCGTGTGGGTGGAAATAGAAAATTAATTGTTTTAAGATTTTGTTTGCATTTACATATTACATGATGTCAGCTTATATACTTTAATCAGAATTATGATTATATAATCCTATTTTATCATAGGAAGGAAGGTGATGATATATGATTGAGATTGTTTCTGCAGGGAAGGAAGAGATTCGTTCCGGATCTCTCCTATCAAATTTTAAAGATTTGGAGATCTGGGCCTTTGAAATTTGATCTAACGGCTACAAACAGAGGATCCTCCTAAAAGTTATAATAATTGTAACCGTTGAATCAAATTTCAAAGGTCCAGATTTCCGAATCCCTAGGACTTTGTAAGAGAGATCCGAAGGGAATCTCTTCCCGTTTTCATATAGTTTGCAGGCCAGAAACCATGCTAAGAGAAATTTTCAAACTAGCAATGGCCAAAAAAAAAAAAAGAAGTTTTTCAACTGAGAAATCAAATTTGATGTGATATGACATGTAATTGCTTCTCTCTCGCTTGTTGCCAAATTTGACAGTACCTTCCAATTTTTAATTAATTACTAAATTCTTTTTATTATACTTTTATTGGTTTAAAGCATTGTCTTTTTATTTCTTTTCATTACCAATGCAATGTTTAAATATTTTTATACATTTTAATCCATTTTCTTTCATTACCAATGCAAAGAAAATAAATATGATTTTTTATTTTATGTTTAAAATTGACATATCGGGTGGAGAGCAAAATTTAAAAGATGTCAAAGTGCTACATAAGTTGTCAAATTCAAATTTTATGATTTTAGCATATCACCGAAAATGATTACTCTCTCAATTTCATATCACATGATTTAAGAGAGGAAAATACTTGGATACTCAATGGGGGAGTACCCAAAAGACTAACTAAATGAAGTGGCCCAATGAGAACAAAACACCTGTTTCAATACAAGTTCTATAAACATGTAACCAAACACAATGTTAACCACACATCCAAACAATCCCTTTCTTCCCCCAACACCCTTCCCTTCCTAGCCTCCATCTCCTTCTTGCTTCTGCCAGTTTCAGTGCCGGTAACCTCGTCTCCTCCGTCGATCCCACCCGCATCTTCTCCTCCAATCTCTCTATCGTCCCGCCCCCCAAACCCTCTTCTTTATCATAGCCATGGTAGCACCACTTCCCTCCGCTTCCTTTGCCGGAGACCACGTCAACATCGGCGTCGACTATCAAATTACAGAAGATACCCACAACCACTTCTTTGCCCTTCGCCGGAAACCATGTCATCATCGGCGTCGATTGCATCCGACTGACTTCCTTTTGTTGTTGATTCGAAGAGAAAGAACGAAAGAGAGAGCAAATCCTCTGATGATGGGTGATCCGACGATACCACGGTCGTCGGTTGACACTTATGGATGGGGTGTCTGCTTGTCTTCTTGTTGAGAGAGAAGATGAGTGCTTGGATAGTGATGAAGAAGGAAATTTGGAGTGTTTGGTTAGGGAAATAGCTGGTGTTTGGTTAATAATGAAAAATTGCTCAAAGTGCCAGCTGTTTCAATATTATTGATCCACCTCAAAAATTCAGTATGTTGGGTCCTGACAGGTGAGTATCCAAGTATTATCCTTTAAGAGATATAAAGAGCGAAATATACCAAGAAGTCTAGTGGAAGCCAAATTTCAAGTTAGGGTGAAATCCTTTAGCTTTGTACATGAAATAAGTAAGGTACATGACAGCACAAAAGGTCAAGTTTGAGTGAAACCCTTTGGCTTTGCTAGGCTTTGGGCATTAAAATCTACATTGTTAAGAAACCCCATAAATGCCTTAATCTTTCTTTGTTAAGTACACCAACATTGTTAATTGTCATCCAATTTAAAGCCACGTCATACTTTCATTTAAAACCCAAGTCGATAAGTTTAACCTAACCGTTTTACTAGTAGATTCTGTCATACAACTAGTCAATTGATATGACATACAGCGAGAGAAGAATGTATCCCTACAACACTCAAGAACCCGTCCTATATTTACAATTTGAGGGGTGGCTATTCGAATATGGAACATCTTTCAATATTGAATAGGAATTTGAATTTGGAACATCTTTCAATATTGAGTGGAAAGAGATATCGTTAAATTGACAAATATTAGATAATCATTAACTTATTTAAGCATACAACAAAATATGTACAAACAAAATTAAATACAGAGTTTTAATAAATAAAAAAAATAGATATAGAGAACCACTAAAGAGACACTAAACCGTGATGTGTTTTGTATCTCAATATTCAAAATCAATTATTAACCAACACATGATCAATTGTATCCTATGATGAACTAATATCGTCAAAAAACGTGAAATTGCTAGTAATGTCCCCTATTGATACCTCTGGTGAGTGGGTGATATGCTAACAAACAACAGTTTGGACTTGGTTCGATTGACATGGACCTCCCACCAATCCGACCACGTCTTTAGAGCAAAATCTGATAAACCCTAAACATCTCAACGTCTTTCAATATCCCAACTGGGAAATCTGTGCTCTCAAAAGATCCCCACCTTCAGTCATTGCCAAAAACAAAAATCATAATTAATTAATAAAAAAATTAATTGCAAAGTCAAATAAGTAGTTCTATCTCCAGTAGAATAAAAACAGTTCTATCTAACGTCTACCTAAATTTGTATCCAAAAAATAACTTCTACCTTCTTCTATCTAAAATTACTAAAGTATTTTTCAGGGAGATGGATTGTCTCCCTCCCAATTCCCTTCCCTTCCCATCCCCTACTATTTCTATGGTCACGGTTAAGCCAGGTCAACATTTTATATTTCCATTGCTTTTTATTTTATTATTTTTATAAAAAAATCAATATAAAATGTTGACATGGCTTAACTGTGACTACATAAATAGGAGGGATAGGAGGGGATGAGAATGGGAGTGAAAGGGGGAGGGCAGACAATCCAAGTCCATTTTTCAATATACCCTGGAATCTTTCATATTTCGAGAGTTAAAAATAAAATAACCGACATCTAATGACTAAAACTTTAAAATATAAAGTATTTCGAAACACGATAGAATCTTGGTATTTAGAAACTCTACTTACAAGACATTCATCTGGTCCCTCCTCCACCAAAGATACGAATTAAGAACAAGAAAGTCGGCGTCCGTCCAGTGCCTTGCATGTTTTTCAATTGCCTGCGCTCTTACAATCCGATCTGGCAATTAATCGGTGGTTTACTGGGTTGATTCCACAAGCAATGGGGCCCAGTAGAACTCAACTGTGGCACTGTATTCCTTAATTTAATCACACTGATTAAACAAAGATTGGTTGGTTTAATCAGAATTATAATATTTGGCTATGAAACAAGGAAACACGAGAAGCTAAGGATTCTGACAGCAGAAGATTCTCTTTGTTCATCTATTTCAAAGTTTGTGAAATACATGCAATGTAAATGTTATCTTATTTGGTCTTTGGCTAGTAGTATGTATTCTTCTGCAATAATATGTTATGTTTTCAATTGATCGTGTTTGAATACGTGTTCGTGATCACCAGTTCAATAACATATTACGTCAAGGTTTTCGTGTGGGTAAGGGTGGAGCCAAGAAATTTTTTATAGGTAGGTTGGCTAAAATAATTACCATAAAGTAAAATAATTTTTTTCTTACCTACAAAATTATATTATAATACACGAATATAAAACTTTAAAATAAAATAATTTTTTTCTTAAAAAGTCTTGCATTAATTACATATTAAGTTATATTTTTTATTAGAACTGGGTGGGGTATATATAAGTATAATAGGTTAAAGTAGGTTAATTACATAAGCTATTAGCAAGAGTTCAAACTAAAGCTTCCTATGCTGCAGCCCACCTTAGTTGTGCGTGTACCTCGGCTAGTGCATGTGGGAAGTTTTTAACCGTTGATAGAATGCAAGCTATATATAACCAATGCTCATAAATAATAAATCGTTTTTTTAGTACATCGATATTTTTACACTAAGAGGAGGTAGAGTTCAGCTAAGCCACACAATGGGCACTCTAATTTGGTATCAAATTCACCATCCACGAGATTCGAACCTAAGACCTATCATTTTCAAGTGAAGAGAAATACCACCAAAAACACGAACATGCGCTGGGTGCACCCCAATCTCTTGAAGCATGTTGGTTTTGTGCTAATTCACAATCCAGTTTGTACTGGGTTCGAGATTGGCGGCCAATCCAATCCAATCCAATTAAGAGATTTTTTTTTCTTAGAATAAGAAAAAGACTTTAATTGAATTATATTCTCCAGTTTTATTTTTGTGGTGTTGTTTCTCAATAGTAGTCAAGATAACGAGATAATTTTTCAATGTGCCCAGAACACGGGTTATCTCCATAGAAGTGGTGAGATTGTTGTGTTAAAAAATTAATAACATAAAAATAAAATTTCCCACCACTTACATAATAACACATATGGTGTACCACTTGTATTACGGACAAAAGGAAAAATTTCTCCAAGATGACACCCAAACTCAAGAAATTGAATGGAGAGCTATATTTAATTATTGTAGGTATGTAAAAAATGTGAGGAAATTTTAATTTGGTAGTTGAAACAGCTTTTTAGATATGATTACTGAGAACATAATCTTCTTAAGGTTTTGATTTAAATGATTCATTTCTTGGTTCACCGTTTTCGGAGCAATGGGTGCTTTTACAGGACCAAACAGGGTCTAAGTTTCAAACCTTATGAAACTGATCCAAGAATTAGACACTATTTATAAAACTTGACCAATAAGTAGACGCTATTTATGAAACTGGATCAATAAGTAACTGGATCAATAAGTAGATACTATTTATGAAATTGGATCAATAAGTAGACGCTATTTATGAAACTGGATCAATAAGTATACACTATTTATGAAATTGGACCAAGAAGTAGACACTATTTATAAAACGAAACCAAGAACTAGGCACTATTTCTGAAACTAAACCAATAGGTGGAAACTATTTATGAAACTGGACCAAGAACTAAACATTATTTATGAAACATGATCAAGAACTAGCACTGTTTATGAAACTGGACCAACAAAGAGCATTATTTATGAAACCGTATAAATTACCATACATCATTTATGAAACTGGACCCAATAACTAGGCATTATGTATGAAACATGACAAAAAACTAGGCACTATTTATGAAAGTAGTCCAAGAACTGGTGTTCAGGTTCATAAACAGTGTCTATGATGGACGCACAGGTCCATGCTTCAGGTCTTTCTTTTTAAATTTTCTTAACATTAAAATTGTGACATTTTCAATAAAATTTAAGCTATTTTGTCATTTTTATTAAAATTTAAGGGTTTTTCGTTAATATTGAATTCTTTTTCATTAATAAAGTTATAGCATTGGTTTTTATTAAAACTTAGCCTAATCCCTTTTCATGAAAACTCCTTGCTAGAATGCAAGCTTATATAACCAAGGACATTAGCTATTACTATCAGTGTAACATATCATGTCAAGGGTTTCGTGTGGATGATTTTTGACATCTGATTGGATTCAGTCTACGCATGATCAATGATCACAACACACCTAATGTATCGTATTGTATAAAGGTTTTCGAGTAGGGCATTTCGACTACTGATGGGATACAAGCTATACATGATCGATTCAGAAGTTGTCAACTATTAACCTTAGCTACCATTGGAAGTGTAACATATTATATCAAGAATTTTTCGTGTGGACGATTACTGACCGTTAATGGGATGCGGGCTATGTTAGAGTATGAGTGTGATTCATATGGTTTGGTAATAATCCTTGTTGTCTCGGATTGCTATAAAGAAGTCTTAACTCATACTTGTACAAGGATTTGGTCTTGTATTCCTTGTAGGATTGTAATAGGGCAATCTATGTTTAGTATAAAAACATAAGCCACTGCTCTCACAAAACATACGCTCAATATTGAACTAAGACCTATTGTTAGTTTGAGTACTTTTGGTTTTGCAAGAGAGGAGAAGGTGCACTGTTTGAAGTCTGTTTTGGCTTCTTCTTCTACTTCTTTTACAGGTTAGTTTGTCATTATGTTTATCGAATTGTGATTTTAATACTTGTATAAATTTTTGGTTCATGAGCTTAATCTCTTAACTTGTATTTTTGATAAGTTTAGTCTTACAGGCTACGCATAATTAGTGATCAGAAATCGTCAACGCACATATGTACTTATCAGAGTAAGGAGAGGGATAGGTAGAGAGAGACCTAGGGCGGTCGCACTGGTGAGGCTGCCACCTCCAGTTCTGATAGCACAATTCTTTCCTCCCAAACTTATCACAAGCCAATTGGTCTGACGCATTGTTTCTCCTTTTACAGAGATAAGACTGGTTATCAAAAACTTCCCTTAAAACAAATTGCATCTGCTACTTCTTGGCAATTTAGGTTTTCCCCAGTTGCTGCTGCTGAAGTGTCCAATGTGGTTGTTTATATCACGATAATCTTGATACAACAATTGCAGTCCACCATCTAGGGTTAGATAAACAGCTGCAACTAGTAGAGTTGCAAGGATTGCAATGGCCAATGAGGGAATGCAAACTGCTTCTGATTCCCCATGTTGTTGTGGGAACAAGAACAATTTTGTGCTTTTTGGCCATTTGATTCATTGAAAATATTCTTGCCAGCTATTTGGTGCATGTGGGAGGACTGAAGAGTCTGTCGTTTCTGCCTTTTGAAGCTTTGTGATGAGAGTTGTGGGTGAGAAACAATTTTCATGGTTTAGTTATTTTTTTTTTCTAGTTCGGAATTAGGAGTTTGTGGAAGTGCATTTCCTTGGTGGTTTGCTGAAAACAGTACTTTTGAATTGGTTTGGGCTGGTCTGGTATGACAGTTGAGTCAAAGAGTAACATGATATTATGGTTTGGAGTCAAATAATGGTCGTTAGTGGACAAGTGAAAAAATAGATTTTCAACAATATTTATGAAAATTACTTGCTCCACAATTATTTTAAGATTACTCAGACGACAATTAATTTTGTTTGATGGTTCGGCTTAGACTATATTAGTTTAATTAAATTAGACTAATATTCTGAAGATTGTTTGGTAAACTTGTAAATTATGGGATCAGACTTATTAAATTTGCATAATTGTCCAACAGTTGAATCTTACAAACAGTGGCAGATCCATTATTTTCTCCGCATACTAATTTGTTATTGTCGTGAAGGAAGCTCGACTATGGGTTTGGGCTGATGGCACAACCCTCTCCCAGGACGGATCTATTAAGGGACCAAGGTGGTCCTAAGACCACGCGAAAGTCCGAATAGTTGGCTGTGAAGACCACTGAGGACCACCTAAATCTGGGCATTTGGTAGTAGCGGCCGCGGGGAAAGAAAACTAGAAAGGGCAGCCGAAGGAGGAAGAAGAAGAAAAACAGCTCTTTTCAACTTTTCACGCTCCACAATACGGCGTCGTTTCATCCCTTCATTAAAAGCTTTTAGAAAATTAATCCACGTCACTTTATTTTACGTCTTTGTTTTTTTTTTTTTTGGTTGAAATTGTATCCTTTTGTTCTCTACTGCTTCCTCATTCTTTCTTTCTTTTTTAGGAAAACTAATGAAAAATGGCTTGAAAACTTTGAGTTTTAACAATAAGGACAAAATAAAGGGTAAAGTGAATAGTACCAGGTTTGACTTTTTAGTGTAAAAATGTGGTTTTTCGTTAAAGTGAACAGTACCGCGGGCTTTTCGTTAAAACTCCCTTCTTTTTTTTTTGTCTAATTTTTAATTGCTATCAATTTCATCTTGTTTGTGTGTATGTTCTTCTCTTTGTTTTATTCATTTTTTTTTATTATTTTCATTTGTTTGCATCGTTTTCTAATTACAGAAGATAATTTCTATGCTTATTTTACAATAAAAGAAGAATGAAAGTTTAAATTCGGAATGCCGTGGTTGAATAGGAAAACTCTAACCACCAGGACAATGCATCACTTGCATTGTTTGCTTCGTTTTAAACCGATCATAAAAACTGAAAATAAAAACATTTAGGTATAAAATGCTGAAACTTAAACCTTGTGGTTCATTTTCGAAATGATCCCAAGCTGTAGTATGTAGCGTGTAAATGAAAAGTTAGTAGTTCATCATTTAATTTTTCAAGGTTTTTCGTCTAATTTTTTTTTCAAAGCTTCTAAATTGGGACCACCAGATGTTAAAATCCTGAATCCACCACTGCCCCTCCCCCTTTTTCTTCAGCTAAACACCTTCATTGTGCATGTATATCCAATCTTCTCAACCCAAATTCTCAACAAATCTGTGCTTTCTTGTTCCCTATCTTGCTCCTACTTGCTTCGAACGTCCTAAAAAGCGAAGGCTTGCCTAAACAAAAGGGCAAACATAAAAAGAAAAAGTAAGATGATCATATACCCAGTCTCCAGGACACTAATATTGACCGTAGAAAGTAAGAATTGATGAACATTTTCTTCTTCTTGTTGGGGACATACACATTCTAATAAACGGTGGCATTCATATTGGAAACTTCGTGAATCCATATATATATAGACATATACTAAAGGGAAAACTTGATATAAGTCCAATTTTTTTAACCAATAGTAGGAATAGTCTAATTTATTAAAATAAGTCCAATTCTTTAAATTTAATTATTTAATTATCAATAATTATCTATTCAATGATAAGATTTATTATAAAAATAAAATTTCTTCCAAATTATCTCTTTGATTATTTCTTTTTATTTATTTATTTTGTTATTTCTTGTTCTTCCTCCAGCTTTAAACCTTATTTATAGATTTTATTTTTAATTTTTATAATCAACCTATATCACAGGTTAAGTATTTTTATGTATGTATATGACAGATTCTTTTTTAAAATCAACGTGTCACAAATTAATGTGTCTTGCTTGTAGATATATTATGTTTTTTCCTACCTTTTAGTTAGGTTTCATACCTCGCTTACAGGCATAATATATATTCATATATTTGTTACTTGAGTTAAAGTATAATGTTTTGTAGATAATTTATTTTAGCATATTAGTTTTTTTGTTGTAAGATATTAATTAGATTTTTTGGAGTTGAAAAATACATAATAATAGAAGATTTTAATTGATTTTTAACGTTTAAAAACAATATAAAATGAGTATAAAAGAAATAAAAACATGTAATTAGATAATTGGACTCACTCCTAAAAACCATCTATGTTTTTGGACCTAGATCTAAAAGCCCCTATACTAAATTGGTAACAACTAATAGTATCATGAATTATCAAATTGGTGCTTTCATTGAGATTTGAGTCACACGCTCGTAGAAGACTCTCGCATCAAAGTTTTTTTTGTTTCTTTGCCTATTTGTAGATTTTTCGTACGTTCTTATTCTTGGAATTTTTATTTCTAAGAATTCTTTGATAAAACATAAAAGAAAAGTACAATGGCAAGAGATTCGGAAACCTCGACGAACGAAAATTCCAAAGTTCAAGGATTAGGACCGCGACGATCTACAAGGCTCAACATAGCGGTGAGTGGAGAGGCGCCCCCACGAGGCACCACTAATGGCAACCACCACGGTAGCCACCTTTGGCAAAACCCTCTGCTCAAGCCGTGCCACTTCAACCTTTAAGGGCCCAAGCCCTAGCCGAGCCTGCCCGTGCCGTCCAAACCCAACGCGAGCTCAATGCGTTGCCAAGCCGAGCCTAAGCCTCGCACCTGCGTGCGTCATATGCCTAGCAGCCTACTCCCGTGGCACAGCCTGCTCCCGCGACCCAGCCTGTTCCTGCCCAGCTTGCTCATGTGGTTTCCCAAGCAGCCCAAGTCGGTCCAAGATTAGCTCAACTGTCCTGGCTTCATATTTCAGGACCTACGATCGAACCAAGGGTATTTTCACCATATTTCTCCGTAGATTTGACATTTCCCAACTCAAATCTACCCCCCAGGAGGCTACCACCCTTCCACTACTCAAGGAGGCGCGTTTTTTCCAAGCTTTTCCAATCCAAATGGCAAACAACACTTGTCTCGACAAGTCATAGAGTTGACGAGCGCCCTTGCACAATTGACGACCTTGGTGAATCAGCTCTTGCAACGCACCGAGATCCAACGTGCCCCAGACGAGGTGTCCCGAAGTAGGACAAGGGCAAACGAGGAACCTCTCCAGCAGCATCCCGGCAAGCAGCCACGAACCGAGCATTTGGGCAATGTACACTCTTGATTAGGCCCCTAAGATACCGTATACTCCCGTCTTAGCGCGCGGATGAGTGTGCACTCTCGACTAGGCCCACGGACGATTATACACTCACGGTTGGGACCACACTTTGATAATCAACATGAGCAGCCTTCTAGGCAAAACGTTCATTCGCAGCTAGGCCCACAAGGAGCATCATCCACATCACATCGGAGTAGGCAGCACGATGGACGAAGAGAAGCAAGCTCAACTAGCAGCCTGCGAAGAATTCCCTCGCCTGCTAAGAATGAACCACATGCACTGCAGCTGTGGCATAAACGAGTCGAGCACGTAGAAGAGCAGCCTAGACCAACAGGTCACGACTGGGGGCAGCCGAGAGCTCTGCTACCTCAACAAAGGCAAATTCAGGAAGAAGTAGAGAAACTCTTGACTGAGCGATTGTGCGATTTCCAAAGCAACAAGGTCATTGACAAGGCACTACGATGTGACATGACCAACATAAGCAGGTCACCCTTCACGGACGAGATCGAGCAGGCAGAGCCTCCAAAATATTATAAAATTATGTTGGCCTTCTTTATTAATATACTCTAAAAGGAAAACATATTATTGGTGTGTTAGGGGATTCATAAACGTTCAAAAAGCAAGTCATCTACCGAGATTATTTCCAACTCTTGGATGTCCTAATTTGTTTCAAGACAAGAGGGGGAAACATCGCCTTACGGACTCATTGTTCAACGACCCAAACAAACAATATCATAACGTGGAAAAGGAAGGCAATCCTTTTTGTACTATTTGCTTCAAGCAAAATAATTGTGACATGCGTGATACATCACGGCTTTTCCAAGAAAGCAGCTGCTGCTAGCCTAGGTCGTGATGATGTGATCTCTCTACCTAGTCAATAATTTCCATGCAAAAAAAGCGAAGAAACCATACGACAAGATGAAGTTCAAAACCGTGCACTTAAGTTCTCCAAAAAAAGAAAAAAAAAAAAAACCGTGCACTTAATTATTTTGTGTGTAGTTAATCTACGATCTTTATTATTAATTGATAGGTGTTAATTCTTTTTAATTTTATTATCATAAATTTAACACATGTCAATTAATAATATAAGCTACAAAAAACTACACACAGAATAAATGTAGAAGATTTGAACTCTACGATACCCGTGATGCACCAGTCTGAGAGAGAGGGAAGCATCCTCCTCGTATATATACGAAGAGTTAGAGCAGACGGATGGAATGGGTCATATACTGGCTCATATGTGGGTAGCGTGAAGGAATTGGAAAAGTAGACAAGAATACACGAGAGATAGCGAGAGAGAGAGAGAGAGAGAGAGAGATAGCGAGAGAGAGCCTTGTCTTCCATCCCACTTGCTTACCAACTTGCAAATCAGATTAGACATATAGTCTCTATTCAAACAAATATATTCAAAACTCAAACCGATCCATCGACCGACCAACACCCCACAACTTGCATTTGTTTAAACGAAAAATCATGACAATGAGAGAGACAGAGAGAGAGAGAGAGAGAGAGAGAGAGTGCAAGTTGCATGCAACTGCTTTGCATGTATCCGGCCTTCCCCTTCTTTTCTTTGGAAGAAACAGCTAGCGAATAGCTATCAAAAGGTGCAAGTTGCAAGCGAAAGAGGCAGCTAAGTTATTTTATTTTATTCCCGTCACGTGTTTACCATTTTTTAATGCAAATTTTACATACATGCCCTTTTTCTTTTTTTTTTCTTTTTTTTTTTGTCAAATTACATACATGCTTTCGTTCTACTCCACTGTCGATGACATCCATACAAGACGACAATAAATATATGCTTTCATATTCTCTCCTGTTTTTCTAGGTTTTCTTAGAAACGTTTCTCTCCGTCACTTTCTACTTCATCGTGATTACCGGAGAAAAAATAAAACAGCGAGAGATAAATAGCCGGCTTCATTTTCAATTTTATTCACTTTTATCTCTGTCATTTTCTTGTTATTATTTCTTCAAAATTAATCAGAAACCTATTAGCAGAGAATAAGATGAGCTTCATTTTCTTAGTATTTGAATCTTGATTTTGTGTATAACACCATTATACAACGTACTTAATTACAAATCCTTGTTAACGCATGATTCTTTCTGACTCCGACAATTCTAAAGAACACAAGTCCAAAGAAAATTCAAGGCCCAACGAGCGTGGAAAGACAAAGCCAACACTTTAAGGAGCTTAATCTACATCATATATGTTTAACCAATACCATCTACATTGCATGTCACCGAAGTCCTAAAGACGCGCAATTGATTCTTGCGCATTAAACAACGATAAAGTTGATACTCATGGACTTAATTACAACGATAACATAGATTGATAGCAGCTCATGGCAATTAGAATTAACTTAATTACAAAATATAATACACAAAGAATTTACACAAACTACATTACTATTACTCTTAACTAATTATGCCAGTGCTGTGACATGCACGCTGACACGTCGGTCGAGTGGTCTTGTTCTTGAGAACCTAGCCATGCAGCTAGCTGCCCACTGCCTCAATAGTCGTCGCAGCACTGCCATTACCATTACCCATAATATCAATCAGAAAAGTTCAACCATCCAAAACATTAGGCAGCAGCAAGCATCGCTTCTGCTCCTTTTCAGATCATACATGCAAATACTACAATTCGTTCTTTAAATTTTAATAATGTGACATGTCTTCTCAGTTGCCATTACAAATTTCCCTTATATTCCAATTAAACGAACAAAATCATTAAAAAAAAAGACTAAATGCTCAAAAACCAAATTTAATTGTTGAATTAATATACCGATCAAATATAATCGAAGATTGCATGACAAATTGAAATAAGAGTAAGACGCCCTCCGCTTCTAACTCTTTTCTCCTTCAATCTCTTCCTATTTGAAACTGAGGAAACTGAGAGAAGATATTTTTCAATGTGATCGGTATACAAGATGGTACATCACGTGTTACGGTACAAATAGTGAGACATGTGTGCTAAAAAGTTAATAATTTAAAAAATAAATTTTTTTAACCACTTCTATTAAACAAATGATGTAACACTTGTGTTACTGTCACAATTAAAATTTTTTGAGAGAGAAGGGGACTGAATGGGAGGGAATTAGAAGGGAACAATCCTACTCGATTGAAAAATGATCAATTCAGCCATTGAAATTTGAAAAATTGATCATTTTAGCCAATTTTTCAACATTAATGGATATCACAAACAGTAATAATAGCACAGATTAAAGCCACAAACATTGAACCATTGAAGCTGTTTCATCCGATTAAAATCACAAAACGATGGCGGAAACGCCAACGCCAAAATAAAGACAAACACAGATGAGTAGCTCATAACCTCGATCATGGACATTCACGATAGTTTTTTTAGGCTAATTAATCCATGCAAACACAAAAGAAGCTGAAGGAGCTAATTAAGCTAGTAGCTAAAGTATGATTAATTAATTTTAATAAATGATCAATATTATCATTACTTGCGTCTTGCTAAATCCTCGGCGATCTGAGCGAGAGACTGCAGGTTGCAGCGAACAATGGTGTCCACGAATATACACGTGTCATCCTTTGTGTTCCCGTGCGGCACGTCGACAACGTACGACTCCACCACCGCCGTCCCGCCGCCCGAGCGCGACGATGGGTGCAGTGTCGTCACCGACCTGTAGTTCGACAGCCGGTGGTCCCCGCCCACCATGCTGAAGCTGATGACATGGCTTTCGTCGTCAAGGATCTCCAGCCTCTCCGTGCTGCTGTTCGCCGGTAGCCCCGATATCACCTGCACCTCCCGCAGCGTCCCCACGTCGCCGCCGCCCTCGATGACGTGGCAGCTCTTGACGAAGTGTTTGTACGCCTGCGGGTTGTCGAAGCGCCGCACCACCGACCACACGGTGGACAAGGGCGCAGCGATCTCCTGAGTCACGGCGGAGTAGCACTGGTTGGGCCCCACCGCGTGCGTGTGGTGCCGCGCCACGGTTTCCGGTACTGTGGCCCGCTTCTTACCGTTACTATTACTATTGTTGTTGAGTAGCAGTGCAGCAGATCCTCCTCCTCTTTGGTTTTGGTACTGCGACGACGCCGTGCTCGATGTCGCCGAGGTGGCGGCGTGGACACGGTGGATCAAGACTGAGGATCTGGGCGGGTTGGGAGGCATTTGAGTAATTTCACTCTGGAGCAGATTTAAAGTGGTATAGCTTTTTGGGTTTTGGGTATAAATAGTAAATTTGGAGAGCTGTAGAGGGAGGCTCTCTGCTCTGCTCTGGCTTCCGGTGAGAGATCTCAACTCTTAAGGACTCCCTCTTTCTCGCTCTAGCTTTCTCTTTCTACCACGCACAATCAGAGAGATGAGTTGGTTGCAATTTTCAAAGACAAGAACTGGTGAATATAAAATTGGAGAAAGTTCATGTGGGGGATTATAATCTATAAAATAGAAGCAAGTTGGTCCTAGAAGCCAAAAAAGAAAAGGAATAAATAAAGGTAAAAATAAACGCAAGTTGATCGGGTTGAAGTTAGGCTTGGTGCAATCTGAACACTTTTTTTTTTATCTGTCATATATCTTGTGTTAATTATTGTCTTTTAATTTTTTTTTCAAATCATTTGATTTGAAGGTCAAAAAATGAGAGAATGTGTGAAAGTAATATAAAAGGGTTTATATCACAAATAGTCCTTGAAATTGACCCTATCAATCATGATGGTCCCTGAAATTGAAAATCGATCAATGTAGTCCCTGAATTTTAACTCGCGAATCAATGTGGTCCTTCTGTTAGTGTTCTGTCCAAATTAACACTAAAAAAAGGTTAGAGAACCAAATTTTCATGGTAAAATGACCAAAAAAAGGTTAGAGAACCACTTTTTTTTGTTTTTATTTTAGTTTTAGCACCAAATCCATGAAAAAATGGAGAGAAAAGTGAAGATGGAAAAAAGAAAAGAGAGGTAGTAAGTAAAATTATAACTAACAGAATTATTTTTGATCATTTTACCATGAAAAATTGGTTCTCTAAGGCCATCTCCAACCGATCCGGCTAGAGGGCCAGAGGGCCGAAAATGGCCCTAAAACCGTCTCCAACCGAGGGCTAGGCCAGAGGGCTCTGGAATCTGGGAGGGCCCCACGGAATCGGAGAGGGCTGGAGGGCTGGCTGTGTTCGGCCAGCCAGCCCCTCTTTTTTTTTTTAATGCTTTTCTTTGCTGTCGGTTAAAACCGACAGCAGTAAGACAGTTTGATTTTTTTTTAATTAATTAGTATTGCTGTCGGTTGTAACCGACAGCAATAGTTTGAATTTTTGAATTCTAACGGCTAGTTGACTCACTAGCCGTTGCTTCAGTTGTTTTTTTTTTTTTTTTTTTTTTTTAAATTTTTTATGAATTTAAACCTTTTTTTTCTTCTATAACTTCAATTTAAACCTTATTTTTTTTCTTTTTTTTTCTCTATAACTTCCTATAATTTCTATTTTACAAAATTTGTTTCAATTTTTTTTAATTCAATTTTTTTCCTATAACTTCCTAGGCCATTATACAACATTAAATTAAATTAAGTGAATTATAGCCCAACATTAAACAATATGAAACAACATTAAATAACATTAACCAACATAAAAATTATACAACATAAAACGAGCCCTCTGGCCCTCGGTTGGAGACGGTTTTTTGTGACAGGGCTAAAACGAGCCCTCTGGCCCTCGGTTGGAGACGGAGGCAAATATGGCCCTGTACTGTTCATTAAAATATTAATATCTTGGAGAATCTTGGAGGGCCAGAGGGCTCAAACGAGCCCTCTGGCCAGCCCTCGGTTGGAGATGGCCTAACCTTTTTTTAAAGTTAATTTGGACGGAACACTAACAGAAGGTTCACATTGATTCGCGAGTTAAAATTCAGGGACTACATTGATCGATTTTCAATTTCAGGGACCATCATGATTGGTGGGGTCAATTTCAGGGACCATTTGTGATATAAACCCAATATAAAATGTGTAGATAGTGTCACTCTAAAGTTATCCCAAAGTAATACTAGATAGATCATTTTTTTTGGATTATAGTTGTAAATCATATAATGTGTCACTCATAAAAAATAAATACGTTAATCAACACCTATTTAATATTTCAAATATCAACAAACACATCATTAGTTTACAATATGATTTAAATAAATAGTCTTTCTAGCGGTACTAAGTTTTCGTAACAGTCATGTACTTTTTTCTTTTAATAAATAAGCCACACAAGTTGATGGATTACAAGTTGACCCTCCTAAAAAGGAACGCGGGGATTTTAATTATGTTATCATGTCATTTAAATATCATTCCCGACTGATGATTTGATTAATTTAAGGTACCGTGTGATACACAGACGGAACAGAATGAAACAGAGGATGGAGGTTCCGTGTTATAATTTTTGTCTTAAAATTTTATAATTTTGTGTTTCACGGGATGGAACTAGTCGTTCCAGGGAGAGGTGGAACAGAAATTTAACCAAAATTCGTTCCGTGTGACAGCACGTCCCACTGTCTTTTACGCACCAAACGTGGGACGAGCGTGTTTCGTCCCATCTCACATACCAAACGGTATCTGAGTTTATTATAGTTGAAATTTATAAGGTTGTTGGAGAGATTTTTAGAGTCTCGGAAACATAATCTAGTACAACAATGTATTAATATAATTGATTTTTTTTCTTTCACAAAGTAATAATATAATTGGTAAGAAATTTAAAAAATAATTTTTCAAATAATAGTATTGTTACATTTGGTGCACTAGACCTTATTCCCGGCACCCTTAAATTTTTCTCAAGTTGTTGGGCCTCACAACTTCAAGTCTTCCAGATTGGCACGCTCTAACAATAAGAACATGTTTACTTAATAGAAATTGAAAAGTGAAAAGTGAAAAATGAGAAAATTTAGAAACAGAGAAAGTACTAAAAAAAAAAAAAAAATTGGATCAACTTGCTTCATAGTTGCTCTGATTCCTGAAATTGAAGTATTTGATAATGAATATTAAGGGGAGCAAATTTTTTTATTTTTTATTTTTTGAGAAAAGGAGGGGAGCTAATATTAAGGAGGGTTTATAAGTGAATTGATTCTCAAAAATATATTTCTCATACTTAGATTGTTATGTACAACTACATTATTTTTATTGTGGATGTTTTTATAAACGCACACATGATTAAAGTCAGAAATCAAAATAATTTAAATAACCAAGTATAGAAGAAAAATTTGGAATCAAAATAATTTTAATACTCATTTCATTCAAAAATGCTATGAACTGAAATCAAGGAAAATTATTTCAATACTCATCTTTTCTCCTTCTACGTACCCTATTAATTTCGTCTCTTGTTTTTTCCTCTGAGTTATTCAATACAAATGCTAAAAAAAAAAAATGAAACTCCTTTCCTTCTTGCAAATATGGCATCACAATACATATAGAGATGATTTATTAAGCAATAAATTGGTTACCGAGATGGGACTCAAGTCTCACTCTCACATGCAACAGAAGCTTCATCATATATGACATTTTTGCATGGTGGTGTTTGTCTCAAGTGTTAAGAACATGAGGGTCCATAGGGTACCGGCCGGACCACCGGTTGGTGCGACAGAGTTTGCTTCAATTTGATGGGATTGGACCATATATAATTCGAATTCATGACTGCCTGTGGTCCTTTGGATGGGAACTCCACAACCCTAATGAAATTGGAAGCTTTATAGTGCAAAACCCTAATCTCGGTTAGTTTATACGACACAAGATAATATGGCGTTTTGGTCATTGCGTATATATCTAATATTTACCAACTCATTTAGAATGCGATCACCAATTTGAATTTGCCAAATGCCAAATTGGGATCAAGTTGCAAGAAGCCACAGCCCACAGGGATAGGATAAGCATTTACTCAGTCCCAGACCCAGATTCTGAGCGTGCAGACAAATTTTGAGAAATAAAAACTTGGACCAAACTGATCACCAAACCCTTTAATCCTTCTTCATTTTCTTATTAAGTTTACTCATATTCATGTTAGCCACCGTTTACTCTTCCACTCCATGCTTGTTCGTATTGAGACCCTTTTTTCCCAAGTACATGGAGCCGAAGTTTTATATAGTGCGACAATCATCTCGTCAAGTACGTAGTGCGTCTTATTCATTTATGAATAATAATATAAGTGGATAACATGAGTTGTTATATCATCAAATAAGATATAGTAGGAGCAGGATTTTATTTTATTATTTACACTAAATGGGTAGAGGAGTAGATTAAGCCTCACAATGTGCTAATAATAATGTGGTTCAAATTCGTCTTTCGCAAAAATCGAATCTAAGATCTCTCATTTACAAATGAAGAGGAATGTCACTAGATTATAGTACTAAGTGGTGGATTTCATTTTATTAAAAACAAAAACAAAAAATACATAGAACCATCGCAGGATATATACGTGTTCACTATATTATAGGACTTCTATTCATAATTGTTTCTCTCTTTTTTCTTCAAAATATGACAATCATATATATACGGTAAATATGTGATCCCTAACTCTATCGTCTTGTTATTTTACGTACACTGAGGTTGAAACAGGTTCTGCATAAAAAGGAGCTCGATGCATAAGCCATTAATTACAACATGATTATATTAATATTCCCACGTGACTGTGAATTGGACTACACATAACAGTTTCTCCAACTTTGAATCTCTTTAAGATAGACAAAGTACACAAAATATCTAAATTCGTAGGTACCAGTGTGTTCATCTCGAGTTCGATATATATCTTTCAACTAAAGTACTTAAACCACTTGGTTTCTTCTTTTCAAAATACTAATCAAATTGCTTTATTCAATCTTTGCTTCTTGATTTCTCTTCTGGATTGATTCCATTCTTCTAAAAGCATTGCTTTCCTTCCACTTGACATTTAAAAACGTACCTAATATTGTGGTCGCTAGCTATCTTATTCTAGTTTCAAACTTTTTTAAACTAACGCCCAAATTGTGACTACTATAAAAACTTAAACGTACCAATCGGTATATTTTTTATTTCCTTTCTCACCCATGATTGGATTAATTAACTTAACCATGCATTTTTAAAATATCGGGTTCTGTATGAATAGTGAATTTGATGCCCAACTTTTCCAAGATTGTGATGCCAAATGCTATTAACTTTAAGAGATTCTTTGTACATCCAAAAGTGAACTGAAACCAAAGTTTTGAAAAAAAAAAAGTGAAGGACAGATTTACCTCTTGTAAAATGACCCAAAAACTCAGTTAAAATTGGTTTTAGAATTTAAAAAAATAAAGAAATTAACAAATTTGGTTGGAATTTGTCAAAAAAAAAAAAAAAAAAAAAAAAAAAACTAAAATTGTTCTAAATTTAAAAATATTTCCACAAAAAATATCAACCTTTTGCCTCTTCGAGCCTACCCCCTAAGGTTGCCTCTTCGATCTCCAGTGTTGAGTCGGTTCACGATCACTTCTGGCAGCCCCTACCTCCCCGACATCACCTCATCCTCCTATCTCGACTCCCCAATCCCCTCACCCGATCCCTTCCTTCTCGAATCTACACAAGGACCACAACTATCAACCACCGTGCCCAGCCACAATGCTACCCAAACCCCCACATGACTTCGAATCTGGAACAACAAAAGTTTGTTTTTATTTTAGTTTTACATTTCTTTTCAATTAGTAGCTTTTAAGTTTCATTTTTAATGATATAAAGCATGATTTATTAAGGGTTAGATTTGGTATATTTGCAAAGATAGTGGGGTATCCAATGAAACTAAAAACTAAAAACTAAAACATAGGCGGCCAATAAAGTTACGTTTAGAAAAAAATAAATGACTTATGTTTATAAAAAAATAAGACTTGTACTAGTACAATTGGTACAATTGAAATAATATTATAAAGTGAAAAAGTGGTTACAAATTGTGAGAACATTGAGCTAAAATGTAGTTGGATATCTGTAGAAATATATAAATAAAAGCATTGGGTTTGATACAAGTTGTTAAACCTTTTCATATATACGTTGAATAAGGAGCGTGGGAAAATTCTAAATATCAAAGGAAGAGAGGGAACGAGGGGGAAGGTTTCGGTGCACTGTGCGCGATGTAGGTTGATGACGAGTGGCAATGAACAAGCATGCATGCACAACGGACACAGCAGCACCGAGATCAAGTCTATATGCATGCATGCATTGGAACAACGTACGTGACGTTGTCGATGTATGTATATCCCATGTGACATGCGACAGCTATAGAACTGCTAACTTGTCATCGTCCTCTTGCTCGTTTCCTATTAATAGGGCAGTGACCATTAGAAACAAAGAAAAGCCAATTAGCTGTATAGATATTGTTTTAAAGGTCTCAAAGGATCATACGTTAACATGGTGCAACATTTCTTTATAATTCACAGGTTTAAAAAAAAAACGACGAAAAACCAAAAAAGTTTTGAATCTCAACGAATAAGTTCAAATACTTTTACACTAGACTTACCTCTCAAACCGTAGTTCCAATTGAGTTAATTGCCGGATGGAGTTGAATTTTTTTTTTTTTTGTGCGTGTGGAAAACGCCGGATGGAGTTGTTTTGGTTTCTACAAATGACCAATTTGGAAAGTAAAAGCTAGCTTTTTCAAGATAATAAAGGAATAAAGATGAGGATCAATATTCTAGTGGATAGAGTGTTGAGTTTTCACTCATGCATCCAGGTTCAAAATTCTCTCATCTTTTAAATTATTTTAATAGTTTCAAATTTTCCTCTTCTGTTAATAATTAATAACTTTTTTAAAAAAATAAAAGAAAACCGGTGGCAAGACAGTTATCCACGGTTAATAATCTAAACTACTTATTAATAAAACTCTATTTGTCAACCAAAATTTTAGCAAATTACCATTCTAACCCTCTTACCAAAACTGAACAAAAATAAAAAAAAACGTGAACAATTTAGTAATTACCTGTCACATCCCGGCCCGGGGCGGATCACTTCCCGGGCCCGCTCCACCACCGTAGCACGATATTGTCCGCTTTGGGCCCCGACTACGCCCTCACGGTTTTGTTTCTGGGAACTCACACGAGAACTTCCCAGTGGGTCACCCATCATGGGAGTGCTCTCGCGCGCTACTCGCTTAACTTCGGAGTTCCCATGAAACCCGAAGCCAGTGAGCTCCCAAAAGGCCTCGCGCTAGGTAGGGATGGGAATAAGGATCACCTTTGGGTATTAGTTAAATTGCTTGACTGCACTTAGGCTATATGCTCTGAATGTGTAATCACACTTATTCGGTTTTTATTTATTCGTATTTCTTCTTATTCTAACGCTTCCGCACTGTGCACATGGCTACGTCACCTCACGTGACGGCCAGCATGCCTCGATCTCGGTCGGGTTGTGTCATTACCCATATTACAAATTTTAGTGTTTTTTATACTAGCCATGTAAATATAGCATATCCTATTTAAAAATTAAAAAATAAATAAATAAACCCCACTTTTCTCCTCCTTCTCCGCCTCTCTCTTCATTCCCCACATTCTCCTACCTTTTCTCTTCCCTTTTTTTATTTGTCTTTTTCTTTTTATAGTTGTCATTCATAATCATTAATAATAAGTCGTAGTAAAATAAAATAAAAATTAGTTGCACACGTAGAGCGTGTGTGCCGATTGCTAGTTAATAATTTTTATACCAAAAAAAAAAAAAAAGATAATAAAGGAATAAAAATAACTACAAGCGACGGTCGTTTTATTTCACGACAATGCGCGGTCAGGAGCGAAATCCGACCCGACAATTCACACGCATGCGGGTTACGAGTTGGCGTGCCAACAAAGAGAGAGAAAATTCAACGAGTGGATAGCGGGTCGACTCATCATCCTTGAAAACTTCCCCCAAAATTAGGGGCGGGAGACAATTTCTGAGAAACCTTCGGAGCCAAGGCACAGAGAGAAGAGAGAGAGAGAGTCAGAGGTCTTCTTCTCTCTCTAACATTCTGATCGGTTTCCTTCTAGAGATAGAAAGAGAGAGAAGGCAATTCGCATGGATCAGATTTTGAACAAGGCGGGATCCTACTGGTTTAACCAGAAGGCCACCAAGGAGCTCGGCTCCGTCGGCGATGACCTCAACGTACCTTTCTCCCTATCTCTCTCACTCTATCTGTGGATCTCAATTTAATTTAATTATGTTATTCAATTGTGCATTTTAATCTGATTTAGGATCCAATTAGGAGTTTCTTTCTGTTAATGGTGATTTTGGTTCACAAAGTTGATTTCTTTACACGATCTGAATTTTCTGTGTGGAACCCACTTTCGTAATCGTTTTTAGATTAATTTTTCATTTAATCATTTAATTGTTGTTCTGTTAAATCTGAATTATGATTGAATCGATATGTTAATTGTCAAGATTAATACTTTTTCAAATTTGGGTTTTTTTGTTTTGTTTTTGGTTTTATGACATTCTTTTCGCTAACGTTGCTTGTGTAATGATTAGTCATTGCAAAACAGTGTCGAAGGAGGAGCCAAATGGTTGGTTAATAAATTCAAAGGTTAGTTCTCTCCGTTGGCTCTTTTTACTTGCATTGCCTGTTAAAGTAACCTCACATAATGTTGTTATATGACTGATTTATGAGTCGGAAAGTTCGGACATTGTAGTTGTATTAATTCATGAGGTTAATATGTAATGCGTCTAAGTAGTGGCAATGAAAAGTGAGTTAGCGATCGCGGATTCTGGCCAAAGTATCGTTGAGCTCGAGTTGTAGAAGCGTTGTGGTTGAGGGTATGCTTGAGAGGGTTTGTTCCTTAATCTTAATTATGCTGGGTAGATATGCGTATATTTATCCGACCCTTTTCATATGGCTTGAACTTGCTCGTCTCTCAAAAATGTCGTATGTGGAGTTCAAGCAAGTAACTTGCTGCTGGGGTTTCTTGAAATGACACAACTTTACAAGGCAAAAGAAAAAACAATGAGTGATGTAAGTTGTATTTGTGCTGCCATGACGGGCGGAATGGTGCTTCCAAGGTCTAGGTTTTGGACTACATAAACTGCTATCCACAGGGGTGGACTAGTTCTATAATCGTTCACTCATTTTTTGTGCGACAGAGTCATTACTGGTGTAGTAAATTGTTTTTAATCCTCGTATAGGTCTGTGTTACTTTAGCCGACCCCACTTAGTGGGAAAAGACTCTGTTGTTGTTGTGTTGTAACTTGTAGGTCTGTGTTACTTTGATAAATCTTCATAACAATATAAGCAACCTTCGCAGGGAAAATGCAAAAGCCGTTGCCTGAGCTTCTAAAGGATTTTGACATGGCAATAGGAATCTTTCCTCGTGATGCTACCAACTATGAGTTTAATGAGGAGACTGGGAAACTTACTGTCTACATACCGACAGTCTGTGAAGTGGGCTACAGAGATTCGACTGTTTTGCGTTTTTTCACCATTGTAACTGGATATTTGAAGAAAGGAAGGCTAGAAGATATACAGGGGATGAAGACAAAGGTGCTTATATGGGTAAATGTGTCATGCATCACATCGGAGGGATCGAAGCTCCATTTCACAGCTGGGTTGAAGAGAACCAGGAGTAGAGAGGCTTATGAGGTTCAAAGAGACGGAATTACTGTCGAGAAGTTTTAACAAGGGTCAGAATGCTCATCAGTTTTTATTGTGTAATTTAGTTTGTAAAGCTTTTGGACAATTTGGCTTGTACGAATTCTGGCTTAATCAACTCTTGTTTGTTTCCTGTGGACTTCGAACGGTTTGATGCAGTTAATATTTCTTCTTCTCCATGGTTGTAGAATATTACTGTGTTTTAAATCACTTGTGTACCTCTCCGAGACATTAAGTAAAGGAAAAACTTTTGAAATGTCATATGAACTTGTACACTTTTTTCAATTTGTCATAGAAACTAAAATTTTAAGCAATTTGTCATTCCAACTTTCCGAAATCATCAATTTGTCATCTCATCTCATCCCAACTACGTAAAGGTTTCCATCTAAAATAAGTCATATGCGAGGCACATGGCTCGTGTACAAGGTTATTTTTGTCATTTAAGATCTTTTTACAAGTTCTTTTCTTTTGTAAAACCCTTAAATTTTGTGTTCGAGGGTATTCATGCGGATCGTTGTGTTCAAGCCGCGTATGTGCATCTACAACTCCATTTCTGGCACCAAACCTCAACTCGTTTTTCATATTACAGAGTTCATATAAAATTTGATTTCATGACATGCTACACTGATCACCCTATAATTGTTTTGATCGAATGCAACTTAATAGAAGGAAGTGGTGGATGATAAATTTAACACATTTAGGGTGAGATGACAAATTGATGATTTCGGAAAGTTGATATGACAAATTGCTTAAAATTTTAGTTTATATGATAGATTGAAAAATGGGTACAAGAACAAGGGCTTTCAACCGAGTTGGTTACGTGCATGAGTAACACCTCCAAAGCTGCTGCTCTAGTGTGTGACTCTGAGAATCCAGATCAAAGTTTCTGCAGATCCATCTTGCTTGATCAATTCCTGGAACGGTCACTGCCATTGAGTTCTTGAAAGAAAGTTTTTGATGCTTCATAGGTGGACCAGCAAATTGCTGCAGCCGGGGCGTGGAAGAGCATCCTCGGAATCCAACCTCGCATAAGACTGCGGTATCCATCCTTCATCACCAGGCTTCGAGTAACATCCCCTATCGAGTTACTCGAAAATCTATCGCACCCGCAAACCCCCTGTGTCAAAAAGATTGAAACCTTAAGAAAACCCTAAGTTTAATTCCAAACAGCCTACAGTCTAATCAGATTGAGTTGCTATTAGAACAGAAGTCAATTTAGTCTTTTGCAGTTTGCTAACCAGCAAGGCCTACTAAGGCAACTTGAAAGCAACAAATACAATCTTTCCAGTACTTGCATAGCAAAAATAATCATAGCAACAAGGACTTTATCGTAACAAGAATGTCATTGTGGTGGTATCTTCAGCCAATCATGCACACTTCCAAATGAGGAAGTTAAGATGCAAAACAGTACGTTAGTGGCATGGGATACCGCCACAATGGATTCCCGTCATTGATAAGTTTCTCTCAGGAACAACAAAGAACTAATTTTTTGTGGTGCAAAACTGCTTGTTCTTTCATCCAGATTCCAAACCCAATAAAAACCATACAAATTGGAGCAAACATATTGAGCAACAAATTGATTGATAAAAGGTCTGACCTGACACTGCAATTGAGTTTTTACAACATCAAGCGGGGTGGTCACAGCCGCCGCCAAAGCCCCAGCAGCCGCACCTGCAGTGGCATGAACCACCAGCCTCTCGTCACTCGCGCTCTCCGGCGACACCTCTATCAGCCCTCGCTTCGCTGCCTCATACGTAGCGAAATGGACGGCAGTAAACGGGGCATTCATCACAACAGTCGTCCTGTACGACTTGTAAAAAGCTCCAACCCCTTCTTCCACCAACACGCTCCTTACACAATCCGCAACTCCCTTGTACGGACTGCTCTGCAGCTGCAGCCGCTGCTTCACCACGTCCATCGGTGTGATCACCGCGTCGCTTGCAACGGTCGCAAACACCCCGGAAACCGCGTGCGCCACCGGGCTGTTCGGTTTCCCACGTGAGAAATACTCCTTGAATATCTCGTACACTGAGAAATAAACTGCATGGGCAGGTCCTGCTCCGAGCCCCATTGCCCCGATGCCGCGGTAGAGCCCTACGGGGCCTTCGAGCTTCAGAATCGAGCCAAGGGCCTGTCTAACGCCAATAGGTTGAACGGAACAGGACCCGCCAAAAATCTGCATGCGGGTTTTGAGCGTGTCAACTGGGAACATAGCCATGTGCTCAGCTAGGCCCGCTATGGAGCCGGCAATCATGAACTGCCAGAACTCTAGGCCGTCATGGGCGGAGGAGGGGGATGCTGATATTTCTGGCCGGAAGTCGTGGGGTTGAGTGACAGTTTGGAATGCAGGGGAGGCGTCAATCGCCATGGTGAATGGTGTAGGACAAGATGGGGTTCAAACTTCGCGGAGAAAATTGTCGGAAAAAAAAAAAAGCGATTCAAAATCAGGAAGATTAGTTCGAGGTATGAAAATCGTTTCGATCCTCTGTTCGTATTTGTAATCGGAATGGGGTTGGAGGGTTTACAAGAGGGAGTGAATGATTGGGGTTTGGGAATCGCTTTCCGGTTGAATGTGAAATATTGGGTTGTCTCCATATTGTAGAGAAAGTTTTTGGTTTTTGGGTGAATTTTTTAGAGAATGAAAGAAACTGAATTACATTTACACATAGTTCAGAAAGAATGAAAGAAAGAAATCAAATTTAGAGTGTTTCAGAGATTAAAGAGAATCAGAAGGATTTCATATTTTTGTAACTGAGGGAGATTAATATGTTACTAAAAATAGTATCTAGTACTACAAAAAAAAAAAAAAAGTATCTGGTTTTCGGAAAATATCGGGGAGACCAAATTTTCAGATCATTTTTTTATAGATAATATGATGTGGCGGTCGATAGTTGGTTTTTTATTTTTTATTTTTTTATTTTTATAAATAAATAATTTAAAGAATAAGTCTAACCATCAACTACCATTTATGTCGTTTACAAAAAATAGTAAATTTGGTCTCCCTATCATCATTCCTAGTTTTCTATTAGCATTATGTATTATATGTGACCCCAAAGTTCATTTCTTTATTTGCTATTTTCCAGTAAACTTGTTGTTTGTGTTTGCAATTTAGAAAGGTCGAGTTGTTAATATCTTATTGATAATGTGCTAATTGTCACTAGTAGAACATATCGACGCGTAATTAATGCATTCTTTACAATATCGATACAATATTAGAAAGAGAGAAGTATTATCTAGAAACATTCCCGTGTAAAAATTACATCGACTTCAGATCCAAAACGAGAAAGCAATTCCATAAGCTTAAGGACAAATGGTGTGCCATGCTTGTGCTATCCACAAGCTTCAATCTTCGTTTATGTCCACATGCACAAAAGTCTTACCACAATCAGTTTCCATCCCTGTCGAAAATTTCGCATTTCAATTCAAATCCCAAACGCAAAGTATATATATACAATATCTCAAAAGGGAGAATGGACTAATAAGGCACCCCTCCCATTACAACTACGATGGAAGTGCTAGGTGCCACCTACACAGCTGTAGGTTTTGAGATTCAATTAATCAAAAGTGCCGTTACGTCCACCAACCTGTCATCTTTTTTCATGCATCTTATATAACTAATGGGTGGAAAAATAAGACAAGTGAATGTGCCAAATACACTTCTAATCATTCTTTTGTTTATCATGACCTAGGCAGAGCGGGCCTTGAGATTTTAGGGATCCTGTGCGAAAATGAATTGGGTGGCCTAAAAAGTACTAAGAATTTTATTTTTTTATTTTTTTGTTCAAAATAATAATTTTAGTTTTCAATTGAGCTTCTATAAATTCTAATAGCACAAACAAATTTAACAAATCAACAAGTGGAAAGGTGGCGTATTGTTTTTCCTTAACTATTTAGAGGGTCAGGGTTCGAATTTTCATGTTATTGTATGGAATTTTTATATTATTTTGTGGAAGCTTATGCATTAATAAAAATATAAAAGGAAAAAAGAATGATGGAGATGAGTTTTGAACCCATCCCCTAGGCCAATGTAAATAAACAATAATTCCACTTGCGCTAAGACTTAGGTTTGTAATATTTTACACTTACTATTATATATACATATATGCATGCAAAATTGAAAAATCGGGGGCCCTTCTGATTTGGGGGCCCTGTGCGGTAGCACCGCTTGCACCCCCTCAGCGCTGGCCTTGGACCTAGGTGCCCAAAACAAAAGTTGTAAGATGTTTTGTGCTCGTGAAGATGTAGAAAAACTTACATACATCCGTTGAATGTAACATTTCTCATATTAATTCGCAACATCAATCATGTGAGCCGCATAGAATCATAAACTATAGTAATTGAATGACAAAAACTCTTCCATTGTAGAAAATGACACGCATGCAGGGCGTCGACATTATTCTTGACAAGGCTTCCAAAATAAGATGGTTTTGACATGGCAGAGAGCCTCAGAGCCACAGGTTCTCACATCGAGCGACCGTATATTAGACAAGCTCTTATCTCAAATTCAAGCATGCAGTCTTGGTCATTTTGCAGATTCCTTGCGTAACTGATTTGGTATGCTTATTTTCTGATGTTGTCCAAAAGCTTTTGTTGGGGTAATGTTCTAATCGTTATTTGGGTAACTTGTCAATGTTGAGACTGAACTTATTAAATTGAACTGCAGTCCGACATATTGCGTCTTATAAGTTTCATCTAAATGGATTAGATTCTAAAAAATAAAATTGAACTCAATTTTTATTTTGTCCAGCTTCATCCACGAAACGAATAGAGTATAAGAAAATGTCTTCACCAAATCAATAAAATCATGCCAGAACAGAGCATGCAGCGTAAGGAAAGTACATGACCAATTTTCCATTAGATCAGGCTCGTTTCCTAATAACTTAAATTTTTGTTATTCAATCCCATAAACTACTCACTCTCGCACGATCAATATCTCCGTCTAACAAAAATAATAAAATCTCAGGAAAAAAAATGGAACTCTAAGAAGTTGTCGAAACACGTAGAGACATTCATTTAGTCGGTTACCCTTTTTTTTTTTTTTTTTTTTTTTATTAGAGAAGATTATGAGTTCGAATCTTATAAATGATCCTATAGAACTCGTTTGATGAAAACAAAATAGGTTTGGTTTGATTTGATTGATTCACTAGACGTGAATGTTGAATGAAAATATGAATGTTAATTTGCATATTTGTTCGAGTGAAGGTAGAAGATGAAGAAATCATGAGAAATCTTATCCTTCTTAATCCCTTCAAAAATGTTGGGATTGACAGGGAAAATTTTGATTTGTTCATGCTTCTCCACCGTATATCTTCAATGAGAAAAAAGAACATGCAAACTGACATTCATATTTGACATTTCTGTCAACATGACAATCCTTGACATCAAACAAGTCCATATAATTCTCAATGACCTAACTTAACGTTTTGCAATAAGTTAATATCTTTTTTGTTAATGAATTACTAATAAGTTAATATGGCTTTGATTTCTCTTTTTGTTCTTTCTCGTTCAATGAATTACTAATTTAGATTATTGCTCCAATTATTCACTTTAGGGAAATGAGCTCATCCCTTCTGAGGGGGAACGTAAGTATTATCTCTTTTTTACTTGATACAACGATATTCTAAGAGAAAGGGAAATATTCTACTCTAAAGGGGAGATGGAGAGGGGAGGGACATTAGGTTAGACCACACAATTAATGCAACAACCACTAACTAAGTATCCAACTCAACATCAATATAATACATTTTCGCCGTCCATGAGTCGAATTGAGACCTCTAATTTACAAATGAATATGAATATCACTTTACTATAATTAAGTTTTTCATTAGCCTAAGTTTATTAATATTTTTTTTTGGTCGAATTAGCCTAACTTTAATTAGGTCTTCCAATAAGTTCACAACTTTTTTCTCTCTTGATCTAATATGGTTTTTATTTCCATTTTTGTTCCTTTTCTCATTCAATGAATTACTAATCTGGATCATCACTCCAATTATAACCCAAGGCCACCGCTTTACAGTCTGGCATTTTGGCCCAACTAACAAATCAAGTAGTAGGGCTTAATAAACCCAATTAATTTCCTTTCCCCAACCCAAATCCATGTTCATATATCCCTTTCCAAATCCCAATATTGCGACCCAAACCCAAACGCGAGCCCGACCATACCAAATCAACAATTAGTCAACAACCCCTTCATTGCAAATTTGCAATCAAATCATACCAAATCAACAATTAGTCAACAACCCCTTCATTGCAAATTTGCAATCAAATCATACAGATGGAAGTTATACTTTGCATCCTAGAGGCTTCTAGCTTCTTCCACCTCTCATACTATTCAACTTGTTTTTTCTTCTTCCATATTTTTACATTTTTCAACCTATTTTTTAGCGAAAAATATGATAATATTTTTTTAGTAGTGAATTGTTCGAGTAGTTAGAACCTTCTTCATAACCCAATACGTCTAATGTTCAAACTCTCTCTTCTCTTAGTCTAGTTTTTAACAAAATTTTATTCTGATTTAATTACTTTAATTTATGTAGATGGTTATTTAAAGCCGAGGTATTTAAAATCAATGAAGGACAACGGCACACTTCTGTAGCCAACTTCGTTATAATATAATGATACCTGAGAATTTTAAATATTCCTATTGTTTAAAAAAATAAAAGAAAATTTAAAATACTTTTCAAAGATATTGACCCAAAAAAAAAAACAAAACTATTCAAAGCTCGCCACGTTATACAAGTAGGCTACTCGCCAACTGAAAGTAAAACTATCTTATATTACGAAAGTGCCCTTTCCATTTTTAGCCAGCCGACGGAAATCGCGCGTATTTTCGTTTACCTCACTCGAGCGCGTGGGCAACTGCAATAATAAAAAGACAAAATTGTGACACTTTTAAATTGCAACTTGGAGCCAAAAGTGCGCTGGATTCCACGATTTCACAGGTACAAGATAAACAACCACGAGCTCGCCACACGCCCCCACACGTGTTCCAATCGTAGCCACCCACCTATTTTCTGATCCAACGGTCCAGAATGAATCCCACGTCAACAGTATCTCCTCCACATCCCTATTTATCGCCTCAGCACACTCTCAGCCTCTCACATTTCTTCACCATTCTCCAACTCCTCTGTAATTTTCAGTCCAAATTCTTGCTCAGAATCTCCGATTTCGAATCACCGGTTGGAGATACTCCGTTCGGAAATCGCATCGACGATGTCTCTGAGGTCCGTTTCGACATTTTCGGTCCCATCCAAGCTACGGGACAATGGTGGTGCTGTTAGCACCCTCTTGTTCAACTCGAAACTTGGACCACCCTCCTCCGCTCCGAGCTTCAAGCCGCAGCGAAAACTCGAAAAGTTTTCGGTTTCTGCGTCGAGGGAAGCAGTGGCGATGACCGGCGTGGTGTTTCAGCCGTTTGAGGAGGTGAAGAACGATGCTTTTGTTGTCCCTGTGGCTCCTCATGTCTCTCTTGCCCGTCAGCGTTACGCAAACGAGTCCGAAGCCGCCATAAACGAGCAGATCAAGTGTGTATCTCTATGCTGTTGTCACAAAATTTCAACTTTAATATTTGTAATTTATTTGTTTTGATTTTATGATGATTTTCTTGTTCATATGCTAATCTTAAATCATAAATTTTTGTGTGACAGTGTGGAGTACAATGTGTCGTATGTGTACCATGCACTGTTTGCGTACTTTGACAGGGACAACGTTGCTCTCAAGGGCCTTGCCAAGTAAACACTCTAAACTCCTAAACATCCCGCTTAACATATATAGGGATCATTTCACAAGTGGAGACACCTCTAGACCGTTGGATTTGACTTTAATGAAATTGTGTGGCCTGTGTGTTAATCTCAATCACACAATTTCATTAAAGTTAATTTAACGGTCAAGAGGGTGTTCCCATTTTTCCCTCTGTCCTATATATATATATATAATATATATATGCACACGCACGCATACATACACATACATACTAGTCTCTTTGCACGAATTTGTTGTGATGTATCAGGTTTTTCAAGGAATCGAGCGAGGAAGAAAGGGGACATGCCGAAAAGCTGATGGAATATCAGGTATAAGTTAAACTCAATTCTCTGCATTCGTGTTTCATTTCGCCATCAAGGACATGCGCGTGTTCGTGTGTGTGCGCGTGTTCGTGTGTTAGGGTCTTGTATTGCGAGATTTGCTAGTGTTGCGGTTTATTTCTCAGAATATGCGAGGTGGGAGAGTGACACTGCACTCCATAATAGCGCCGCCTTCGGAGTTTGATCATGTAGAGAAGGGAGATGCATTGTATGGTAAGATTTTTCATTCCGTAGACAACAGAGTACTTATCGGCGTTGACAATTTCTTTGCTGCTGGATGCTGAATTGGTGAAATGTATAATTAGAGAATGAGCATGTCTTTAAAAAAAAAAAACAAAAACAAACCCTTAAATTAGTCTCCAAGATAACGTATTTTTCGTTGATTCTTTGATGCAGCTATGGAGTTAGCATTGTCATTGGAGAAGCTGACAAATGAAAAACTCTTGAACTTGCATAAGGTAACATATCTCTGTCATATGAGATCGGTTTGAGTTCATTGATAAAGCTCATGGTGTCTCGTTTCCATTTGACGCTTTCTTTTTGTATTAAATTCTCATTGTTTGATCCAAAACAGGTTGCAGACGAGAACTGTGATGCCCAATTGACAGATTTTATCGAGAGCGAGTTTTTGGCTGAGCAGGTGAATTAAACACGGTTTCTACTCTAGTATGAGTTTGAATTACTATTGCGATATTGTCATCAATAGGGTAAAAAGCCAAGATCGGTCGTTATTGGTTCTTACTCTGATTGATAATCATTTCAATAAGTGAACATACCAAAACGCAGAAGGAAAACCGCTGCTTTGCAATATTCAAACGCTGACTAACGATTTGTTCCTGTATTATTTACAGGTTGAAGCCATTAAGAAGATAGCTGACTATGTCACTCAACTGAGAATGGTTGGAAAAGGCCATGGTATGAAACAAGTTTCATACTTCCAACTTTTCGCCGTTGTATTTTCCTTTCGACTCCTCGTATTTAATTTCTGGACTCTAATGAGCTACTTCATGGCTTGCAGGAGTGTGGCACTTTGACCAACAGCTCCTTCATGAGGGTGATGCTGCACATTAAAAGTTCACAGCTCTCTTTGGAGTGCTCTCTCTCTCTCCAGAATTATGTATAATTATTTAGGCAAGCTGATAAGAGTGTGAGCTCAGGTAGGCGCCTTCGACAGGTCAGACTAGACTTACTGCCGCGCAAATCGTTGGTTCGAGGGTTTGATCGCCTCCAACTTATGTAGTGAAGACCGAAGAGTGTATTGAATTAGTGATTCTGTTCTAGTTATCCTATTAGTTTATGGCTGTGTACAAATTGAACTAAGTTCTGTTATGATTAAGTGGACCTTCTTATATGCTTTTATTCGAAATACTCTCATTCTTCTGTTCTAAAATTACAGAGTAGCGCGCTCGAACAACGCTAAGAATGAAATCGAGAGCAAACTATCGTGCATACTCACTCAGAGTACTGGTATTTACATGTGAAATCCTGCAGAACCAAAGCTAAGATTCATATCTCTCTTTTAAAAAGGAAGGACAAAATTTATGTAGGCTGAAGACAGAATCTCCAGCAAGAAGAAGACCGCTTCCTCCTCCTTTTGGTGTTGTTTGCATTCTGTTGACAAGAGTGAATAATCTCCCACATCACTCTTATATCTTCATATTCCCCATGAGACTCCATGTCTTTGTACAAGCTCACCAATCCATGCCCGCTTCCTGCAAATTTAACCCAAATCTCAAAACCAATTCAACGAGGAGAGAAATTCATCTGCATCGCGAATCCCACTATCGCAGTATCCTAAAACAATCACGCACCACTTTGAGTTTTAAACTTCTCAGATAGCAGCGTCTAATTGGCACGAGATACTGTTACAGTAGCATTTCCGCAGCAGGAAAGTCTGAGCGTGAGAGAGGGAGAAGGAGAAGGGAGAGAGTATAATTGGAAACTTAGCTCACCTTTGGTTTTGTGCCTTGAATGTGAAGCAAGCTTGAGAAGGAAGCACTTAGTTGGGAGGAGGAAGGATTGCTTGAAGCAAATCCATGTCTTCCAACCCACCATCTTCAATTGGTTCCTATTCCTTCCCCTCCTCCTCTCCATTTTATATTTTATTTTTTCAGTTCTCCTAACTTCCCCTCACTAAAATACTAATAACCTAGCAAGCCAACAAACTGCCTGTAGACATAGCACTAAGCAACAATCATCAAAACAGTGTATTTTTGTTGCGCTCTGATTGGATCATTCCAAATTTAAACCTCTGGCCAATAACACCACACCACCTGTGTCACCCCACCCCAATTCAACATTGCTTCCAATGTCAATCTGATAAAGTAGGGAGGCCTAAAATTGTTATTACGTAGTGGCTCAATTTTGTATGGCAGGTGGGATTTACCCAATTGGAGAGTTTGGGATTGCTTAATTCACCTAATTTGCTGGGTAAATCTCATGTGTTACGTGGAAATGATTTTTACCCGTCTTTTTCTCTCAAGTATATTCTTGTTTGTTTTCCAATCTACACTTCAGTAGTCTTGTATCCACGCTGCCCAACTCCAAACTCGATATTTGTTAACTAAGCAGGACATTCTTTGTTAATGAGCCGGCTGATATGGGAACCTATTTGAAACAAAGTAGGGATTTAGTAAGAAAAAGTACATAACATAAGGAGTGAGAAAGAAAAACTTAGTTACGAGAACCGAAGGCTAAGCTGACTACTTATAAACCTTTGCAACCAAGCGTGCGAGAGATTATTAATTCAAGGTCTTTTATTTTTGAATAAAATAAAATTAAAAAAAATCAGGTGACATAAATAAACCTGCATGTTTAAGAAGGACAATAAAAAGTAAGTACATTAGAAAACTTTTTAGGTAGATAATTAGAAGGGAGTTTTAACGAAAAGTCCGCGGTACTGTTTACTTTAACGAAAAACCACATTTTTATATTAAAAAGTCAAACATGGTACTATTCATTTTACCCTTTATTTTGTCCTTATCGTTAAAACTCAAAATTTTTAAACCCTTTTTATTAGTTTTCCTTAATTTTAGAAATTGGAAAATATTTATTAAAGAAGAAATGGACAATGAGTAGGAGGGATATTTTGGATTTTTTCTTTTGTCTCATATCCTTGATTCCCAAGATTCTTAATTTTATAGTGGATGGAGGAAGGTAGTGATGGGTCCCTAGTCAAACGGTTTGTTGGATTTTCCGTTTTTTTTGAGGGGACTGGATCCTTTTCGGATTCAAAAGAACTGATCAAATGATCTAGACCATTCAAATTTGATCAAACGGTTACAAACAGAGGATCCTTCTAAAAATTATAATAATTGTAGTTGTTTAATCAAATTTCAATGACCCGGATCATTTGATCCTTAAACTCAGTTCTTTAAGTTCGAAAGGGATCGGTTCCTTCTTTTTAGTGCCATCTAGTTTGTGCTTCTACACTTCTTTTTTATTGTTAAGTAATTTTTTTTAAAAAATTGGCCCGTTACTGATGTGATATGTAACATAATTAGTAGATAGCACGTGTAAATAAATGTGTGATATGTAGCATAAAGTTTTGTTATGTGAAATTTTGTCTCGACAATCTCATCAACTTTTTAGACGGAATTTTAAATAGAATGAGTCATGTGAAAACGATTTAGAATCCTATGAGGTGTTGATGTAAGTTTTGAAAGCTTAAAAATAGTTAAATAGCACGGGTAGATGCTTGAGGCGAGTTCCAGTCTTGTATTTCACATGGTTTATTTTTTGTTCGATTCATAATGTTCGTGCATCACATATTGGTAGTTAGAAGAAGACTGAAATGTATTGAAAGAATGGATTGTCGTGGCTTGGCAATAAGCTGGTTTTTTTTTCTTTTTATTCTTTTTATTTTATTTTAAGAAAAGCTTTTAAAAAATTATAAATTAGGAAGAATATCAGGAGACGTGAGTGTAATTAACCCGTAAAATTAATGAAAATATGAAGAATTGAATTGAGGAGTTGAAATGAGGAGAAGTCAGAATCGGATTCCTGTTGAAGCGGTTTACTTAAATGTTCTGGAATCGGAATAGAATTCCATAAAGTTGTTTACTAATTCAGCAGAATCGGAATATAAACCAGTATAATTACTAAAATGCCCTTGTCCCAAATCAAATATTTTATACTTTAATGGGTTTATAAAGGATAGTCTTGGAAATAAAAAAAGTAAGTAAGGGCATAAAAGGAAAAAAAATATCATTCTGATTGGTCAAACAATTAAGAATTTGATTACCACCTATATCTAGGGAATCCAATTCCACTAATACAAGGAATTGAATTCCAAAATTTGTGTAGGCCCCACTGCTTTTTTTAATTCCTGTATGTTTAATAAACACCTGGAGTACTCCGTAATCGAAATTCAATTCTACATTCTCATTCCGATTACGGATACTTAAACGCTAAGAACAAGAGTACTTAATGCCTTTTGGCACTGCTAGTAGTGGGTGGCGGAGGGACTGAAAGCATGTGACGTGCAAGCGCTTCATGTTGTGTGGTCTTGAACCATACTCCATGACGTCTCACCGACTGCCACTAAATAATTCATCATGTCTTTTATCATCACATCATCTTTTGGGATTTGAGATAATATAATATAGACTTGTAATCTTGTGCTTTTAGTACTCATTTAATTTGTGTTGATAGGTATTGTCCATTTTCAATTGTAGCAATTGATGGTACAGTGGTTATACGATAAAGTTACGTTGCCAAAATGGATTTAACCGTAACTAAATAACGTACACATTGCAATGTATATGGTACTAATATTAATGTAATTCAAATGTGAGACATTCTTCGACTGAGCTGAGACAACTACAACCGTATCAAATGTTAGATAGCTGAACTTAAGAGGTTATTGGACTACACTGTAAAGCGAAAACGCTAGCCTTATTTAGTCCCTAGGATTGGATTTGAAAACATAAACTACTATACTCAATGTATGTTTAAAGAAGAAATACTGCGACCGTGTTTGAAGTGTTAAGTTTGCCTTCAGTATACCTGTAAAATAGTGAGTTATCCATTCCAATCAAATTCTCGAACGATACAAGGTCATAGAGTTTGCAGGGCGAAGTCTAGGTTTTTGGTTGAAGTGTGTTGAATCTGTTTTCCTTTCTTGGTGAACTTTGGGCCTGCTTGGTGTTGGTTTTCAAATCTAACCTTACCATCCTCCCATGCCTTCACAAGGATATTCTCAAATAGCCGTCGTCTTCCAGTCGACGACGTGAAGTACAAACGGATGCCATGGAAGATTATATATTGAGCACCGCAATCTGGGAGAATGATAGATAATAAATTATCATTTGAAAGCAGATCTTATGTTCAAGTCACCATGAAGTGAAGGTGGAATTTTGAAGTGTTACCGTTGAGTCCACAGAAGTATGACAAATTGTGAGTTAGGGATCACTCTGAATTCCCAAGGCTTTTTTCCTGCTCGGCTTTCATCTCTGCCTCTCTTCTTGCCTTCCGTCTGGCATCCCTTGCAGTAGCATCAGCATGGACTTTCTCCATTATCTTATCGAAACCAGGAATTGTTCGCTCCAGTTTCTGGTACACTCTGGTGCTTAGGTTGGTGAAAATATTATACAGTCTCTGAACACGAAAAAACCCACAACGATTTAGTGGAAGTGCTTGCACATCCCTAAAGGAAATTTTGCAAAATGTCCAAAGAGGTTGAGAAACTAATATGCAAATAAATCTCTTTGTATCCTTGGACCTTGGGTAATGGACTGACGGGAATTTATAGAGAAATACTGAAGTAATAACCAGGATTCGCAATACCGAAATGTAAAGAAAACTTGGATAACATAAGCAACTTATTACAATTGCCAATAAGAGTTTTCTTTCATCAAGGTGTTTTATGATTATTTTTTACTACACCAATTGCCAGTGAGCGTTTACTTGGAGTAAGTGATCTATGATTAGATTTGAACACAATTATAAAACTCTAGAAAACTAAACTTTTGGTCAAAACTGATGTAAAAAGATATTCTGTACCTTGACATCATTATTCCAAGCTCGAATGTATGGATGAGCTGTCGTGTAAGAGCCAAGAGGTTCACGGAACCACTCTCCTTCATACGTTATTTGATCCATTGCTTGTTCCACACTTAGAACCTCCCAAGGCCTTAACCCAGGGATTATTTTAGACAACTCGACCCTGATCTCACAAGCAGATGAGATGTTAGACACAAGAATATATATACTTGCGGTTTTACATTGCAAAGACGTCAAACAACAAATGCTACATACCTAAGAGCTTTTGAAATGTATTTGTTCGGCACGTGATCCTCTTCTAAAATTGTTGTCAGCTTAGAGCCACTAGCCCAAAGAAATAGAGCATGACTCGGAGTTCGAACCCCTGGCCAAACACCATTGTTAGCTTCAAGTACTGCTATGTCGAGTCTCTTGCTTTCAACAGCCTCCTCTTGTAGCTGCTTATAGGTTTTCTTCTCGCGTCCCTTGAGGGGAACCCAAGGAGGAATTCCTTTTTGTAGTTTGTGGATCAAAGCAGTTGCACTAGCTGCGAGTCTAACTGAAGTTTACCCAACCATAAGCCAAGAATCAATTTGTTGAAAATACAGAATTAAATTAGTTATTACACTCCTATGCACAGTTCATGCATGTAAGATTGCTTATAATATCTGATATGTTTCACAAAATTTCCTTCAAACATTTAGTACAAATTTGACATGCGCATAAGACGATACTAGATAAAAACACATATTGACCCCATCGCCATCGTAGCTTAGTTGTAATTGAATTCGTAAACCATGTGAATCGGAGCCCATTTAAAGAAAAAAGGAATAATTAGCATACCTTCCCAAGTGGCAATAGCATAGCAGGTTCCAACCCGTAAACCATGTGTATAGGAGCCCATTCATCCATGTCCTCGCCCCAAATGAACGTGTCTTTATCAATAATCCCAGCACCCCCAAGCTGTTTTAAGGGCTATTAGCTCCAATGGACCTCTTGTTCGACCTAACCGGTCCTTATAGTAAAATCCACCGCTCCTCATGATAACTGTAACAATGTAAAATCAATGCTATGAGCAAACTAAGCAGATAAACTATCAAGAAAACGTAACACAACCCTTTTCTCCAAAGGAATCTAGAATGTCAATAATGAGTTTCAAGTCCACAAATCATTGGTTAACAATGCAATCGAAGAACGTGACATTTCTTTAACTTGAGTCGAACCACGAAACTGTGATATGATTACAACATTTGTAGCCAATTCTGCATTTCATTGAAATTGAAACATTTGCAGCCAATTCTCAGAGTCACGAAATAACCACACGAAATTTTAAGCCCGGCTCGAAAATCCATTTCATAATCTCACTACACTATGCAGCAAAACCAAATTCAAAAACTACATTCTTCAGACTAACATACGCAAATGCATTCACCACAGAGATTTAAACGCACAAACTTACAATCATAAAACCGTTTTTCAAGCCGCTTATAGCCGATAGCCTGAGCAACGTCAATAGGCCGGCCAGGCGGGTAGGGCCGATGGCGGAACCCCCAAAGCCCAAAAAAGAACTGCCTTGCAAAATCCCAGAACTTGTCATCCGACTCCTGCCTCGTCTTTATCGCCTTCCTCGGCATCGGCCTCCCGTCCGGCCCGATAACATGCGGCACCGCCTGCCACAGCTTCTTATCGCATCACTGTACGGCCGGTCATTCTCCTTCAGCTCCAGCTCATTAACCATATCGGCAATCTTCTCCGCCTGAGCCAGAAACTTCACCACCGGGCTCTCCCGGAACTCCTTCCAAAACCTCTCGTTCTCCCGGACCTCCTCCTCAGTTGAGTTCTCCTTCTTTTCGAAAATCGGGTCTTCGTTCAGAATCTTCTCGACTTCAGGGGCGTTTCTGTAATCCGGGTCGTTCTCGCATTCCCAGAAGAACTGCTCCAGCATCTGGGTGTAGTGTCCGGACTTTTCCGGCTCGGGCTCCGATGGGTTTTTGGGGTCGGGTTTCGGGGGGCCGTTGAAGAGTTTGGAGAGGCTGAGGGAGGAGAAATTGTGAGGGGATTGAGCTGTGGTGGGGCGGTGGAAGAATGAGTCGGTGAGGAAGAGGAGGTTGATGGGCGGGAGGGGGTTTGGGGGTTTATTGAACCAGCTTTCGAAGGGGTTGAAGTTGATGGAGGCCATCGGAGGAGGAAGAGTGGATTTGGGAAAGCCTCTGAAAATGGAGGACTTGGAGGGGTTTTGAGACTGTTCGATAGTGGATATGATTCAAATTTGGGCCTGGGCTCATCCAATAACTACGAATTTTTATGGGCCTCAGTCCGACAATGAATAAACTTCTTTTTCTCTTTCCCGTTAGTCAGTCGATTCAATCATTTGCATTCAAATTCGAATCTTTTTACACCCACATTATTCTAGTTTAAAATATTGCTATGTCGATAGAAAAACCAAATCACATCCTTGTTTTTTTTCTGCCGTCACAGTCCCTTCGTGTAGCCCCATAAAGAAGATACAAATGTTGTCCTCAATACTTATCATCTTCATTCTTCACTTTTTGCTTAAGGTACTTGCAATTGAAGCCACTAAAAGCGTTTCATCTTACGCTTGAAGTTTGGTGTTTAAATATCTCTCCTCAATAACCAAGTTTGATTTATTTTGTTCAAAATAACTCCGATACTTTCGTAATTGCATAATTAGAGAAACATTATTAACTTATACTGGTATTCGAAAATCACATTGTGAACTATAAACCCTATTTGACAAAAACTTCAAACTAAAATCATAAACCCTAAATTGATTAAAACTCAATTACGAGTAGCAAAGCCATTTCGCTCAAAAGAACTACGCTATCCTTTTTTGCATCAAAAAACAAAAAGATTCGAACTTAAAGTTTCTTCCAGCGTAAAGTAGTTGGTATCACGCTACCACAGTACATGGAAAATAAAAAAAGGGCAATGGACACGTGGACACAGATATAAGAGCACATGAATGTCCAGGTCAGTGAATTCAATAAATACACACACACACACACTTACACTTTTGTACAGAAAATTGATTTGATGTGAAAGATGGGTTTTATCAGAAAATCCTTCAGACTCTTCATCTTCTTCTTCTTCCTGGGGATAATGGTAATTCCATCTGCTTCTTCTGAGAAAGTTTCAGTGACTCTCTACTACGAAACTCTTTGTCCGTACTGTGCAGACTTCATAGTCAACCGGCTGGTCAAGATCTTCCAGAACGGCCTCATCTCCGCCGTCAATCTCCGGCTGGTCCCTTGGGGCAACGCCTGGCTCAATCCCAACGGCTCCTTCGCCTGCCAGGTAACCCTCCCCCCTCCATTGCTCTGCATCTGGTCTTCTTTACCGTTATTATACCTTTCTTGCTCCAGCTGCACCCTGCACTGGTAACAGGATTAAGAATTTTGTCTGTTTGCGTGCCGCAAACGGCGTCGGTTGCGGTTTTCGGGCCTGTCCCATTTTTTCGCGTTGTCATTCTGCTGGGGCCAATCACGAGACCTTACATCCAGTTCTCGTGGGCCACCTCTAACCGGTCTTTACTTTCTCGTGGGCTCTGTGGGCCAGTATTATTAATGTGTCTTCTTGTTGTACTTGTCAAACTACCACATTGTCTTGGTTTGATTTGTAATTTTATTTTGAAATGTTTGTAAAATAATTGAAAGTAGTTTTAGCAAGGTTCTAAAAGGCGCTAGGCGCTAGTCGGGCGGTTGGATGGGGCCTAGAGCCTAGGCGGCTAGGCGGAGCCTAGGCGGCTAGGCGGAGCCTAGGCGGGCGACTAGGCGGACTAGGCGGATTTAAGTAAATCTATTCTATTTCGTGTAAATATGTGTCTGTTTATACTTAAAATATACATAATTTCGTCATAAACTAGAAAATAGAATGACATCTATATTATGAAGTATTGGAACATAATGAAAACATAGGGAGCAAACATATAATGTGTGTTTATTTAAGTATTCAATAAGTCTCTTACAATTTATTGGAAATAATAAAATGCAAAATGAAAGTTATCTATTTTTTATCTAAGTGAGTTGCAACCTAGGCAGGTGTCTAGGCGTGTCTAGGCGGGTCTGGGCGGGCTAGGCGGGCGCCTAGGCGGTCTAGGCGGGCGCCTCAGCAGGTCTGAATGGGCTAGGTGGATGCCTAGGCGGTCTAGGCATTAATCGGGGCGGTGACCAGCCGCCTAGCGCCTAGGCGGGGCCTAGGCGGTGCTAGGCGGGGATTTTTAGAACAGTGAGTTTTAGTGAGAATATTTTTTAAATTAATTTTTGGTAAAAATTTAAGTGGGTATTGGAAAAGCAATTTAAGTGTTTCTTGCTATAGGCACATATCTAGTGTTTCTCAAAAAGCACTTTAAATGTTTTTGAAATCGAAAATCAACTTCACTGAAAGTGCTTTTAGTCATTTAAAAGCACTTTCAAATGAGTTTCTGATTAGCCACTAGAATATTGTTAGAGAGATTAAATTTGTAGATTAAATTTTGTAAACTAAATAACATGAAAGTTGATGATTGAATTATTACTTAATCATTGATAAACATGCTCATTTTTTATTCATGACATCTCATTTGGTTTGTTAATTTAGTGTACAAATTTAGTCTCCCTAGCATTACTCTTAGGGATGGGCAACGGTTATGGCGGGCGGGTAACTGTGATTAGTTACCCATAACTGTTTATGCTCATACCCGCATAACTGTGAACCCTTTGGGTAATTATCTAAACGGTTATACTCATACCCATAACCGTTTATAAACAGTTAACCATACACATCACCGCATACTCATTTAACCATAACCGTTTAATACCTGTTTACCCATTTACCCTTTTTAACCGATTTTTTTTTTTTACCATTACCAATTTTGCACCCGTCTACATGTTTTTTTTTTACCAATCCCAAACCAAATTTTCGGGAATCTCAAAATATTTTCGAAATTTAGGAACAAATCGGGAATCCCAAATTAAAATATGAAATTATGAATTGTCCTTCAAATCGGAAATCCCCAGTTCCCCACAATCTTTGCTAGAAGTCAGATCTTGAAGGCAAAAGATGAAGCCAGTTAATGATAAAACGATCACAAAAGACTACGAAACATACTTTGGGCTACTCCATGATGCCACCAAAATACCCTATATATTTCAAAGGATAAAGACGTGTAAGCAGCTTCAATCTCTACAGCTTTCAACTTTGGAGAACTTCCTGCAACTCTAAGTGTTCAGTATGTTGGATTCAATAGTCTTAGGTGCAGACATTGATCTAAGGAAGGCTGAGTGAGGGTTTTATTTGAATTCAACGATTGAGATTATATCTCAACCAAATCCGATGGCTGTTACAATTCCAAATATATATTTAAAATTAAATAATATATATATATATATATATATATATATATTTCGGTTCTGTTTGGAATTACCGAACGAATGAAAATGTGAGACCAATTTCTGTACCGAAATTTCGAGATCGGTTCGGGATTGGGTATCGAAATTTTCGGGATTTTCGGTTTGGGATTTTTTCGGTTCGGTTTCGGTATTTTTTCAATTTAGTTTGGAATTTTCGGTATTTTTTTTTCCACCCCTAGAGAACATGGTTTGTGTTAATTTTACATATATAAAATAAATGGGTAAACGGTTACCCGTTTATAACCGCGGTTAATATCCATAAACACCAATTTAAATTTCACGGTAAACGGTTATACCCATAACCGTTTATTTATCTAAACGATTACCCATAACCGTAACCGTGAAGTTTAAATTGGCGGGTAACCGTGGTTACCCATAACCGCGGGTATTTTGCCCATCCCTTACTCTAGCCACTAACACAATGTTAGTCTTTTTTACGTGAAAAATCTAGATTTAATTCTGTTTGGACGGCAAGTTTAAATATCAAAATATGGCCGACCATTAGGTGGTTTAGCATACCTCACTCCCTAATTGTCGTTTTTGTATTTTCAATTAAATCGAATCCGATCTCTGTAATTAATTTGCAAATTGTTCCAATCGAAAGACATCCACCAACTTCGGTTGGATTAACGGAGTTTGCAAACTAGAGGGACCAAATTGGATGCAATTGAAAATACAAGGACAAAAACCAAAACTTTGTGAAAATTACAAGGACTAAAACATGTTTTGTGCTTGTTTCTTTTGGATTTTGCAGCATGGATCAGATGAATGTTTGCTCAACACCATTGAGGCCTGCACAATTAGCATCTATCCTGATGTGGTAAGCAACTCATAAATTCCCTAATTAAGCAAAACCAAATATTTAACTCATAGTTTAATATTTTGATCAAGTTTTAATGCATGTAGAATCAGCATTTCACATTTATCCACTGCGTTGAGCGCTTTACATTGGGGGGCAAACACGGTGCCTGGGCCAATTGCTTTGAAATGACAGGATTAGGCACTGAGCCTATCGATTGCTACAACAGTGGAAATGGCTATGTGGTAAGTTTCACTTAGATTTCACATACGCATATATTGGATTAGCTTCTTAGCCGGATCTCGGGATAGCATCCTGTATAGTGACCATGTATTGACCGCATAGTTTGTCTATAGTTGAATGTTTTTTGCCGTTTTGTTGGCTAAAGTGTGTTATGTAGGCAATACATGGTCACCATACAGGCAAGACGAGGATACTATTGATCCCGCTCTGTAAACAAGTGGAGCGGGCTTTTTAATATGAACTGGTTCATTGTTTGAGAATTGAGCTTCATGGATTGGGATTTTCCTTTGATACATATATAGATTGAAGGAAGATATGCTAGGGAAACTGCTCAGCTTAAACCTCCACATAGATTTGTGCCATGGGTGATTGTCAATGATAAACCACTTCAAGAGGTAGATCACTTAATAATTCACCTTGTCATCTCTTTTTTTTTTTTTTTTTGAGAGAAACTTACCCAAGATGTCACGTTGTCGGTATCCCAAGCCGATTTACACGAATATCAGTCAATGTGGCATCCAACGTATAGGTAATTTAAGTTGTTATTTGTCACCCTTGTTAACACTTTGCTGTATGTACGTAGGACTACCAAAACTTTATGGCCTATATTTGTAATGCTTACAAAGGCACACCTCCACAAGCTTGCAGATCAATTCGTTATGAGACCGAATCAACCGAGCAAGAAAAACCGGTTCCTCAAGTTTGCTTTGCAAACCAAGGAAGGAACTCTTCACACTAATGCTCATCTGCAAAATTTAGTATTTGTACCCTTATATATATAGGTTATGTGACACAAGTCACAGTAATTGTGGGGTTTGTAATACCAGAGAACGCTTCAATGCGCAGCGTTTCATTGATGCCATGGAGGTGACCAAGTGATGGCAAACTTGACAGCAGTCGGTTGTTGTGTCATTGCTTGCATCTTTCACATTACTATAAAATTGGTGTATAATGAACTATGATGAATTGCTGCTCTCAGCGATGGATCCACATAATGGCGCTTAAAGGCTATTGCTCATACTTGCCCGTTTTGCTATTTATGATCTAAAAAAGCTCCATCTCTACTTGAGTATGGCTGTCGTGGGGTAAGTTCTTTGACAAAAGTCCTTCACGATGAGTAAGGTATGACAAGAATGGGCAAAGTGACATGGGTTGGGCTATATCTTGACAGCAACAGGAAAATTCTGTATCTGCCACTGGCTGATGTATGTCTAATAAGCCAAGAATCATAAACGCGTTTGGAAGACTTGTTGCCAAAAGTATAGAAGACAAACGAATCTTGTTTCTGCAGAAACTTGTAGGTAAACACTGATGCCATCTTAGTCACACCAGTAAGAACCCAAAAACCCTACAGTAAAAGACATAAAAGAAAAAAGAAGCTTTAACCCTACAAGCATTTCCCAAATTAGATCGAAAGGGATTTGACAGCTGCAAAATGAATTTATAATAAATACTGGAAATTGAAATCGCATGTTTGGTAGGAGTAGGAGGTTTTTAATTAAACCAACTGCATAAATTTAAACCTAGCAGCTCTGAAATCTCAGGGACATGGCTACTAGTACTTATTTATTCTTCACTTTGATCATTGCCAGTTCTTTGTGCTCATTCGGAGTTTCTAGTGTGGAGCCTCAGAAAGTTACTCTCTCAGTTTACTATGAAACTCTATGTCCCTACTGTGCTACTTTCATCGTAAAAAATCTTGCTCAAATTTTCGACAACGGTCTCATCACCATTCTCAATCTCAGGCTGGTTCCTTGGGGAAATGCTTCTACAGCCACGTTTTGTCAGGTCGATTCTCCATTTCATCTTTCTAATGAAATTTTACAGTTTTCTTGCATGAATACTTCTGCATATTTTGTTACTTCTTTTCTTACATCAAAATATTAGCAACCAAACAGGTATTATTGTACATTTAGATCCGTCTGATATAACCGTTTCGTTTTAGGCTTTGGAGATAGAGAGAAAATATATTGGAGAAATGTGTAATGGAGAAGGATTAAGCGAGGTGGTGGGAACTAAATGAAAACTAAAACATATAAACAAAATGATTGTCAAACGGCCCTTCATTTCTTGACGATGATTTTTGTGAAATTTTGCAGCATGGACCAGATGCGTGCAAGCTAAATTCTCTGGAAGCTTGCTCGATCGATGTTTTACATGATGTGGTGAGACCCCTCTCTTCCCATATAATCTATTTCTGATATTTTAGATTTAATACTGTGTTGGAACTTAATGTATACATGGTAGTACGGATATAATCATATACACTAATGGAAATGGACTTGACTCTGATAATTTTGGTCTTAAATGTACTCGAATTCACGTTATCTTACACTAGGATGAATTTATGATGCAGAACAAGCATTTTGCTTTGATATACTGCATAGAATTTCTGGTAATTGAGGGAAGGCACAAGGAGTGGCAAACTTGTTTCAGCTCATTGGGATTGCCTTTAAAGCCCGTTTTGGATTGCTACAAAAGTGCAAATGCAACAAAGGTTATTTTTACTCGTCGAATAGTCATAGTCGCATCTACTAGAATTCGTGTTTATATGTTGCGTAATCTGACAATTGAGGTTGTTAATGCAATGCAGCTTGAACAAAAATATGTGAATGAAACCACGCACCTCAGTCCGCCTCTTAAGTTCGTTCCATGGCTGGTTCTGAATAATAATCAACCGATTGGAAATGTTGATCATCTCTCTTTCACTCTACATTTTTTGCGCCTTGATGCAGGATTATGTCTCTCAACGGTTTTCGCCTTAATACAGGACTATGAAAATTTCGTTTCCTACGTTTGCAAGGCTTACAAAGGTGCCGCCGTGCCGATGGCCTGTTAATCTGTGCATTTGAAGCAAAAGGCACAATAGAAGTACTCTACAGCCCCAGAAATCAATTTCTCAGCTTGCTTAATTACCTGATTTCTATTGAGCTCATAAATCAAATATTGCATTAGCATTTAGAAGCCCTAAAGGATAAATAAATTCTCAACCCGACTTCTTTGTGCTGCAATGGAAGGTCAAGTGCATGACAATCTCTCTGCCTTACCATATTTTAGACAGAAAAAAACCCAATTACCTTGAGACAAAGGTAACCAATCAGATTATAATTTCAAAAGCATCAAAATATATGAACTTCATAGATCACTTTTTCAGTTCTTATCACTAAAAATCTATACACTTTCAAAGAGTTGAGTGTGAATCCCATGTATACCTGCTGACATGGCCTATACCAAATTCATGAGAAAGTGACATATAACAATTATACATTGTTGGTAGGACTCAAATTCATTTATTCATATATGAAATTGATTTGATGGTGATGTTCTACACTTCTATACCTAAAAGGGTGTGTTTGGATCTGTGAACTCTAGAGCTCTTCTGGTGCATAAAAGGGATGCATTTCTTCATGTCTAATCCTTTCCAATCTCCTCAAATTGAAATTCATTAAGCTCTACCTTCACTTACACATTTAATTGTATGAGTTTTCCAATCTAATCTAATTTAATCTGTTAGTATCATATTTGGTGTCACTGTTTAGCTGTGAACCGCGCTTGCTGTCAAAAGTTAAAATCAAGAAATCGGCACGGCCCGAACCCCTAATTCTTCATGAAAGGGCTCCCTCGCCCTTATTTTAGGAATAACTCCCAATCATCCTCATCCCTCACATTGTAACTCTAGATGCACACTTTCCCCTCTAAAAAACAACAAGCCTCTATATATTGTAAAACTCGACTATATAGTGAAAACAGAAATTACATTAACGCGGACGTAACAACTTTGAACGAATCATTATAAATTATTGTGTTTCTGTTCGTTTATGTAATTCTACGGTCTAATCTGAATTGATCTAACATTTGAACATCAACCCAATTTGATCCAACCCCAGACAAAAATGAGGCCTTGGAACTCACCTATTTGGTTGGAAGCCAAAAATGGATATATGTGATTGAGCCATTGAGGGAGGCTATATACTAGTGATATGCGTTATGAGTGTTTTTCTTGTTTCACCCTAAGTTTGAGTAGGTCATCATTAGCCCCATATATAAACAAAAATTTTGATGTGGATTCGCAGGACTTTCCAAAAGTTTAGCCATAGTAGGTGGATACACAAGGGTTCAAAAGCTTAATTATGTTGCTTTTGTTCTATTTTTCTTCTTCATTTAAATGATTTCTTACTCATTTGGAAATAAAACAATATTCCCAAACGGCTAGATAATGCAAACAAAATAGATGAACAGAGAGTTGGAAAATGATGTGCAAATTAATCCTTAATATATATAGATACAAGGCCACGAATTTCCGACGTGTAATTTTGTATCCTAAACAATTTTGGTAAGTGTTCACATTGCACCTGGGGCATATTTATAATATAAATACATGATCACCATTCTTACGTGCTAATTAAGCAAATACTAAGAACAAAATGGATGCCTTAATGACTTCTCCTAAGCTGCTCTTCTCCCTCCTTGTTCTTACTCTTTTGCTGTCCATTTCTCCTCCGTCTTGCGCTTCTGTTGAAGATGGCCATGGCATTGATTCCGTCGCCCCACCTTCGTTTCCTCTGGAGCCCCAAGTAGCTGATCATCATCAGAAAGTTGACCTGACTATTTATTATGGCACTCTATGCTCAACCTGTGCTTCCTTCATCGAGCAACTGTTACCCCTATTGATTTCGGACGAGGATCTCATGGCCATTATCAACCTCCGGCTAGTGCCCTCTGGAAATGTCCGTGTCGAAGGACCTAATGACACCGTCGTTTGCGAGGTCCCATTTCCCGGCCCCTAGTTTATTTTTGGTATTATATGTTTAGTGTAGTTTTATTATATGTATTTGCACTAGTTAATTTGATTAATAACTAATTGTGGCTTGTGCTTTCATTGCAGCATGGCCAAGATGAATGTTACTTGAATAGCATAGAAGCCTGTGCGATCAGCGTCTGGCCAAATGTGGTAAAGCCCTAGCTTATTTAATTTTTTCAGCACCTGTGAATAATTACACAGCCTAATTAATTCATCTCTTTTAACTGTGTGATGCAGAAGCAGCATTTACCCTTCATTTCCTGCGTTGAATACCTTGCCGTCAAAGAACATCGATTGAAAGAAGATGTATGGAAATATTGTTGTCAGATTCACAATATGAGCCACGAACCTCTACTGACATGCTACAATAGTGGATATGAGAGAAAGGTGAGCCCAAACTGGACACTGCACATTTTGTTTCAGTTCTTAGTAAGGGTTCCAGTTTAAATTTCGCACCGCGGCCCTCAAAATCTCAGGGCCGGTCTAGATATATACACAAAACTCTATTGCTAATTAATCTATGAATTGTCATATGCTGCAGCTTATGCTACATTATATTTTGGAAACCTACGGTCTCGATCCGCCTCTTACATGTGTCCCATGGGTTGTTGTCAATCGAAAACCACTCTATAATGTAAATCCTAATCTCCTTCCCTCTAATCTCTTTCTCTAATTCAAACTTTCGCGCGTGCCTGCACAAACACATACACGAACGGCAAGGAAACCACTCTCTTTATCATTCATATTGTGGATTTCATGCAGGACTACCAAAACTTTGAGAGGTACGTCTGTGAGGCTTACCAAGGCTATCCTAAACCACGGACTTGCAGCCGATTCATTGCTCCCCCCGGGCTTCTCAGCTGGAGCAGCTCCGCTGAAACAACAAACTTTGCAATAAGAAGCTATGTTCTGCATCTCCTTTTGCTGTGTGCAGCATTATTGTTGGTCAACTAGCTCTAGACTATAGAAATAATAATTTACTAATTAGTAGCGTACGTAATTAATTACTTGTGTAGTGTTCTAATTTAAGCATTGGTGATGTAGTTTTGGCTCATTAACTTTGAACATAAACTTAATTGGAGACGAAATTCACCACTAATCAGATTAATTATAGTTCCATCTCCAAATTTTATCATTCTACATGAAGTTCAAACAGCTGATTGGAAAGAACCCATGGAAACGTACGTTAAAAGTTGTACCACAGTTATTGAAAAGGTTACAATCCTCAAGTAAAATAATGAAATATTAATCAGCAAAGTTAGAGGTCACTGAAACCAAATCCTCTCCGTATAGGAAGAGAAAGTACCAATGCAAGCCAACCGATGTGCAACTCCATTCACATGCCACCGAACTACAGATAGCAAAATTGTTGAAATTTTGCACTATATAATCCTCGATCAAGTCTCCATGCACCATTGAAATAGTTGGATCCTCTGAATGGCAGCCACAATAAGCTGAGAATGCCCTTGGAACTGAACCTGTGTGTACCTAAAGAGTAAAGACACAGCAAACTGGAAGCAACGCCGACCAAGAACATGCCACCGCTGCCATAAAAGAGCTCGTCCAATCCCTAACCACCACACCAGATCCACCATTGTTCCAGAAAGCTTTCGTTGCAAAGGAAGTGACGATACCCTTGTAGAGGAGTGAGTGATGAACTTGCATATGTTGATGTAGCCAAATACCACTTTTGTCCAAGTGCACCACCTCCATAGGTTGCACCACCTCCATAGGTTGACAAGGAGGATGTTCTATAAGGGGCCTGACTCCTTGCGGAACGGTACGTTGCTTTGGCAGTTTTAGTCCGGCTTATGATGGTGTGTAGTTCTGGCTTGCTTAATCCTCTATCACTCTATGATTCGGGTTCAAGTTTTTTTTTTTTTGTTTGTTATGGTTGTAATTAGATTCCGAGTCTCTGCATTTATCATCTGTGCATTTAAACAAATCTTGATCATTCATGTAATCTAATGGATGCCAATCCTCCCATGTCAAATTTGGAATAAATATTCCCTTCGTACCATATCGTATCCTTCAAATGTCTTGTAGTCATTTTCGTTATCAATATATCATCATTTTCTCTTATAACAAGTTGTACCACAATATCTTGCTGACGTGGATAATGACAAATTAATAAGACAACGACAAATAACTATTGTTGGAGTTGGTACAGTCAAACCATTAACTAATGAAACTTAAAACCTAGAACCCACCTACCTTATGCTAATAAGTAACTTGATCAATTTAATTAGGGTTAGTGGAAGCCAAAAAATAGATGAATTGATGTATTTACGCGTTACCAGTGCTTTTCATGTTTAATTAAGTTTGAGTAGCTCCTTGATCATTGCTTAAATGAAGGAAAATTGCCATGTATGTGAGGCAAAACAAACAAAATATACATTCCGTACTGGAAAATTGGTCTTAATCTTTATTAATACTAAGAAGATAATCTTAATTAATGACCAAGTACTTATTTTTGTTCAAAAGAACTTTCTAGTACAAGGTCCAAAAGGAACCCGATAAACAAACGAAAGATAATGTAAAAGGCCCAAGCAAAATGAGGGCTGCAACTCAAGAAACAATGGAAGACCCGAAGGTTGGAAAAACAAACAATAAAAAAACCCTAATCTCAAGCTGCATAAACCAGACCACCGCTACCGTCATATGCTCAGAGAAAGCCAAACTCCGAATCGAGAAAATAGACACCATATCCAAGTCTCCTTCACGAACCCCTACAAATATATACAAAGTATCATATGAGTAGAGAGTGAGGCTAGGGGTATGTAAAATACCCAACACTTGGCCTCGATGGGGATCCGGCATGCCCAATATGCCAGTTGGGATAGGGGAAATGAGGAAGGATAGTAGATTTGGTATCCAATTTTTGATCGGAGCCAGCCTATCCGAGTACATGTTGGGATGGGGATGAAGTATCACAACTAAGGAGGAGGGTGAAAGGAAAATTAAAAAATAGAAAGCAGTCAAAGTAGACAAAAGACGCCAAATAACGGGCATGAAGCCCAAATCTGAGACAAACTCAGGGGATAGTTGAGACCCGCTTAAGGAAAACTGAGATGAACTCTAGGAGAACCGAGAATAAAACAAAAGGAGACTGGAAATGGGAGAGGAATAAGAGGTGGATGCAAGGAGGGGGATGAGGCAGAGGAAGTGGGAGGGGAGGAAAATGATGGGAAAGGCAAAGAAGGGAAGGAGTAACGGGCTACCACTACCCCGAGCAAGAGCAAGGGACGGCAGTTGAAACTTGAAGCTGAAGATGAAGCTCTGGATCTAGACTTCTAGAGAGAGAAACAAGGAGAGAGAGAAAACGCGTTGCAAAGGGGACATCACATAACAAATACAATTAAATCTCTTAACGACTAAGTACTTAATTGACCCTTTTACTCATTGAAAACATACTAAGAAGATAGTCTTAATTATATGTATGACACCACTAACTGAGCTTTGTAGTGAAAGGGCTCTTAAGTTCGACTTCCCGGTTAAAAAAATATAGATTCTCAAGAAGAACCTTTGATTACACCCAAAGGTGTTCCACTCAACCAATATCACTAGGTAACACTAATGATGCATAACCTTCTTTACAAATATTTCAACCTATCATGCGATTTTCAGAGGGGCCACAAAGACGCGAAGCTACAGGGACCCCTCTTCCACCACCCCCTCAGGGCTGAGAGAAACTCATCTATAACCGGAATGTCACTGCGATGGTATTTGAAACTCAATCCAGCGCTGTCATGTGGAAAAATTAAAACACATTAGAGTGCTTGATACGCGCTATACACTATACAATCCTATACGCGTTTAATGCATCATCAAAAAATTTCTTGTATGAGTTTCTATTTATCTCAGCAAACCATCATCAACACCAAATCTTATAAGCTTATAGCTCATTGACTGTACAAGACATGTGATTCTTAAATATATTAGCTGGACAAGTCAAATGAATAAATGATAATAATCCAAAAATATACCAACTCCTAATTACTCCAATCCTTAATTTGTCATAGTTTCCTTTCTTATCACAGTTTCATGGGTTTGGGCTCTGCAATTAATTGCCTTATCTTTCCTTAAACCTCCTTTCTTAGCGCAGTTTCAAGTAAGCAACATCTGCTGATTCGACGATGCAACTCAATCAACTCAAATGACGAAATTTAAGAGCTGTCATACGAGTCATCTCTCAATACATTGAGAAGATACGCAACTGTCGCTTTCCCGCTTAAGGTGGTGTGGCGATCATAGCTCACAGTGAACGAAAAAGGGTATTTTGGTCAGTCTAAGATTTAATGTAGAGAAACAGCTTGGTCCTCTGGTGGATGGTACAGTAGTACTTGGAGGAGCTATAAATATGCAGGCTTACATGTGTATAGCTTCTGTGTGCTCCAACTGCTAATAAGCATTCAGTAATGGCTTCTCCTAAGCTCTTCTCCCTTCTCATTCTAACTTCTTTGTTCATCGTTGGCGTGTCTTGTTCTTCTTTTGAAGATCAAGGCAGCCAAGTCCCGCCTTCTCCAAAATCCCGAAAACTTATAGAAGCTCCTAGTGCTATTCCTAAGCCTCCTACCAAAGCTAAGAAAGTTGACCTGACTCTGTATTACGAAACACTATGCCCATTCTGTGCACAGTTCATCGTAAATGGACTATCAAAGGTATTCGACACAGATCTCATCAACGTTGTGAACTTGAGGCTAGTCCCATATGGAAATGCTCATATCCAAGGACCTAACAGCACCATCGTTTGCCAGGTCAGATTTATGATTTCCCATCTTCATCATTATTTTTAATTGGCTTTTATCATTCTGTGTTTTTATCATCGCCTGTGCTGAACGAATGTGTTGGTGCTTCACACTCTGCAGCACGGCCCGGATGAGTGCTACTTGAACAGCATAGAAGCCTGTGCTATCAACAGCTATCCAGATGCGGTATGGACATCTTCTTTTCCTCAACATCTAAGAAAATAATAAATATATACTTACACATATGACAAAATCATAAGTTTTCACAGTTTTCTTTCCATTACAACCTAAAACGATATGAGTCTTGTCCGGGAGATGTTTGCAGATTTCCACAGACCTTACAGAAAAAAACAAAGAAAGATGAATGATACGAATAGGATTACTTACAGACTTTTTACTTGATCTTCATCGTCACTTTAACTCTGATGCAGACGCAGCATTTCAAATTCATTCATTGCATTGAGAACCAAACCATTCAAGGAAAGCAGTCGAAAGATGAATGGAAATCTTGTTCCCAACAACTAGGGATGGATCCGAAACCTGTCCAAGATTGCTACGACAGCGGGTTAGAGAAAAAGGTTAACACTAATTTGTTAAACAGCATTTTGTTGAAACTCATGTATACAAATCCAAACAGTATTTTCATTCAACAAACAAAATGATTATAAATTGGCATGCAGCTTATTCTACAATATGCAAACGAGACAGCGCATCTTGATCCGGTTCACAACTATGTGCCATGGGTTCTTGTCAATACTGGACCACTCTATGAAGTAAATTCCATCTCTCTCCCTCTCTCTCTCTCTCTCTCTCTCTCTCTCTCTCTCTCTCTCTCTCGCTCTCTCTCGCTCTCTCTCACACATACAATGCGCCCGCAAGCACACATACAATACTGAACTCTTCATATCTGGTTGTAGTCCTACCAAAACTTTGTACCCATTGTCTGTGCGGCTTACAAAGGAAGTCCAAAACCAGAGGCTTGCAAACCACTTCCGCCCTATATCAACTCAACTGATAAGGAAAACTCTACCGGACAAAGGTGCTACAAGGGTGAAGAACACCAGGAACAACTAAAACTTCGTAGATGAAGGCGGAAACTTCAGTGTGATTCACATACATGGTTCTGCAATATCTTTTGCTCTGTGCAGCATAGCCGGTCCCGTATCATTATGAATAATTGACCAGCGTTATATGTATTGTATCTTGGTTCAACAGTTACGAATGAAACTGAATTTCGAATATATGACTTTCTAATACGCCCTTCAAACTTATGCTACAACAAAATAGACAGTCAAACACAAGTACACAACCAATATGTTTCCAAGGGGCAGCAACACGATCCCAGATAATCAACTTTGAAATGTGCTTTACAATATGTCATCATAAGTTACAAACCTCCCAAAGATCACTTCTCAAAAACACGATATCAAGCCGTAGGACAACACAAAAGAAGCAAACAAACATGGAAAATATTATATTATACAAGCCGTCTGAAGGGAAAATGTTCAAGATATATCATGAAGATATCATCTTCCAAATGCTATCACATGTTTCAGAGGCAGTCATCTTTGTTGGATCAAATTCAAACTTCTGAACAATTTTCTTATTGCTATCCACAATATCTGTAATTTTAGACTTAAGGAAAACAAGGTGATTACAGCTATATCATACTTTAAATAACATTGCACCAAAAAAAAATGAACGAACAAACAAATGAAGGAATATGCATGTCCAAGTAATAAGTAAGTTTCAGCAGTAGGATACAACCCATATCACGCGACTTATTTTCCAGGTTTGGTATAATGTTTGTGACAGAAGCATACATGGAGAGCTTCCTCCTGTAGATAAGAGAAAATATTTTATTGACTAGAAATGAATTGTCAGTCTGTCAAGAGGGACAGAGAAAAATAAGACCAGAACAATCCATCTCATGACCGGTACAACTACAGCAACCACTACTATGATGAATGCATAGACTTTTATCAGTATTTTTTAGAACCTAAGAAATATAAGAACACTGAGAACAGAAGAGAAAGAATCGCCACAATGTTAGCATCACACTTCTAAATACGTACTGTTCCCTGAACTCATCTTGCTCGTGTCTCTTCAAGTTTCGCTTTTTCTCCTGAACAGAAATCCTTTGGCGTTCAAACTCACTAATCTCGTTGCCTAGAACTGTGCTGAAGCAAAAGAGAGCCAAATCAGCAACCATTGCTAGTCAACCTAAAATAAAAAATCTGAAAGCCAACACAACTAAATGTATACTTATCTAATCTCCTCCATAAGCGAACTTTCTATTTCAGCATCCCCATCAAACTCTCTCTGAAGACGGTCTAACTCTTCATCAGCAACAACCTCTGATTTTGCCACCTCGGTTTTCTGCTTGCATTCATCTGTCTTTATCTCATAGTCTGCTTCATATAAGAACTCATCAATCAATGCACGTATCGACATACAACACCAGCCAAATATCTTCTTTCCGAGAAACATTTATGCAAGGGAAATACGAGAATCAACCAGAAAAAACCAAATTGAACCTAACCCCTCTCTCCCCCCCTTTTTTTTTTCCTTAACATTTTCCCGGAAAATGGTTTAGAACCCTACATTTTGAGGTGGAGCTCTCTACGGGTGTGCACAAAGTAAGTTTCTAAACTAAACAATCCCAGATTTACCTAAGGCATAATTTAGCTTGCTTGAAAGTGGAAAAAAGTATAAGCAACTAACTGAAAATTTTCTGGGTCAGAAACTTTCTCGGGAAACAAACAGAACCCAAGTGAGGAAGCAAACCTCGAAGCGAGTTCTGGACTTCATTGAAATCGGAATCGCAGGAGGAGCGGAGGGCCTTGCAGTGCTGGAGACACTGCGCCAGGTTGTTGATGTCCCTCTGGTCCTTCAACACCTTCACCAGATCGTCGCTGTACGAAATCAGCTTCGAAATTCCAGAAGCTTCTCCCATTTCTCTGAGGAATCAGATTCGCTGCAACTGTCAGAGATTTTGGAAATTTTCAAATTAAAGAGAAATTGGTGGGAACGAATCTATGGATTTGCTGCGTTGAATTTAGGGCTCGCCGGGCACTGAAAAGTCCGGTCAAATTAACGAATAGTGTGACACACTTATATTATTTGTTTCTATTGTTCTGACATCGCTGTCGATATGTCCGAGTGGTTAAGGAGACAGACTCGAAATCTGTTGGGCTTTGCCTGCGCAGGTTCGAATCCTGCTGTCGACGCAGTTTTTTTCATTATTTCTTTCTCTATTCTCTACAACGCTCATTTCTTTTTACTGTATTCGGTGGAAAATTGGAAAAATTGAGCTGTTGCTTTCACGTTTGCCATTTCCAAAACTCCCTCAGATGGGATGGCTCAACTTGTTTTATTTTTTTCTTTATGGTTTTTAAACATTTAAATCATTTTTAATAAAAAATTTCACTTAATACATGTGGCGTTATGTTATTGCCTTTGTAGGCTTCAAATATATGTCACGTGAGCATATTAATAAGAAAATATAACTAAATCTAATGATAAAAATGAAATTGATGAGTTACTCTAGAGATGAAAAACGAAATTGATGAGTTTGAAACATAAAAGACCAAATTAATGACTTAACAAAACATAAAAAACTATTTGCGATAAAGTTACTTTAATCATGATTAGACATTTATCCGACAAGAAAACATGAACGAAGTTGTATTGGATCGGGAGATGTGCTATAAAAATATGTTTGTTGTCTTTACAATGTATAAATTATACAAAAAAGTTCGTATATGGTCATGTTCCCTTGCGCAATGTTAAGACAATTAATATTCTCCCCTATATGGGTTAGGATGGATCAATTCAAACATGTTTCTTTCAACTCAAGTTCACTTTTTTTTTTCTTTTAACATGTTAGTAAACGAAGAATTTATCAAGAATGCGAATTGTTTGTTGTAAGTAAACAAGTCATAACAAGATACTAATTCTTGAAGTACAATTTCAATAATCAGTAATCCCAACATACTAGCATGACAGGGTGAACCATATCATTATGTGTTGCATAATCCGAATAGATTTAGCGAAGTTGTGCGAGGGTCGTTAGCACCATACAAAATTGAAGTTTATCATCAATCTTTCATTAGGTTAAACGTATTAGGTTAAAATTTAATGTACCTTGTGATACCCAAAAGTTTTAAATTTTAGAACCCCATAAACATGAAAATAAGTTTGATTTATGGATAACAAATATAAAATTAGATTTTGTTAGCCCCTTCTCCAAGTGGTTGAATTCAAACCAATCTGAGTTGTTGGAGCTTCAAATAATCCGTGAGTACCAAGAAAGAATGACAAAACAAAATCAAATTGGCAACTGCAAATCCCCTCTGTCGGTTTAAAATTCCAACACCGACAATTTCACAAACATTTATCTGTTTGAATGAACATATAAGATGGTGTTATTCTTGCACCCAAGGTTTTAAAGATGTTATTCGTTAGTTGGCAGTCATTGTAAGCAAGGGCTAAGCGCCTAAACGGTTAGGCAGGGACTTAGGTGAACTAAGTGAATTAAGTAAATCTATTTATATGTTCATTCAAGGATTCAATCTCTTACAATTTATTGAAAAAAAATAAAAAACAAAATGAAGGTTATCGATTTTCTGTCTAGGAGGGAGTCACGACTAGGTGGGTGCGTAAGTGGGTTTAAGAGCAGTTCCATTGAGGAACTGATAGGCCGACACCCAGGCTTTCACCTTCAGCCCAGCAGATAGGTTGGCACCCAGCCCAAGCCAGGCAAGAGACCGACCCAAAATCAACAGACCCACATACCGAGCCATCTGACGTCAGCTGGGCCATCAACCGTGATAACCTCCGATTCCGAGCTGCATCATAACAGAACAACGATATAAACAAACCCAGAAAGCAACTCGGCAAACCAAGAAAAACCCATATCACAATTTGCAATACCGAGCTCAAGAAATTAATTTTCTGAAAATTTGGATAGAAAAAGGCCACCTTCCAATAGAACCCATGAGGAAGAACTGGTTTTTGTGAGATATGTTGGTTGTTTGGTAACCAACTGAGGATGGAAAAGGTGGGCCGAGGAACCTTACTGCTTCTGCGGTGTTTCATTTTTCTATGGGGAAGACCGGAAGAGTTCCTTAAATCCGAATGGGGAGAGAGAGAGAGGGGGAGAGAGAGATGCAGACGGAGGTTCCAGGGGAGCGGCGCGACATGGTGAGGTTTTGAGGGGGAGTGGGAGCAGTGGATTAAATGAGGTTTAATAAAATTGATAATATTTTAATAAATCAAATTATTATTTTATAATAAAAATTAATAATATTTTAATAAAAATTGACTAGGCTATTTAGTTTTAGAGGTGAAGATGCATTTGACCTATTACTGTTCATTGAGGTCCATCACTATTCACTGAGTAGATAGATGGGCTGGGTGTGGCGCATTTTTTTAGGGATGCTCTAAACGGGCTAGGTGCACGCCTAAGAGGACTAGGATTCTCTCCCCTCTTTTTTTCCCTCCCCTTCCCTCTCCTCTTATTTAAACAGTCACGGTTAAGCCACGTTAACATCTTGTATTAACTTTTTATAGCAAGAAAAAGACAAAATAAGAGAATGTGAGAGGAGGGGATGAAAAGGGATGGAAAGAGGAGGGGAGAGAATCCTAGTCCCGCCTAAGAAGGTCTTGGAGTCATTTCTTAATTTTCAAATACATAAAGATCTTTTGGGACAAGAGCCAGCCTAGCGCTTAGGCAGGACCTAGTGGCGCTAGACAGAGAATTTTAGAACAGCGCACTCTACCTTTTTTAATCCCATACATATCTTTTTCAATTTTTTATCATTTATCTTCAATTAAGTCGATCAGATGGCTAAAAATTAAAAAAGATATGTAAAAAGTAAAAATTAGTGTGCGAATTTGCTTTATCCTACAACCTATCCCAACAGAGGCGTTGGTATCCAGGATGATTAACCCAAAGTTTTAACACAATCCCTGATTAGATTACACTAATCCCCGCACCCAAACAAGCCCCGAAGGACGTCTTTTCCCTTTACCCCATTCCAAGTCCACCTTTCTCGGCCCACCTCTTTCATAACAAAGTATGAAAATTGTTTATAACAAAGTACTGATTTTTGAAGTACAACCCTAATAATCATACATACTAGCATGACAGGGTGGACCATATCACTATGTGGAATGAGGATCGTATCCGGATCCTCTTTGTGAGGATTATGAGAATTCTCAAATCGTGTCCGTTCGTCGTATATTGTGCGATCAGAAATCATTTTAAATACTTTTATTTTCAATTAAATATGAATAGTACCTGACGAAAACCGTCCGCATGATATACGATGAATGAACACGATTTGAGAATTCCGAAGAGGATCCGAAAAGGATCCTCACAAATAGAATCCGAAGAGGATCCTCATTCCACCATGTGTTGCATAAATCCAAGCAGAGTTTGCAAAGTTGTGCAAGAGTAGTTAACACCACACAAAATTGAAGTTTATCATCAATCTTTTATTAAATTAAAGTTTAAGTTACTTCGTAAGAACCCCATAAACATGAAAATAAGTTTGATTCGTCGATAACGAATATGAAATTAGATTTGGTTAGCCCCTTCTCCAAGTTGTTGAATTCAAACAAATATAAATTGTTGGAGCTTCGATTAATCCCCTAGTACCAACAAAGAATGACAAAACAAAATCAAATTGGCAAATGCAAGTCCCCTCTGTCGGTTCATTTTAATTCCAACACCGACAATTTCACGAACATTTATCTGTTTGTTAACGAGAAAAAAAAACAATGACGCTATATTAATATAGAACAGTGTTATTCGCACGTTTATTTTTAATTCACGCACATCATTGTTAAATTTTTATCATTGATCATTTTTAGTGCAGTCGGTTCGACAGTTAAAAATTAAGAGAGATGTATAAAAAGTAAAAATTAATGTGCGGATATCATTACCCTGCGACATATCCCAATGGTCGAGTTGGTATCCAGGATAACTAACACAAAGTTTAACACAATCCCTATTAGATTAGACTAATCCCCGCTCCCAAACAAGCCCCGAAGGACATCTTTTCCCTTTACCCCAATCCAAGTCCACCTTTCTCGGCCCACCTCTTTCACTCTCTCTCTCTCCGTCTCTCTACAAAGAGAGATGAACCGCGACATCAGGACCATCGCATCTCTCTGCAGAAGCTGAAACAAGAAGAAACCATAACAAAAACCTGCAATCGACGCTTCCTCTCTCTCTCTCTCTCTCCAGATATTCTCACCGTCGCTTCTTCGCCACAGTTCGTCTCGGTATATCTTCTTTGCTTCACTCGCTTGATTTCCTCTTCGCTTTATCTCATCGAATCGATCTATGTATTTAGTTTTGGAATCGGTGGATTTTAGATCACTGTTTAGCTTTTTAGTTTCTGTTTGTTTCCCGAGAAAATTATACGGAAATAAAATTTTGATATTGTTTTTTATTCTGTTTGGAGGAATTTAAACAATCAGCTGAAATCCGGAATCGTTTGAACCGATCTTGTGATTTTAGGGTTTAATTTTAGTTTAAGATGATATAGGATTTTTTTTATTGTTTAATTAATCGGAGACTGCGTTAGGGTTTTGGATTTAGAGTGTGGAATCTGATACTGATTACTGATAAAACGAGATTTTGGTGTTTCGGCAGTTCATCGCACTATATGCTTCCTAGAAAGAGAGAAGCAGTGGGCGGAGAGGTTGTAGTAAACGAAGCCACGGAATCTCCGATCAAGAAGCCTCGCGGAGCTGCGACTACAGACGATTCTAAGAGCAACGAAAACAGAAACACCACCACATTTAACAACAACAGCAACAGCAGTAGCAGCATCGAAAAATCTCCAATCATGGCATTGGGCAACGGGAGCTCGAACGATATCGATGAAGATCTCCATAGCCGGCAGTTGGCGGTGTATGGCAGGGAGACCATGCGCCGGCTCTTTGCCTCCAACATTCTCATCTCGGGGATGCAGGGCTTGGGCGCTGAGATTGGTATGTGAAAAATGTTGGGTTTATTTGGATGATATGGAGATGTTTTATAGCTCTTGAGAACTTAATGTGTTCCAATAATAACTGAGAATAAGAAAGGGAAGGGCATAAATATTTTTTGTTTTAATGGACTTGCATTTCCATTTTTAAGTTAGACATGCTTAACCTGATCGTTCATGAGAAAAATGTGAAATGATTCCATTGATTTGTTGTGTATCCTATACTTATGAGGAGCTCGAAGAGAGCACCTTGCTAATTACTGCTAAGTTAGTTTCTCATAGAAATAATGGTGGTACGAATGTCCGGTAATTCTGTGGTTTATGCATTGAGATTCTTTGTTGCAGCAAAAAACCTTGTTCTTGCCGGTGTCAAGTCTGTGACTTTGCATGATGATGGAGTTGTTGAGTTATGGGACTTGTCAAGCAACTTCTACTTTTCTGAGGAGGATGTTGGAAAGAATCGGGCCCTTGCCTGTGTTCAAAAATTACAAGAACTAAACAACGCTGTTGTCATTTCGACCATAACAACTGAACTGACTAAAGAAAAACTCTCTGATTTCCAGGTACTGCACCCTTTGTCTCTTTGTTACTTCTTTTGTTGCATGATGGCTTGATGTTGCTAACTTTTAACTTAGGGGTCCGTGGTTAAATCCAGTTTCGTATTTACATTTTTATAATCAAAGGAAACCAATGTTCTTCATTATCTTGTTTTTTGCTTGCCTATGAAAAGCGGTATATGTTTGAGTATTTTATCTCTTTCTGTCAATGTTTCTTTGGATATTCAAAGCCTTTCCAATTATTGGAGTCAGAATGGTGTTTCTGTTACTGCTTTTCCTGTGTTATTGCAGCATTGTCACTAACATATATTTTAGAGGTTTGTGGTGAAATTCAGTTTCTAATTATTATTCTTAAAATCAAGTGAATCAATGTTCTTGAAATCATATATTCTGCTTGCCTAAAAACACAAGGTGTATCCTAGACTATTTGCTCCTTTTTAACAATGTCACTTTAGAAGTTTAAAGCTTTTTCAGTTATCATAGTTTGAGTGGTTTTCTTCCTGTATAGTGTGTTTTATCTACTAACAAACAATAATAGACGGACTTGATTTTACTTTTGTGAAGAGGTGCATTTGGCCAAACAAGTACTGATATTGTTGTTAAGCTGGATTCTGAGTGAATTTTTCTGTCAATTTTGGAGCTGTGTATGTCTCTCTGTATTTTTATGTTTTATATACTTTAATTATTCAGCAGACAACTGTATTTTAGCTTTGTATTTCAATTTTCTGCAGGCTGTAGTTTTCACTGATATTAGCTTGGAGAAAGCAATTGAATTCGATGACTACTGCCATAATCATAAGCCTCCCATCTCTTTTATAAAATCAGAAGTACGAGGCCTTTTTGGCAGCGTGTTTTGTGACTTTGGCCCTGAGTTCACTGTTCTTGACGTTGATGGTGAGGATCCGCATACAGGCATAATTGCATCGATTAGTAATGACAACCCTGCTCTCATAGCATGTGTTGATGATGAGAGGCTTGAGTTCCAGGATGGGGATTTAGTTGTGTTCACCGAAGTCCATGGAATGACTGAGTTGAATGATGGAAAGCCGAGGAAGGTTAAGAATGCAAGACCTTACTCATTCACAATTGAGGAGGACACTACCAATTATGCTGCATATGAGAAAGGGGGTATAGTCTCACAGGTGAAGCAACCCAAGGTGTTGAACTTTAAGCCTTTGCGAGAAGCACTCAAGGATCATGGTGACTTCCTTCTGAGTGACTTCTCCAAGTTTGATCGCCCACCTCTCCTACACTTGGCATTTCAGGCACTAGATAAGTTCATCTCAGAGTTGGGGCTTTTCCCTGTTGCTGGATCTGAGGATGATGCTACAAAATTCATATCTATGGTAACTAACATCAATGATAGCTCAGCGGATGGTAAGCTTGAGGAGATTGACCACAAGGTTCTCCGTCATTTTGCATTTGGTGCTAGAGCTGTGCTAAATCCCATGGCTGCTATGTTTGGTGGTATTGTTGGACAAGAAGTTGTGAAGGCCTGTTCTGCTAAGTTCCATCCTCTTTTCCAGGTAATTACTAAAACCAACTTGAATTTTCTTTGCAAAAATGGTTGACACTGATTTTTTGTTTTGAATCTTTAACTGACTCCACTAGGTTTACGTTTGTATCATTATAAGTTAACACTTTTTTTTGCTTGCATCGTGGACAGTTTTTCTACTTCGATTCAGTTGAATCCCTTCCTTCAGAGACCTTGGATCCTAATGATTTGAAGCCTTTGAATAGCCGATATGATGCACAAATTTCAGTATTTGGAGCCAAGCTCCAGAAAAAGCTGGAGGACGCAAAAGTGTTCACTGTCGGATCTGGGGCACTAGGATGTGAGTTTTTGAAGAATTTAGCATTGATGGGTGTCTCTTGTGGTAAAGAAGGGAAGTTAACAATAACAGATGATGATGTCATTGAGAAGAGTAACCTTAGCAGGCAATTTCTCTTTAGAGATTGGAACATTGGGCAGGCTAAATCATCAGTAGCTGCCTCTGCTGCTGCGTTGATAAATGGTCGTCTAAACATTGAAGCACTGCAGAATCGTGCAAGCCCAGATACTGAAAATGTGTTTGATGATACTTTTTGGGAGAATTTGGATGTTGTTATCAATGCTCTGGATAATGTGAATGCAAGGCTTTACATTGATCAGAGATGCTTGTATTTCCAGAAGCCACTTTTGGAATCAGGAACTCTAGGTGCCAAGTGCAACACGCAGATGGTCATTCCTCACCTGACTGAAAATTATGGAGCATCGCGGGACCCACCAGAAAAGCAAGCACCCATGTGCACAGTTCATTCATTCCCTCACAACATTGACCACTGCTTGACATGGGCCCGGTCTGAGTTTGAGGGTCTACTTGAGAAGGTGCCAGCTGAAGTAAATGCCTACCTGACTAATCCTAATGAATACATTGCTGCAATGAAAAATGCTGGTGATGCTCAGGCCAGGAACAACTTGGAAAGTGTCATTGAATGCCTTGATACAGAGAGATGTGAGGCATTCCAAGATTGCATAAACTGGGCACGTCTGAAGTACAGTTCTTGTTTATCATTTTTTCTTAAATTTTCATTTAATCATAATATTCTTTTCTGTATCTAATCAATTGTACTTAATGGAAACAGGTTTGAGGACTACTTTGCTAACCGTGTGAAGCAGTTAACTTATACTTTTCCTGAGGATGCCACAACCAGTAGCGGGACACCATTTTGGTCTGCCCCCAAGCGTTTTCCTCGCCCACTGCAGTTCTCAGTTGATGATCTCAGCCACCTCCAGTTTTTAATGGCAGCATCTATTCTACGAGCAGAGACATTTAACATTCCAATTCCTGATTGGGTCAAGTCTCGTACAAAGTTTGCTGATGCTGTTAACAAAGTGATGGTACCAGATTTTCAGCCTAAGAAAGATGTGAAGATTGAGACTGATGAGAAAGCTACAACCGTCTTACCAGCATCGATTGATGATGCTACGGTCATCAACGAGTTAGTTGTGAAGTTAGAAAGATGCAAGGAGCGGCTGCCACCAGGCTTCAAGATGAACCCGATTCAGTTTGAGAAGGTTTGTTTTTCAGCCTTTTATCATTACGTAGAAATTGTATGTAGACATTGTATTTATTTGTTCATCTCAATATTGCGGCTTATGAGATAGAGTGATTTTCATATATCGTAGCGTGTGTGAGGTAAAATGTTGGAGCCAGCGTTAGGGCAACCATAGTACATACTACATGTGCAAGAGTAAAGTTCTTTATTACAACATGCTGATGCAGATAATAGCAATGTATATGAAACTTTGAATAAGGGTATTAGCATCTCCCAAACTTGTTAGGTCTTCTCCATGTTCTGTGGAAGTACTGAAGTACATGACAGTTAAATCTTGCAGAACTAATTATAGCTGCCCTAATAAGGAAATCAACTTAAATATCAACGAGGAGTTTGATAACTATGTAATTCAATAACTACTTAAATCGTTTTTAGTTTGGTGTGCGTTTAGCATATTGTATGCAATGTTATTGATATTGGGGAGGGATTTGTTGCTTAATGCTATATCCTTGGATAGGTTTTTGTTGTATGATGCTATCCTATCCATTTGAATTAGAGCCAAAAGTATGAGAGAGTTCAAAGTTTACAAGTGGCAACTTTCCTTTTTCTTTCTCGTTTTCCCGCAGAATCATGAATCCACAGCTGACATGGCTCTTTTGATATGTTTTGATGCAGGATGATGATACAAACTATCATATGGACCTAATAGCCGGATTTGCAAATATGAGGGCAAGGAACTATGGCATCGGTGAAGTCGACAAACTGAAAGCCAAATTCATTGCAGGAAGAATTATTCCTGCAATTGCAACATCTACTGCTCTGGCAACTGGCCTTGTCTGCTTGGAGCTGTACAAGGTTCTGGATGGAGGGCACAAGGTTGAGGACTACCGAAACACCTTTGCCAATCTCTCCCTTCCTCTGTTCTCCATGGCTGAACCAGTCCCTCCAAAAGTCATCAAGCACCAAGATATGAAGTGGACAGTATGGGACAGGTGGATTATAAAGGACAACCCAACTTTAAAGCAGCTCCTCAAGTGGCTCGAAGACCAGGGCTTAAACGCGTACAGCATCTCCTATGGAAGTTGCCTGCTCTTTAACAGCATGTTCCCGAAGCACAAGGAGCGCATGGACAGGACCATGGTGGATTTGGCTACGAGTATTGCGAAGGCAGAACTGCCTGCTAATCGGAAGCACTTTGACGTGGTGGTGGCTTGCGAAGATGAAGAAGAGAACGATATTGATATCCCGCAAATCTCCATTTACTTCAAGTAGGCATTTCGGTTGATGAGCTTATCAGAGCAAAACCGGAATGCGATGTGTAGGACGTGAACTCCCCATCTCATTTGACCCTTTAAGTTTATATAAGCAAACGGAGTTTTCTATGTAATCAAATATATGTTCAGACTTTAGAGTAGCACCGACCGATTGTCCGAACTTGGAGTTTGTGGATCATCACGTACCTGCCGATTTCAGGTCTATCTGGTTGTACTTTTCAAATGTTGGTTGTTTATTTCTGCCAATAATGTTATAAAAACATGATGGTGAAATCTGTCTTTTTACCTTTTCAGTTGAATTTTTCTGCTGATGTATGGTTTGTAATTGGTTTTTTGTTGCCTTTTTTCTTCTTCTTTCTTTTAGTGAATCTCTTTTATCGTCAAACTGTCGGTTTTTTTTGGAAAAAAACAATAACGTTAGTGGGGAAAAGGATTGGTGGGAATCGAACTTGCATCAGGATCGGTGGGAATCGAACTCGCACGATTTACAACTGAATTCACAAGACTGGTAAAGTTTAGGTTATGTCATCGCTTTTGAAAGCTTCAAGTTTTTATTAACTTGGCATACCTGACTTCAGAGGATATCGACCCCTCCCGGGTCAGGCCAGCAGGAAGGAGAGGGAAGGTGCAGTCGAGACGGGGAGGGCTCGCTATGTAAGACATCCTTTTGGGAGTTCAAGCACCATCACTCTTCAACCAAAATACAGAGACATGTCAAAAGGTTTAAGTACTACCGATAAACTCTGTAAGCCCGCTATTAGCAATTGGAGAGCAACCGTGCGGTACTCAAGCCGACAACGCAAAGTCACGTGGAACGTTTGAGCACATAGAAGTGAGTTAATTATTCAGGTACGGTCACAGTACATCCTAGATGTAGGGAGGTCTCGATAAAAATCTTCTATGATATGTAAGTTTTGCGAGGTTCATAGAGTGAAATTTATTATGCCAAAAAATTAACCAACTTACTTGACTATTTTTTACAACATAGAACGTAATGAATCTATACAGAAAACAACTTATGGTAATCTACAGCAGCAGAGTCTAAAGCTAGCTTTGGTTTTTCCAGGTTTCCACTGTAACCAAAGGAATTCCATTCCATTCCAAGGCCATCTCATTCGCTTTCTCTCCTCCAATCCTCACTCCGTACGAGCTATCTGCTCCCACCATTTCTTTGGCCTCCATCAACATTTCCCTGCTCACTCGCCTACCCTCAGGCCCGAACCAGGACTGAAGATTTCTGCTTTCTCTTGCTTCGTTCCACTTATCGAGCCAAGCCTGAGAAGACACATATGGTGCCACAAACAACAACTCCATCACCATCCTTGCCTCTCCTAGGTGGCTCGGGAAGCTCGATTCCAAAGACTCTAACAAGGCTTTGTAATGCACAACATTCGCGTCAAAGAAGGAGCTGAAACTCGAGTCATTTCCCCTTAACGCGCAAGCATCTCCATCACCAAACGTTATGATACCTCTTGCCGAATTGGCTAATAAATCCTTAGCTAGCCTTAGGAATTCCATGACAAGTCCTCTGCTTCTTCTCCTCCTCATGTGCGGAAGCCCTACCATAGTGTTGAAGGCTATAAATTCTCTTCTTCCACCTCTCTTGTTCGCCTTCTTGATTTCGCTCACCAAATCCTCGAATGTGATCTCCTCCACCTTCAAGTTTAGGCTGAAAGACCTTGCGTGATGCTGGAGTTGCCTTTTCGTCTCCTCAAATCTCCACTGTGGAGGAGCAACCTCATCTCTCTCATCCACATCCCATTTAATTGCTGTCACTTTTAATGTTTTGTTTCTCTTTGCCACAGCCTCAATCAGCTGAGACAATTGAACCCCTTCACCGATATCAAATTCCACTACATGAACCGTCTCTACATCTTCTGGGATAGCCTCGAGGATTGCGGTGTTTGCTGCGTAGTGAGCAAATCTTCCAAAGGGGAAGATTTGGTAGAACAAGTTGAATGCTGCCTCGAAATTCTTGCAGGATTCTTGTTCCAAATAGTCTCCGTGTTGCTTATCAACAACTCCTTGACATAAGTTGAAGGCAAGGCGCTCAAGGGATTGACCAAGTGGGTTTACCTTCTCCGCAAGGCATCTCATGATCACCTCCCCCAGCTCCCTCTGCCCCATCTCCATGGCCTCGCCAAACGCCTTGAGCAGATGGTGAATACTCACTTCGTTGTCGATTTCCATCTCGTTGCTCGGCAGGGTTATTGATTGTTGGACGGATGTCACATCCATGAATGATGCCTCAGATGTCACAAAGGAGTTTGGACTCCACACATCATTTCCTTCAACAGAAAATTGCTGTGAAGGAAGAGTACTTCCCTCACTGCCCTCCAAACATGAGGCATACATATTTTTTCTCTCACCAATCAAATAATTCGGCTCGAATCCTCCCAACTCCACTGGAAATTCCTCCACCTCGGTTGATGTGACTTGCAGGTGATGATCACAATCAGCAAGTTCTTCAAATTCACCAGAAGACATGGTTGAAAATGGAAAAGAAGAAGTTTCTGAAAATTCGTCCGAAGCCATGAAAATCGAAGAAAATTCAGAGCTGCCCATCTGATCTGTGTATTCATTTATATCCAAAGGTGAATTTGTTACATTTAGGTATGGCCACAAGGTCTGAAAGTTCATCTCAGATTGCATCATCTTCTTTTTTTTTTATGAATATTTTTAGAGTGTTCGAAGATTTTTCTCTTCATGTTTGATTTGCTCATGAAGTCTTAATCTATCATTATATATCGGTTGGTGACAATGTACAGACAGATTAAGCATAGAATAGTAGAAACAACAAAAGATTATTAAATGGGAGAATAATTAGAATTATTATTTAGAGTTATTAATCACTATCGTATCAAGATTATTAAAAGGGAGAATAATTAGAATAATTATTCAGAGTTATTAATCACTATCTTATCTTCATATACAAATACCAATCGCTCTCACCAATTTCTTACGCACTGCACACGTAATTCAACAAAAGGTTCCCAACTCAATTCTCTTTGCTTCCTTGGCTGCTTCTTGAGGTGGCGGCGGATATGTTACAAGTATTCTTTGTGTTGCGAAGGCAGATCTTCCTGCTAACCGGAAGCACTCTGATGAGGCGGTGGCGCGCGAAGATGAAGATGAGAACGATGTTGATGTCGTGCAGATCTCCATATACTTCAAGTAGGCATTTCGATTGATGATCTAATCCGGCAAACCAAAATGCAATGTTTAGGATTAGAATCCTATCTCATTTGAGTGCCGAGTATAATATAAGCAAACAGATTTTTATATGTATTCAGACACACGTTTAGAGTAGTGCTCGATTGACGATTGTTCAAACTTCCTGCTGTTTTTAGGTTAATTTATTTCTGCCAGTAAGAATATGAAACATTGATGGTAAAATTCACGTCGTTGAACTATTTTTGTCAATGTATGATGTGCTGTTTTCGATTCTCTTCGTTTCGTCTTCACAAGCCTTATATTGGCCTATGTTTGTTTGGTGCTGAGGTTGGAATGAATTAGATAACTTTTGTAGATAAACCTGTCAAATTCTTACTGTTGATAAAGTTTGCTAGTGCTTGGAGAGAAACTTGAGTACGTACATAAATGCTATTGTGGCAGTTTTCTAAGACACTCATGCACTGTCATGTATTTATATTTTCACCTCGTAATGCACCATTGGCTCCGAATACCGCCACAGTAGCATCCCATGTGTAGCAACGACTAGCGTCAACTATGGCTTTTGGTGATGATCGCAAAATCTGTTGTTATAACAATTGATCTCTGTTCATAACAATATGAATCTGTACAAAAATATCTTATGGTCATCTCCATCAATCTACACATTTGCTGTAATAAAATTTGAAAAGAGAGTTAAAAAATAATAATAATCCATTTCTAGCTAGCTTCGGTTTGTCCAGGTTTCAACTTTGACCAAAGGAATTGAATTCCATTCCAAAGCCATCTCATTCCCATTTTCTCCTCCAACTCTCACTCCATACGAGCTATCTGCCCCCACAATTTCTTTGGCCTCCATTAACATTTCCCTACTCACTCTCCTACTCTCCAGCCCGAACAAGGGCTGAAGATTTCCACATTCTCTTTCTTCGTTCCACTTATTGAGCCAAGCCTGAGAAGACACGTACGGCGCCACAAACATCAACTCCATCACCATCCTTGCCTCTCCTAGGTGGCTCGGGAAGCTCGATTCCAAAGACTCTAACAATGCTTTGTAATGCACAACATTCGCGTCAAAGAAGGACCTGAAACTCAAGTCATTTCCCCTTTTCGTGAAAGCATATCCATCACCAAAGGTTACGATACCTCTTGCTGAATTGGCTAATAAATCCTTAGCTAGCCTTAGGAATTCCATGACAAGTCCTCTGCTTCTTCTCCTCCTCATGTGAGGAAGCCCTACCATAGAGTTGAAGGCTAGAAATTCTCTCATTCCACCTCTCTTGTTCGCCTTCTTGATTTCGCTCACCAAATCCTCGATCGCGATCTCCTCCACCTTCAAGTTTAGGCCGAAAGATCTTGCATGATGCTGGAGTTGCTTTTTCGTCTCCTCGAATCTCCACTGTGGAGGAGCAACCTCATCACTCTCTTCCACATCCCATTTAATTGCTGTAACTTTTAATGTTTTGTTTCTCTTTGCCACAGCCTCAATCAGCTGAGACAATTGAACCCCTTCACCAATATCAAATTCCACTACATGAACTGTCTCTACATCTTCTGGGATAGCCTCAAGGATTGCGGTGTTTGCTGCGTAGTGAGCAAATCTTCCAAAAGGGAAGATTTGGTAGAACAAGTTGAATGCTGCCTTGAAATTCTTGCAGGATTCTTGTTTCAAATAGTCTCCGTGCTGATTATCAACAAATCCTTGACATAAGTTGAATGCAAGGCGCTCAAGAGATTGACCAAGTGGGTTTACTTTCTCTGCAAGACATCTCATGATCACCAACTCCAGCTCCCTCTGCCCCATCTCCACGGACTCGCTGAACGCCTTGAGCAGATGGTGAATACTCACTTCGTTGTTGATTTCCATGTCGTCTCTCGGTAGGGTTAGTGATTGTTGAACCGAGGTCACATCCATGGAGGATCCCTCTGATGTCACAAAAGAGTTTGGACTCCACACATCATTTCCTTCAACAGAAAATTGTTGTGAAGGAAGAGTATTGCTTCCCTCACTGCCTTCTAAACATGAGGCGTACATATTTTCATACTGATCGATAAAAAAATTCTGCTCGAATCCTCCCAACTCCATCGGAAATTCCTCTGCCGCCATCGATGTGATTTGCAGGAGATTATCAGAATCTGCAAACTGTTCACATTCACTAGAAAAAATGGTTGAGAATGGAAAAGGAGAAGATTCTGAAAATTCGTCAGATGCCATGAAAATCGAAGAAAATTCAGTGCTGGCCATCTGATCATTGTATTCGTTTGTATCCACAGGTGAATTTGTTACATTCAGGTAGGGCCACAAGGATTGAAAGTTCATCTCAGACTGCATCATCTTCTTCTTTTTTGATGAATATTTTTAGAGGGTTTGAAGACTTTTCTCTTTGGGTTTGATTTGCTAATGAAGTCTTAACATTGTTATATATCTGGTTGGTGACAACGTCATGACAAATTAAGCGTAAAATAGTAGAAAGAACAGAAGATTATTAAAATGGAGAATTATTATTAAGAGTTTTTAACCACTATCTTATCTTCATAAACAAATACCAATCGTTCTCACTAACTTTCTATACACTGCACACGTAATTCCACAAAGGTTCCCAGCTCAATTCTCTTTGCTTTCTTGGCTGCTTCTTGAAGGGGTGACTTATATGTTGCACGTATCATTCTTTTTTAATCAAGAAAATTAGATAGACAAAGATTATGTCTTTTCAACGTAATTACCTTTCATCATAAGAAATATAACCTTAATTAATCAATTATTTAATATAAATTAATTGTGTATTGACATAAAAAAACTCTCAATGTGAAGAACAACCAAGGGTATAAGTCCAATTTGGTGACACAGAGTCCTGGTCATCCTTCCATACAATGACACCTAGCTAGCTCTTATACCATTTAAAAGAGCTTTAATAAATTAATTCCCTCAAAAATCACTTTCATTGCAAAAAAAAAAAAAAAAAACACTTAAAATAGTGTTTTGAAGATGAACAAGAACTCTTGGTCCTAACTTTAGTATTGAACTTGACTATTGTTGCACACAACATTAACTGTCGTTGATATGTATGAGTATTTTTTTTTTCTCTAGGTTGATTGTATGAGTATTTTTTTTTTCTCTAATATTAATAGAGGAAATTTTGCGGTACTTTTCTTAACAAAAAGGGTACTGTTAACCTTTGTTTAAATAAAATTACATTATAACCATCAAAGTTTCTTGTGCAACGTTAGATAATAATATTGAGGTTATAAAATGAATTGTTTATTAGAATACCAACGTTGATTGCTACATTATAAATATCTTGTTACAATATAGACGTAAGTTATTATTTGTGGACGTCATGAAATTACTTATCGTTGTTCACTTTTGAGCTCCCCTTAGTTACCTTCACATTTAATTGTACAACATAATGTTAACATTTAACATATGAATTACTAGAAAAGTAGAGTTACACTCTAATTGTTACTGTAACAAGATTGATTTTACATTGTGGATGTCATATTACATTGTCAAGGTAAGATGTTATGCATAGACGTAACTGCATTACAAAAATATTATAACCCTATTAACAATTGTCAAGAAAATTACATTTATTGATTATTACGTATTGGTTAGGGAACTGGCGGTCACCAAAATATTTGCTCTAAAGAAAAAATAAGCACATACAATCGATCAACTTTCACGTAAACTTCTTGAATAAACTTCCTATATATTATAATAATTATAGGTCCTACTGGTTCAGCAGTAGGTTATTTTGGATGGCTCAAGCCTCAGGGTCCATTTTATATTATGTTTGATATTAAACTAACATGATAGTATCAATCTTAAGGCCTGCAATATTCATAATCCGTTGAATGTGACATGAGAATAGTTTTAAAATGAGTTGTTAATGACATTTCAAATAAGACGGTTCTTTCAACTCAATTTCTCTCTCGTAAACCAATAGCGGAGAAATGCTTGGTTTTATATAAGTCATATTGGTGACAATAATTCGAACTTGGAATCTGAAGTGTAAGAGAGAATGCTCTTAACGAAATGAGTTACAAGCCTCTTAAAAAGAAGTGCTTGATGATTAGGACCCGATATTCCCATGTGAACTCAGGCCATTAGTTGTTCTTCATGTCAAGTTTATTAATAGAACAACAATTGCTAAGAACAAACAGAAAAGAAGGAAGAGTTTCTCTAATTTCTCAGTAAAATGAATCTCTCTTACAAAGCTTTCTTACCGAATACAAAGTATCAAATGGCTATATGTAATAACCAGTCACAGTCCACAATTACAATATTACCCTCTAACATACTCACTGAATTACAATCTTATCCTTCTTAACAAACTCAATTCCCAACTACCTTTGTAACTAACTTGACTCACCATTACTTGCCATGTGTCATTGGTCAATACTCCCCCCTCAAACATAGCTGGGGAAGCCCCAAGCTAGGTTTGTGAATTTACTACGTAGGATCAGGAAGATCTCTGGCTAAACAATGATCACTTGATGCTCCTGCACTCGAAAACGGAAGCATTGCCTGACTGCGGGCCTGTCCTTTTGAAACTGCAGCTCCCAAAGTAAGATTAATGCAATGTTTGACAAAGACTGGACTATGAAGACCCTTAGTAAATACATCAGCAACTTGTTCTTCAGTTGGTATATACTGCACAGTAATATCACCTCTCTGCACTTTCTCTCGAACAAAATGAAAATCGGTGTCTAGATGTTTGATCTGAGAATGAAATACTGGATTAGAACACAGTGCTAAGGCTGAGAGATTATCACAATGAAGTTTAGGTGGTATGGGCAAAACTTGATTCACATCTTTGAGTAATGATCTGATCCAATAGACATCAGCTGCACAGTGAGCTAAAGCTTTGTACTCAGCTTCTGTTGAACTTCTGGATACTGTAGCTTGTTTCTTTGACTGCCATGACACTGGATTGGATCCAAGAAACACCACAAATCCAGTAATAGATCGCCTTGTATTTATATCGGCTGCCCAATCAGAATCAGAATAAGCAGCAATATTAAAATCAGATGTGTTTGTATATCTCAAGCCACAGTCGAGAGTGCCCTGCAAATATCGCATAATCCTCTTCACCAGATGCATGTGGAATTCTGTTGGATGAGTCATATATTGACACACAACATTAACGGCATGAGCAATGTCTGGACGAGTGAAGGTGAGGTACTGAAGTGCTCCCACAAGACTTCTATAATGAGTAGGATCAGCTAGAGGATTGCCTTCATTCACAAGTAACTGAGAGTGAGGCTTTGATGGTGTTGATGTGGATTTACAATTTTCCATCCCTGCTTTCTTGAGTAATTCTTTGGCATACTTTGACTGAGTAATCAGCAATGAACCATCAGAATTGTATTGAATTTGCAACCCCAAAAAATATGTTAACCTGCCCATATCTTTTAGATCAAACACTTCAGCAAGACTAGTGATAACAGACTGAATCTTTTGTGGAGATGAACCTGTGAGAATAATGTCATCGACATATAGAAGAAGTAGAACAACATCCCCATCATCAATTTTTACAAACAAACTAGAGTCTGATAATGCAGTTTTGAAACCAAGTGCAGGTAGAAAGTTTGTAAATTTTGAATTCCAAGCCCGCGGTGCTTGTTTAAGACCATAGAGGGATTTAATTAACTTGCAAACATGATTGGGGCATGTTGGATCAACAAATCTCTGTGGCTGCTTCATATATACTTCTTCCTCATGGTCACCATGAAGAAAAGCATTCTTGATATCCAATTGTCTCAAGGTCCAATTGAATTGTGCTGCCAAGGCAAGAATTATTCTGACTGTAGTATGCCTGACTACTGAACTGAATGTCTCAAAATAGTCCAAGCCCTCCTTTTGACTGAACCCTTGTGCCACTAATCGTGCTTTATACCTGGATATAGTGCCATCAGAATTCCTTTTGACCTTGTAAACCTATTTACTCCCAATGACTTCTCTATTTGGTGGAAGAGGAACTAGCTGCCAAGTCCCTTGTGCCTTTAAGGCATCAAATTCCTCCTGCATAGCATTCTGCCATTGGGGCACTGTTGATGCAGCTCGAAAGTGTTTTGGTTCTTCAATCTCTCCAATATCAGCAAGGAAAGAAAATCCACAGTGATCCATAGTATGTGAAACTTCACCATTACTTGCCATGTCACTGGACAAGACTATAGAAGAGTCAAATCGTAATGATGACAACTCAGGAAAGCTTGCAAGGAAAGAAGAGTAATCTTTCCTTGTTATGGCTCCTGTTTTAAGCCTTGTTTGTATTCCACCATTCCTATTTGAAACACCACCATTACTTGCCATGTCATTGGAAGGAGATAAAGGAAGAATTACCTGTAATTGTGCAGGGTCTAAGACAGGAAGCAAAGGAGCTGTACCAGTTGGGGGGGAAGGAGTAGTTGCTGTTGAAGATTGTGTTTCAAATTCCTGCACAGCTGAATCTTGACTAAAAGAACGAGATGCATGATGATGAACTGCAGAAGATGATGCATCCTCAGGTTGATGCATTGAAAACACAGTATTCTCAACTGGACTCTGATGAGGTATGGTGGCATTAACTAAATTTCTTACGGGCATAGGTACAGGAACAAGTACTGGAACTTGGCTAGAACCTGTAGTAGCAGACTATTCTTCTGTTGATAATCTTGAAACTTTTGTAGATGGAAACATAGTTTCATCGAAAATAATATGTCTTGAAATTATGGACTTGCCATTTATTGGATTATAACAGATCACCCCTTTATAGCCCATTGAATAGCCTAAAAAAATGCACATTTCAGACCTTGACTGCAATTTATTGGCATTATATGGCCTTATCCAAGGATACACAGCACAACCAAACACCTTTAAAGACCTTATATCTGGTTGTTTGGTATATAATCTGTAGTAAGGAGACTCCATAGAAATAGACTTGCATGGCATTCTATTTATAAGAAATACAGAATGTGCACATGCATAATACCAGAATGCAATTGGTAGTTTGGCAGTGACCATTAAACTTATTGCAGTCTCTACTATATGTCTGTGCTTCCTTTCAATCAAACCATTTTGTTGTGGGGTGTATGGACATGATATCATTTGTTCAATCCCTTTGGCACTAAGAAAAGTTTTAAAAGAGTGACTAGTGTACTCTCCTCCTCCATCTGATTGTATACACTTTATAGGTATTCTAAACTGTGTAAGTATGAAATTATAAAATTTAACAAACACAGAAAAGAGATCCGATTTATTACACAATGGGAAAATCCAAGTGTACCTTGTGTATTCATCAAGAAAGGTTACATAGTATCTAAATCCTTCTAAGGACTTTACAGGAGATGGTCCCCAAATGTCTGTATGAACCTTCTCAAAAGGTGAAGTACATTTATCAATCCTAGAAGAAAAAGGAAGTCTTGACATTTTACCCTTGATACATGAAGTACACATACTATGCTTATCATCTATATCAACAGATATACCAGAACTTTTCAACATCACAGCTATTATTTCATTTGTAGGATGGCCCATTCTTTGATGCCAGAGAGTGGATTTTACCATTTGTCCAAGAAAACCAGATACTTGCTGAACTGCAGACTGCACTCCTTTTGAACACTTGAGCACAGGAATTTGAAACAGTTGCCTTGGTCTACTCTTTCCTTGGTACAGAATCTCATTTGTCTTCTTGTCCTACACTAAAAACTTATTCTCATCACATATGAACCAACTATGATTATCAGCACATAGTTGTTGTACAGATAATAAACTTCTAGAAATATCTGGGACATGTAACACATTATTAAGAACCAGATTACTATTTTTAGTTTTCAGAATTGTGGAACCAGTATTTGCAATTGACAACCTTGAACCATTGCCAACAGTGATTGTTTCAGAACCTTGAAATGGAGTAACTTGACTGAGTGAGTTAACATTTGTAGTGATGTGATGGGAAGCTCCAGAGTCTACTATCCAAGCATCATTTGGAACAAATTCTGGTGAATGCTGTGCAGCCATAGCATTAAAGGATGGTGGTGGTGGTTGTGCTTGATAAACATAGTTGCCTCTGTGAAAACATTCCAAAGCAGAATGACCCCTCTTTCCACATATCTGACACTCAACAACAAACCCTGGAGATGTCATATTTGTATTCCTCTGAAAGCAATTCACTGCAGTATGACCCCTTTTATGACATATCTGACACTCAACAATCACATTTGACCTAGTATCAGTGCTCCCAGACCATGTATTAGACCCATTCTGCCTTGTATTATTAGCTTGGAATTATTAGCTTGGAATCCAGAAGAACTATCAGAATGAAAAGATTTGCCTTTATAACCACCATTCGACTTAAAATTGTTGTTGCCTTTGTAGCCTGTACTCTTGAATGGTTTATTGCCAAACTGATTCCTTTGACCAGTGTTGTTACCCATAAAGCCAAAGCCATAAGATGGCAGATAAAATGTGGAAGGATCAGAAAGAAATGGTTGTGAATATTGCTGAAGAAATGGCTGCAAGTATGGTTGTGCTGCAGAAAGAAACGGTTGTGCAGTACCATTATAAGTAGACTGAGTTATAGTGCCTCCAGTAGTTGATGGAATATGGATGTGCCCTGCAGGATTAGATGTGGAGCCAGAACCAGACGAAGATCCAACACCATAAGAATTTGCACCATTAACATATAAGGCTGACATGTTTTGTGACAACAGATTTACCTTCAATTTCCTTTTCAGCCCCCAATAACTGTGCCCTGAACTCTTTCAAAGTAATAGACGATTCCCTAGCCAATATCACAATTCTTATAACAGAATACTCCTTAGGCAGACCAGCTAAACCAGCAATTATAACGTCATTATCCGAAATCAACTCGCCAGCTGCAGTTAATTGATCCCTAATATTCTTAAATCTCAACAAATATTTATCAACAGTATCTGTGCCCTTTTGAATAGTATGCAGTTCAGTTTTAAGATGATTCACTCTAGACTTAGAGACAGATGCATACCTATCCACAAGATTACTCCATGCCTCAAATGCAGTTCTGCATCCCAGAACATACTCCATAGCTTCATCTGTAAGAGTTGCTAACAACAAACTCAAAAGTGCCATATTCATAGATTCCCATTCAAGATAATCTTATGTAATCTCAGATGTTACTCCTGATTCAGTACTAACCACATACTTTGATGGACACAAAGTTGTGCCATCAAAATAACCAAAAAGTTTATATCCTTTGAGAACAGACTGAAATTGAAATGCCCATTTGGAAAAGTTATCATCTTTCAATTTTATAGTTAACATTCCCAGTAAATTCTCCAGTTTGAAGCATGAAGACGCCATTGTACTATACTCAACCAAATAAGGAGACTGATACTCCAAGAACAAATATAATTCTTTCTAAGATTCAAAGAAAGCACTCAAACAAGGAGACTGATACTCCAAGAAAAGACAGAATTAGGTCCAAGATTCACAAGACAACACTTCTACATGGGAGAATGATACTCCAAAACGCACAGAAGAACTACCACAAAAAAAAAAACACTTCGAATCAGGAGAATGACACTCCAAAATCCACAAAAGAACTACCACTTGCTTCTTCAAACCCACAAACTAGAAATCCCAACATATTCACAAATCCAGGAGAATGATACTCCAAAAAGGAAATACAAATCTATGCAGAAATCAAGGACCCCCAAATCTTAGCTTCAAGTCAAACAAGCCCAAAAATCAAGAACAAAACACCACAACTTCAGAGAATAAGCAGCATGCAGAATCGAAATTATAAACGAATTCACCTGAATCACCAGATCGTCCAATCTTCAAGCAACCCAGATTCCCAAAAAAATAGGATCCAATCTTAGAACAACCCAGAATCCGAATCGTCGAGCAACATCCAAACCAGCGGAAGACCTACCAGAATCAAAAATGGCAGCTAGCCAATTTCGGCGATGATACCATATTAATAGAACAACAATTGCTAAGAACAAACAGAAAAGAAGGAAGAGTTTCTCTAATTTCTGCAAAATGAATCTCTCTTACAAAGCTTTCTTACCGAATACAAAGTATCAAATGGCTATATGTAATAACCAGTCACAGTCCACAATTACAATATTACCCTCTAACATACTCAATGAATTACAATCTTATCCTTATTAACAAACTCAATTCCCAACTACCTTTGTAACTAACTTGACTCACCATTACTTGCCATGTGTCATTGGTCAATAAAGTTGAGGACATAATGTTGACACACAATTAGCTATTCATTATGTTGGGGACATAATGTCGATACACAAATAGCTACCGATACATCTCTTAAGTATCTGGAGGAGGTCATAATATTAATCAAAATTAGCTAGACAATGTACGTTTAATTAAATATTGCCGAAAGAAAGAGTTTCGACGCAACCTCATGCAAATTTACAATTAGCAAATGTTGTCTTTAACAAGTAATCAATGCAAATTGCTATAATATAATCTTTATAATTTAGGATAAGGATGTGCCGCCGTTTCTGCATAACGAGATTGTGCAGAAAACTTGAATCCATTTGTTCAATGGCTAGTTTGGTATTACCGTGTTTAAAAAAAAAAGCGCTGAACCAAAAAAAAAAAAGGTGTTTGAATGTTTAGTAAACTTTTATATAAATTGTTGTGAATATGTTAAATAACTAAAAATAATATGGTATTTAATACGATATAATAATTGTCAAAGAGAAACGGAGGGGCAATGATTGTAATTTTGTAAAATATGTGGAGGGTATACTTGCCATTTGAAAATTTTATTGAAAGAGCACTAATTACTCATTACTATGATTTGAAATTTTTTTTTTAAAAGCATGGTAGACCCTGATTTTGGTTTTCGATGCTTTTTCATTGTCATTGACATCAGTTTAAAAAAAAAACAATTTTTTTTGTTTTACCAAACACATTAGATATTCTAGATTTTTCAATAAGCTGTTTATTTTTATTTTTATTTTTTTAAAGCACCACAATCTCAAACTAGCCCTAAGCTAATTCAAAACAACTACACATTATGCTGATAGGGTAATTTGCATGTTAATTAATTGATTAATTATTAGTTAAATATGATTATATATGTAATCAGATTGCGTCTATCATTATGTTGTTTGCAGTCCTAAAGATTAGATTCTCCTCCAACTTCCCAGATTCTTATATTTCATCTCAAACGATATTGGGATAACATTGATTTTGTAATCTGCCCAAAACAATGAAGCCATAAACTATTTCTGCAAATCATTTTCATTTCTTAGTGTGCATATTCGTGTTTATTTATGACATTTGAATTGAATGAATAAGAAGAATATCAAAGAAGACACATAAGTAAACAATGGTACGCTAATAAAATGAGTGTGCTCAAAATATTTCCATAAGATACATGCATCAGAAACATTGATTGAATCTTTTATGAGAGCATATCTGAAAATGTCTTAGCCTCTCTACGTGGACGATGTTCGAAGCATGAAGGTCTCTAGACTCTCTACCAACGTTGGCTGTATTCGAACACTTAAAGCATACTCTTCTTTCTTTGCCTTGTCATTGATCTACGTTACTCCTTGATGACTGTCATTGACTTTTCCTGCTTTGGAGGCCACAAAAAAGGGAATCTTCGTATTCGGATCATTATTATATGAATTAATCTCTCAATAACGTGATATACAGTTCATTAGTCTTTGTAACCCCTCTCGTTATCTTCTTCGTGGACTAATTAAGATTAAGAAAATTCATCAAGATGTTGACATATATTAATATTTATGTAGTGCATGCTTCAGAGGCTCACTAATACCTATATGCTTTGCAAACGGCCTCAGATTGCAAAATTGGGTTTAATTATATATGACATTAAAGCATGGAACTTTAATTTGTTGAACATCTCTATTTGTCATTTGATTTTGTGAAGTTTTAGATTTGAAACCATGTGATGAGTACAATGATATCCATGAAATACCCCTATTATATGTTCATCATGGTTCATGACCTAATTATGGTTGAAGTCTAGCAGTCCAAACTACACAGCAATACATGAAGCATTGCAATGTAATCGCGAAATTATATGTTGATCATGGTTGTCGCGATCTAATGGTGGTTTAGAGCCGACTTTCGGAATATAATCCTATCCGTTGACCGGAATAAATAGATGCCAAATCATATTTTAAGCACGTCTATATCCATGCAGACTGTTAATCTATCTCCTAATTCAGATGTTAATAATATAACTAAGTATATCTTGTCACATATGCAATATACAAGCATTCCCGCATGCTGCAAATTGGATAATTGTGGCAATATGAGGGGAGTATATTCATCTTCATACTTGTCCTCAAGTAGATGAAAAATGCTTGTTGATGTCCGGAAGTACTCTTTGCTCCTCAAAAGAAACTACTCTCTGGTATCCGATCAAAGAAACGAGCCATCTAATTAGTCAACAAATAAAACAAGTTTACAGTACATGTTCTTGGTCAAGGCCCCTATCCAAGGGCTTCAAGTTATCCTCAAGTATTGATTTGAAGGAACAAATGCAGAAGACAAAACTGATGCTTAGTAAAATATTAAGTTGCATCAAATTTTCGCCTGACAAATTATGCGCTTGTCGTTACTATTTGATCTTATTTTCTTATTGCCTCGTGTCTGATCAAGTGTGAATGATGTCCATAACAACTGTGTAGGATCAGATTTTAGTATGATGGACTGCCGTCGAAGCATAAAATGCATGCTTGATCGACAGTTGTGATGGTCTTCATCAAAGTGATGAAATGGGAAGTCTCTGTGGTGATGTTTGTATTGTATTACTTGCTTGATATTTTAAGCCACTTCTTAAAATATACCAGAAACAACAACACATGGTTCAACAGGTCAAATGTGCTGAACAGTGTATTAGAAGTTTTGAATTGCATGAAATTATGTGGAATTAATCTTTGCCATTCTGATTTTGAAACTTTAGGGCGTGCCTTTTATTACGTGCAATGAATTAATTATCTTTGAGACGAGCCAAGTAGGAATTTTGGTCATTGATTTTATACCATAATATTGGTCTTGACATACATAGTTCACCCATTTTGTATATATATACTCAGAGCTTTCTCACATGATGACTCAAAGTTTACAAGCCTTCTTTGACATGGATTCTAGTTATATAGATATATAGTGAAGCAAACCCACAGCAACATGCTATTGTTACGGTATAATATTCAGAAATGCTAATTAGATATTAATCTGGATTGACATAGTGTAAGACATTTTTTTACTTGAACCTATCTATGATCACCAGTAAGAGCTCTTTTATATTGATTATAATATCAAATGAAGAGTATTATGTGTAATGTGCGTAACACAAATAGAGACCCTTGCTTATATAAATTAAGTACATAAGTATTATGACATACACGCATCGTAAGCCCAATGCATCTATAGAGCTCTTCTATATTGCTTATAATATCAAATGAAGAGTATTATGTGTAATGTGCGTAACACAAATAGAGACCCTTACTTATATAAATTAAGTACATAAGTATTATGACATACACGCATCGTAAGCCCAATGCATCTATACTTCCTTTAATTAAGTCCATAATAGGATAAGAAACCCTATTACTCATATTTTATCTTTATTCACTCTAAACCTTAGATCAAGGCCAAACTTTAACAACTTAGGTTTATTAATTTCTGTTTCTTTCGGATTAAGGAAAATGCTATAACCCATTTGTAAACTGTTTTATCGTTAATTGAGTTACATAAGTACTACTTTTATTGAATATTTGTTGCAGATATGATTTTTAGATGATGATAAAAAACAAATGAACAGTTCTGATTATGATGTTCGGACGGTAAATTTATTAATTATAAGTGCGGGGACAAGCAAGTTCCTAGGAACACATACATTATTCTTAGGCATTTACATTACCTAATTGGGCTTGAAGTCTGGCAGTCCAAAGCAATGCATGCATGAAGCATTGCAACATGTTCATCATGGTTAATGACCTAATTAAGATAAGCAATTTATATATATATATATATATACACAAATGGGGGCGGAAGCAGAATATATGAATCTGGATGAGAAACTCAGTATATCTTACAAGAAATAATTCAGGTTGATTAAATCGAAAGATGAATTGATTTGTCAGAATGACATATATGCATAGAACCAGATGAAAACTAGCTGAAGTATTCATGATGAAATTAATGAATTTAAATTAATGATGCAGATGGAGTTGAAAATTAATTTCTATTGAAAGTAGATTGTAACTTACAAATACGCCTACTGGCAATTGATGAAAGAAAAGATGATGGAGCTCGCAGGCATCCTTGATTCAAAAGTAAAATACAAGTGTTTAATATTTTCTCTGATTTGAGGATGAACTTCTGTTCTCTCGAATACGCAGAAGTGTTGCTAAAATTAGCCTTTCCTGAGATGAGACCGAAGTCGAATGATATAGGCCGAATTGCCATTGATGATTGAGCTGAGCTGGATTCGAGGCGGGAAACCCGATGGCATGTGCTAAAGCTGGAAAGTTGGAGACGAATGATGAGGAATCTTCCTATTTGATCACGCGTCTGTCTTCGAATTGATTCATGAATAGTACCTTGTCGGAATGATGACTGCTACTGCAGCTGTTGCTTTCTGTTGGGATCACATGATTACAACTGTAGTTTTTACAAGAGTAAAAATGTGAAATGATTATATGTTATTACATTTCAAATTCAAAAATCAAACGGATCTTGAGAATCTTGGAAGAATTTCGTTTGGCGGGAAGAACTGGGGGGTTGCTGGGAATCCGCATCTGACTCTTCAGAATTTGAGTCTTCTTCTTTGAGAGATGCCATTTCTGCTATAAGCTGTCTGGCTAAGTCTTTAAGCTCCGAAGTTTTACCTTTCTTCTTCGAACTCGAAGACTTAGATGATTTGGACTTTCCCTTAAGGGATGAACTCGGACTAATGTCTGATAATGACTGAGTGTCTTCTGGAATTTCTGGCAATGCCTTTGTTGATGATGAAGGAGCTACTGCTGGGGTAGTAGTAGGAACAGGAGAGTTTGGAAACTCCGATTGAACCAGGCTGATGACTCTTTGTGGGTCAAATTTGTCCCACCATTTCACCCACCGGGCTCTGAAAACTCGTCCTGTATCAATTTGGAAACTCCATTGTAATATCCAGGGGACTTTATATTTTGCCATAAATAATGAAAGGAGAGAAATTCTGCTGTTGAAACGACTTCGATCAAATTTGGGTTGGAAGCCAGAAGTGATGACTTGTTTAAGGTCTTCTGGCAATAATGCGACTGTTGAGCCATGAGTAGACCACCATTCTGGAAACCAGGCTGGAAATTTTAACCTGAAACTTTTATCAAAGGTTATGAACCATGAATGACTAAAGTCTGTGTTTTGATGAAGGAATATGTTGGTCCATGCTTGGATGTAATCATAATAATTATATTGATTATTTGGTGGATGGAGAGAATGCAGAGGTTTATATTGATAAAGGGGGATTCCCCATTCTGATTCTAGAAGAAATTTTCCAATATGAAGAGAATGATAGAGTAATTTATTTTCATGAGAAGTGCTGTAAATGGGCTTAATAGCAATGCTGGATGTTTCACTGAGAATGACTTGATAAAACCTAAGGGTTTTGAAAGGTTTAGTTGGTAAATGATGAGAATTTGGAGGGAGAAGTGTTTTGGCAATCTTCTCTGGTTCTTGGTTTCTATTAATGTTGGGGGGAATACTGAAAAGGTATTCCATTGGTTCTTTTTTTAGAGTATGGTGAGGTTTTAGCATAGCTAGGTGTTTTTTGGGTTGAAGGTGCAGGCATAGATGAATATGGGTCATGGGGTTTGACTAATGCCGTTTGGTAATTGGGTCAGAAATTTCCGATGGTGGATCCTAAAGGAGTGAATCTGTTGGTAATGGTGAGGGTCGATGAGGAATCGGGAATAGATTCCTGTTTTACTGGTGGTGGAGGAAGAGTGGCTGGAAGCCTCCTCTGATTATTGCTTCTTTCTGTCATTCTTCCCCTGCAAAAATTCTCTAGTTAAAAAAATCTGGGATACAATTTTGGCTGCCTTTAATGTATTCAATTTCAAAATCAAAAATACTTAATATGGCTTGCCAACGTGCAAAAATTTGTTTTGATGCAATGGTTTGAACATCTTTTTGTAAAACATGTTTTGCAGATTTGCAATCAACACGGACTAAAATTTTTTGATTTAATAAATCATCTTGAAATTTGCTAATGCATAATACAATAGATAATATTTCTTTCTTAATAGTACTATAGTTACATTGTGCAGAATTCCATACTGAGTAAGAAAAATACTTCTCGCCTATGTGTGTGCATAAACGCTTACCATTTATCTTTTATTTCTAACTTTTCTTCCTGGGTATACTTACCTCTAAAGACATTTCTTCTGGGGATATTTTCCTCAACTTCAATGTCTGCATTGACTCTTTTCCTATTCCACTGGAAAGGTTTATTTAAAACTAAAAGTTGATGATTACTCCGATCTGCTGCGAAATCAGATGTTGTCCGAGAGGTTTGTTCTCCTTGGTCTTGGGTATTGGACTGGTAGACCGGGTGTGTAACCTGGGAATTTGTTTCTACTGATTTTAATTTAATATTAATCAAATCATTAATTAATTCTTGATGAGTAACAGAAGAACTAGTTTCTGCAGCTACAGCTTTTAATTTCTTGTCTACTAACGAATTTATTAACTCTTGATCTTGACCCATCTTATCGGTTGGTATGGATCCAGAAAAAGAATTTCTGCTAATAGCAAATGACCTATGAGACTGGGTAGACTCACAAGACCTTCTGGCAGGACGGTCAAAATTAATCTTAACCGTTCCGTCAAAATATTGTTCTATGTTGTCTAGATTGACAAGACTGTTTTGGATAGCTATTGGCTTACTTTCATTTATTAGACACCAATCTAAAGGTAGACTGATATCTGACCACCTAATGGTTCTGGGGACTTTAATGTTGGCATTTTCCTGATTGGTTTGGATCAGGAGTGTATGATCTCTAGGACTCTTAGTTAGAGCCTGGAAGTTCATATTTGTGCCAGTGACTTTGTAATAGACTCTATAAATTAATGCCAAGGGCTGTGTTCCTTCAAGGACTTGGTATCCTGAAGTTTTGATGTTTAGGGTGAGTGCTTTCAGCATATGAGGATCTAAAAGGCTTATAGTGAGATCTGGAAAACAATCAAAATGGATAGGTCCATTGTAAAGACTAGACTCAATCATTCCAAGTATACTATCACTAAAGTTAGTGAATCTAGCATCTCGGAGAGATTGAAAATGTGTATCGATATGAAAATTTCAAAACAAGTTAACAAAGAAAAAGCAATCGCTAAGTATGAATTAGGAACGTTCTGTGAACAATATAGTTTACCCCCTATTGCTCCTTCTAATAAGAAGAAAAAATCCCAAGTCTATTAGAAGTACTCCAACAAGTACTCAGGTAGGCAATACCCTAAGTATAATAAATACAAATCTAAAAATAAACAATTTGAAACTAATAAGTTTTACCAAAAACCCAAATCCAACAAGTGGAAACGGAAACCTTCCGGTAAACTCCACTCCAAAAACCCAGAACAAAAAGGACATTGCTACAAGTGTGGCAAGTATGGCCATTACGCCAACAAATGTTGTGTCAAGAAAACCATTAATCAGCTGAAGATCTCTGAGGAAGAGAAACTTCAGTTAATCCAAGTCTTAGAACTTAGGGATACAGACCATAGTCAATCAGAAGATGATTTGAAATTATCCTCTTCTGGTCACAATTCCTCAAGTGGATTTTCTTCACCTGATGCCAAGCTTGGATGTACCGATGCTTGTTGTAAAAAAATCTCAGTTCTTAACAAACAAGAAGAACAAGAAAATCTTCTTATAGAACTGATAAGTAAGGTCGATGACCCTGAGTTAAAATCTTTTTATCTTAAGAAGCTAAAGAAATTAGTTTCTTCTGATGAAACCGGCAGTAGCCAATCCCAGTCAACTCCAAAAATCTCTCTTAGCACAACCTTATAAAGGTTTAATAAGACTAAGAAAGAAATCACCATTAAAGACCTCCAGTGTGAAGTCAATAAAATCAAAGATGAAATAAAAATTTTAAAATAAGAAAATGTGGAAATCCGCACACAACTTAGTAAAGTCAGAACACAAACACTAGTTGATAACAATGATGAAGAACAGGAACAGTTCTTCTTCTGGTCACAACTCAGATGCTTCTTCAAAAACAAACCCTTTAGTCTTAGGTCTTTTAGACAAAATAAGTTAAAAAAATGGTATTCTAAACTCACAATAGTGATTGATGATTTTGTCTTAAATTCAATTATATTGATTGATTCAGGTGCATATTTAAATTGTATTCAAGAAAGATTAATACCTACTAAGTATTTTCATAAATCAAATGAAATTCTTAGTGCTGCTAATTCTTCACCAATGCATTTAAAGTATGAAATACCCAAAGCACATGTTTGCCAAAATAATGTTTGTTTCAAAACTCCATTTGTTTTAATAAAAAACATTTCAGACCCAGTTATACTAGGTCTCCCTTTTATTGCATTAATATATCCTTTTAAGGTTCATCATAATAAGATCACCACCAGAGTCTTAGAACAGAAAGTCACATTTGAGTTCAGCACGGAAACAGATCTCAAAAAATTAAGATATCTTCAGAAGGATAGCATTTCGCGATCCCTCAATTTAATCACTAATAAGTCACAACAAATTAATTTCTTAAAAGAAGAGATTAATCACAAAAGAATTGAAGAACAGCTAACAAACAAGTCTTTGTCAGAAACTATTGATAAATCTCAAAAGAAACTTATTAATGATATCTGTTCTGATATTCCCAACGCCTTTTGGCACTGTAGACAACACATTGTTAAACTTCCTTATATAAAGGAGTTTAATGAGTCAAAAATCCCTACTAAGGCCAGACCAATTCAAATGAGTCAAGAAGTCTTGCAATTCTGCAAAACAGAAATACATGACCTTCTTAATAAAGGAATTATCCGTAAAAGTAAGTCTCCATGGTCATGCCCTGCATTTTATGTTCAGAAGAGTGCCAAATTAGAAAGAGGTACTCCTCGATTAGTTATTAACTACAAACCTTTGAATGAAGTTTTGGAATGGATTCGGTATCCAATCCCCAACAAAAGAGTTTTAATAAAGAGACTTTCTCAAGCAGTTATTTTTTCAAAAGTCGATATGAAATCAGGTTTTTGGCACATCCAGATTTCTAAAAATGATAAATACAAAACAGCTTTTGTAACTCCTTTCGAACATTGTGAATGGAATGTAATGTCTTTCGGCCTCAAGAATGCTCCAAGTGAATTTCAAAACATTATGAATGAGATTTTTAATCAATATAGTCATTTTTCGATTGTTTATATTGATGATGTGCTTATTTATTCAAAGTCAATAGACGAACATTGGAAACATTTGCATTTATTTGCTAGAATCATTAAGTCCAATGGATTAGTTGTTTCTGCATCCAAGATTAAATTGTTTCAGACTAATGTTAGATTTTTAGGATATAATATCCATAGATCTACCATTCAACCCGTTGATCGTGTCATTCAATTTGCTGATAAATTTCCACATCAGATTACTGAAAAAACCCAACTCCAGAGATTTTTAGGTTCTTTGAACTACATATCTAAATTTTATCCTCATCTGCGTCAACAATGTAAACCTTTGTTTGATCGTCTTAAAAATAATCTTCCATTATGGTCTACCATTCATACATCTATTTCATACATCTATTGTTAAACAGATTAAATCACATGTCAAGACTTTGCCTTGCCTTGGCATCCCAACTCCCAACTCTTTTAAGATAGTTGAAACTGATGCTTCAGATATCGGTTATGGAGGTATCCTCAAACAGCAAAATTCTTCCGGATCTCCTTAACAAATTTTTCGATTCCACTCAGGAGTATGGAATTCTGCACAATGTAACTATAGTACTATTAAGAAAGAAATATTATCTATTGTATTATGCATTAGAAAAATTTCAAGATGATTTATTAAATCAAAAAAAATTAGTCCGTGTTGATTGCAAATCTGCAAAACATGTTTTACAAAAAGATGTTCAAAACATTGCATCAAAACAAATTTTTGCACGTTGGCAAGCCATAAGTATTTTTGATTTTGAAATTGAATACATTAAAGGCAGCCAAAATTGTATCCCAGATTTTTTTAACTAGAGAATTTTTGCAGGGGAAGAATGACAGAAAGAAGCAATAATCAGAGGAGGCTTCCAGCCACTCTTCCTCCACCACCAGTAAAACAGGAATCTATTCCCGATTCCTCATCGACCCTCACCATTACCAACAGATTCACTCCTTTAGAATCCACCATCGGAAATTTCTGACCCAATTACCAAACGGCATTAGTCAAACCCCATGACCCATATTCATCTATGCCTGCACCTTCAACCCAAAAAACACCTAGCTATGCTAAAACCTCACCATACTTTAAAAAAAGAACCAATGGAATACCTTTTCAGTATTCCCCCCAACGTCAATAGAAACCAAGAACCAGAGAAGATTGCCAAAACACTTCTCCCTCCAAATTCTCATCATTTACCAACTAAACCTTTCAAAACCCTTAGGTTTTATCAAGTCATTCTTAGTGAAACATCCAGCATTGCTATTAAGCCCATTTACAGCACTTCTCATGAAAATAAATTTCTCTATCATTCTCTTCATATTGGAAAATTTCTTCTAGAATCAGAATGGGGAATCCCCCTTTATCAATATAAACCTCTGCATTCTCTCCATCCACCAAATAATCAATATAATTATTATGATTACATCCAAGCATGGACCAACATATTCCTTCATCAAAACACAGACTTTAGTCATTCATGGTTCATAACCTTTGATAAAAGTTTCAGGTTAAAATTTCCAGCCTGGTTTCCAGAATGGTGGTCTACTCATGGCTCAACAGTCGCATTATTGCCAGAAGACCTTAAACAAGTCATCACTTCTGGCTTCCAACCCAAATTTGATCGAAGTCGTTTCGACAGCAGAATTTCTCTCCTTTCATTATTTATGGCAAAATATAAAGTCCCCTGGATATTACAATGGAGTTTCCAAATTGATACAGGACGAGTTTTCAGAGCCCGGTGGGTGAAATGGTGGGACAAATTTGACCCACAAAGAGTCATCAGCCTGGTTCAATCGGAGTTTCCAAACTCTCCTGTTCCTACTACTACCCCAGCAGTAGCTCCTTCATCATCAACAAAGGCATTGCCAGAAATTCCAGAAGACACTCAGTCATTATCAGACATTAGTCCGAGTTCATCCCTTAAGGGAAAGTCCAAATCATCTAAGTCTTCGAGTTCGAAGAAGAAAGGTAAAACTTCGGAGCTTAAAGACTTAGCCAGACAGCTTATAGCAGAAATGGCATCTCTTAAAGAAGAAGACTCAAATTCTGAAGAGTCAGATGCAGATTCCCAGCAACCCCCCCAGTTCTTCCCGCCAAACGAAATTCTTCCAAGATTCTCAAGATCCGTTTGATTTTTGAATTTGAAATGTAATAACATATAATCATTTCACATTTTTACTCTTGTAAAAACTACAGTTGTAATAATGTGATCCCAACATAAAGCAACAACTGCAGTAGCAGTCATCATTCCGACAAGGTACTATTCATAAATAGTAAAAATCACTTTTTACTATTCATCCATCAATTCGAAGACAGACGCGTGATCAAACAGGAAGATTCCTCATCATTCGTCTCCAACTTTCCATCTTTAGCACATGCCACCGGGTTTCCTGCCTCGAATTCAGCTCAGCTCAAGAATTTTATCCTCATCTACGTCAACAATGTAAACCTTTGTTTGATTGTCTTAAAAATAATCCTCCATTATGGTCTACCATTCATACATCTATTGTTAAACAGATTAAATCACATGTCAAGACTTTGCCTTGCCTTGGCATCCCAACTCCCAACTCTTTTAAGATAGTTGAAACTGATGCTTCAGATATCGGTTATGGAGGTATCCTCAAACAGCATTGCCAGAAATTCCAGAAGACACTCAGTCATTATCAGACATTAGTTCGAGTTCATCCCTTAAGGGAAAGTCCAAATCATCTAAGTCTTCGAGTTCGAAGAAGAAAGGTAAAACTTCGGAGCTTAAAGACTTAGCCAGACAGCTTATAGCAGAAATGGCATCTCTCAAATAAGAAGACTCAAATTCTGAAGAGTCAGATGCGGATTCCCAGCCACGCCCCAGTTCTTCCCGCCAAACGGAATTCTTCCAAGATTCTCTCTCTCTATATATATATACATATATATATATATATATATATATATATATATAGGAATTGCTTAAGGAGAGGGATCCCCATTTTTTTAAAAAAATGGGGATTAGGTGTGGGGCCCACTCCACATCGAATGTCAACGATCCGAACCGTCTATTTTTCAAGTTACTCCTCATAGATCATCCTTGCAAAATATTAGCCAAATCTGAAATATTTAAGACATCTAATTGAGTTCAAAAATATTAACGAATACTTTGTTATATAAGAAACAATGAAATTTTATCTTGATAATTAAATAGGCAAATGGTTTCGGATTGAATTGAATTTTTGTAAGGATGATCTATGAGGTGTAACTTGAAAAATAGACGGTTCGGATCGTTGAAATTCGATGTGAAATAGGCCCCACACCTAATCTCCATTTAAAAAAAAAAAATAGGGATCCCTCCCCTTAAGCAACCTGTATATATATATATATATATATATATATATATATATATATATCTTTAATATTAGAAAGCTAGAAGGAAAGTTTGGTGTCTCAAAGCTTCACCAAAAAAAATTGGACTATAAAGCCCCTTAAACAAAAAAAATTCACAACTAGCTAAAAATAATAGAAACAAAATAGCAAGGATACTTTTGTCAAAAATAAAAAAGAAAAATATGTTAAACAAACAGAGAATTAAAAATTAGAAAAAAGAAAAAGAAAAGAGAAGATAAACGTGGGGAATAGATTGGAAACTGCTATGCGTTTAACCGGGAACAGTTTTGCGGAAGGAGAGATAAACGTGAATGTGCTGAGTGGGGTTAAAGAGGAAAAGAAACGCCCTAATCGTGCAAAGAGAAGCAGTTTTGCGGGATGATAGATATATAGACGGACACAAAATAAGAACCTAAAAAAAATTGAAACGGTTTTGCAGGAGGAGAAGACGATACAAAAGCCATTACTCATTCCTTATTTCCCCCACGTTTGAGCGTTCGCAACAACACGATGCGCTTACATGGACAGAAAAACCGCCGTTCTTCAATCAAAGATGGGTACAAAACTTACGTCGGGTGTGTCTCGGAAACTCGACTACATGCGATCATGAGAGAAGGACACACATCACTGCCCTTCCCATAAATCGAACTTCTGCAAAGGTATGTGAATTCGTGGATATCTGTTTGATTTGGAAGATCATTTACATGGTACTGATATCTTTTTTATTTGGATTAATTCTTGACTTCCAAGTTTGCTTTGGATTGTTGTTTCGGTTCTCCCAATAGTCCATGCAGTTGGAGCACTCTGCTTTCGAAATTAGTGGTGGTTCCAATCACCGACTTTTTTCTTTCCCTTTCACTGGATCAAACAGTTTAATGTTCACAGATAGTGGATAGGTATGCCTTTGTTTCTTGCAGTTGTAGATTTATGAAGAAGGACAAGAACGTGCACATGGTGCCTGGTAATCGTCTTTATATGATGCAAGTTAACATAACATTGTGTAAAAAATAATTTTTTTTGCCTGCTAATCGTCTTTGTAAAATTTAATTTAGTAGTTTGATCTATTTGTCCCCTTTCTCCTTTGTACAGAATATCTAATAAAAGTTATTTGAAGCTGCATCATCTCTTATCACGTAATACAATGGAGAAGCTACAAGTGATGCATTTTACATTGGATATGAGGCATCAACAAATTAATGTTGGATATAGACATGGAGATAGGGATAATATGGTTTGAACTTTTTATTGTTTATATGTTGGTAACAAAAGCAAATTTAAACAGCACCACATGGCAACAAAATGCAAAGGAAAGGGGTTTTACATTTGATTGAGCTTCTGAATTCACTCTAATTAGATATGAATATTTTTTTCTTCCTTTTTGCCAATGTATGTACATTTTAATTACTACATACTATACTCATTCAAAGAGGGCATCATGGCTTGGACTTATGCTTTAAGAAGACTCATGACTCATTTGTAATCGAAAAATCATCGTTCATGTTTTAATTGATTTCCTTTTCCATGATTTCAAATGAACTTGATCTCATATATATTGAGTTTTGTATTTTCTAACTATAATGCATAAAGTTGTGGCAGAAGTCCGTATAACAGAAATTGTGAATTAAGTAGGTAAATGGGTTTGGAAAATAAGAAAAAGCTTCAGCAGCCATCTGTGTTTGTGATTGGTCTGCAACTTTTTCAATTACATTATTATGTGGTAAGCTAGCAAAGAAGAAGAACTACAATTGTGTGGAAAAATTGGTTTAATGCAAGTGATAGTACCAATTTGTGGTACTGTATCATAGTATAATATCTACTATTTGTGATGGAGTGATTTTTCAATTACAGATGTGATAGACTGAGTGGTACTGTATGGGATCACATATCTTTGTAGACTGTTTAATACTAAAATTGTTTATTGTAGTTTGAATTTGTCATAATCAAAATCAAGTTCATTGTTACCTGATGCGTGTTCAATTGGGGTGGTTTTTCATTATCTTTACAGTATTTTATTTGATTTGTATCATTTTTAGTTTTAATAGGCACAAGAGACCTATGACTGGCATTCTACCATTTTTTTTTAATAGTCTTAATTATGCTTTTACGTGTAGAATATAATATGAGAGGAAGCTAAATGTGAAAAATTGCTACCAGTAGAAAATAAAAGAAGAATAGAGAAATTACACATTATGGATTAATCTAAAGTAAAAATAGAGGGAGTTAGAGCTAAATTACAAATAAACATCGGATATTTAAAAGATTTTAGGGCCACGCAGCGCCCGTAATAAATAAAAGCCTAACAAATGAAGAAATCAGTAGATAAATTACACATTATGGATTAATCTAAAATAAAAGATAAAGGGACTTTGAGCAAGAAACTTTGTACGTCAAGCGTAGCGCGTGTGATGTGAAAAATGACTTGTACACATGCAAGGCATGAAGAACACGTATGAATTATTTTTGTAGTAAAGATGTCCTTATGTATGCATAGATGTGAAAGGAAAAAAAAAAAACCCTAAATGCCGCGCGTAGCGCGCCGTGATGTAAAAAATGCATTTTGCATTTTGCACGCGCAAAGCGCATGCAGAAAGGCTAGTATATATATATATATATATATATATGGATAGGATCAAAGGACAAATATTTCTACCAATACTTTTACACTCTTTTTAAGCCTTTTGATCACATGACATCCAATGGTTCTTATTTATTCATTAAATGGCATGGATGCTTATGTGGTTTTTAACTAATATTAAAGATTAAAAAAAACAGAAAATAAAAACATAAAATCTGGAAAATAAAAATATAATTAAAAGGGGGAGAAACCCTAAATTGATACAAAATTCCGATGGTTGCTGATCAGAGGACGACAGTGGCAAAAACAACGGTACAGGTGCAATTCAGACAATGGAGGATATATGTTATCTGCAACCATTTTTGTTGTAATGAGCTTGGGCAATCTAGGAAAATCGAAAGTAGCATTGTCATTCCCAAATTCCAATTGTTGATGGTGTGAATATAGAAGGGAAAAATTCAATACATATTTATCTAAACACTCATGCACTGATTAGTTCAAGTAGCCTCAATCTGTTTGTTGCAACAGGACGTGGAAGTCAGATCTTTGGTGGATGATGGCCCGTGGATCCACATCAGATAGGCTGATATCAATGAAGGATGTGCACATTTCTTCCATCGAAAAAGGTATGCTGCAAATCAATTATGCAAGCCATTTTTAGTATGTAACTCGGGTCTGGTAGTGTTGGAGATTGTATGTAAGTAGAGGCTGAATTCCCTACATCAAATCTTTAAGAAGTTATTGACTAATATTATATTACCTAGAATCAACGTCAAGCACGAAGGAATTATTGGGCATGTTCATGTTGATTGAATCATCCGCCATCAGAACTCTCATTTGTCCAATAACCTGATGCAACAAAACAAATCCCCAGATGGAGAAAAAAATGGGATACAATTTACACATCTATATAACTCTTTTTTTTTTTTTTTTGGATATAACTCTGCTTTAGTTCTAGCATATATGCGCTCTCATGACAACTCAATTTAGCAAACAATGATGCATAATTAGTTACACTCATGTCTGCAGATAATCCATGGGCTCTATATTTGTCGTCCCAGAACATTGTTCCAATGCGATATATTTGAGGGATGCTGAGTATCTGATAATGAAGTGAATATCTCAAAATTAATATGTCCTTAATCGATTGCTATTGGAATTAATTCATATCATACCTTATTTCTATTTGCAAAAGTTCCTTTCGTATCAATCTAGGGTTTCTTCCCTTTTAATTATATTTTTGATTTTCTGGATTTTATGTTTTTTTTTCAGTTTTTTTTTATCTTTAATATTAGTTAAAATTCACATAAGCATCCATGTCATTTAATGAATAAATAAGAACAATTGGATATCATGTAATCAAAAAGCTTAAAAAGAGTGTAAAAGTATTTGTAAAAATATTTATCCATATATATATATATATATATATAGTCTTCGATAATCATATCCGTTGACCGCCAAAACAAAATGTATATATACCAAATAATATGTTAAGCATAAAAATTCACATGTGAGTTAATCTAATTATCTTGTCACATAATTATGGGAAATATAAGCCATATTATTATATTCATCTTCACACTTGTCCTCAAGTAGATAAAAAATAAACCATGATGCCGGCAAATAATGTTTGCTGATCAAAAGATACTAATCTCTGGTGTTCAATCAATGAACGAGCCATCTAATCTTGTCAACAGATAAAACAAGTTTAGAGTACATGTTCTTGGTCAAGCCCTTCCTTATCCAAAAGGCTTCAATTATCTTCAAGTATTGACAAAACTGATGCTCAGTAAATTATTAGGGTTAGCTCAAGTTTTTACCGAACAAATTATGCGCTTGTCGGTACTATTTGATCTTATTTTCTTATTGCCTCATGGATCAAGTGTGTGAATACTGTCCATAACAATTGTGTGAGATCAGATTTTTATATATTATGGAATGCCATCAAAGTCATGCATGAAATGGGAAGGTTATTTGTTTGGAAGTGCTTTTAAAATAACTAAAAGCTCTTTTAGATAAGATGTTTATAGGTTCCAAAAAACTTGGAAGTGTTTCCCAGAAGAAGCACACAATTGGTGCTTCTCATAGGAAGCACTTCAAGTATTTTTTTCAAGATTCACTTGCATTTTTACTAAGGATTGGTTCCAAAGTCATGCATGAAATGGGAAGGCTATTTGTTTGGAAGTGTTTTTAAAATAACTAAAAGCTCTTTTAGATAAAATGTTTATAGGTTACAAAAAAACTTGAAGTGTTTCCTAGAAGAAGCACACAATTAGTGCTTCTAATCGGAAACATTTCAAATACTTTTTCAAGATTCACTTGCATTTTTACTAATGATTGATTTCAATAACATTTTTACTAAAAACGTTTTTTTTGCAATTTCCCATCTTAACAATTTCCAAGCATATAAAGTTTACGCTGCATCCGATTGAAAGAAGTCGAAGGAAATTAAAACAAGTGCTGAGGTTGACGACGAAGAAGTGTTGCCGTGCGCACCAAGTCAGGCAGTGCTGATTTCCTTAGGCATCCCACTAGCGTCAGATCCGAAAGGCGGGGTATTACTTAAATTTGAACTTCACTTTGCCGTGAGCTTGCATAAGAGCAGTTCCAGTGTTGCTAGGCCCTATGAGCTACATGCAACTCAATCCTCTTAAATAAACATTAACTATCTGTAGTGAACAATAACTATCTGAGTCTCCATCCCTAAACTGAATACCCAAGCAATTTATATTAAAAATTTTAATATTTTTTATTTTATACAATAATAAAAAATAATTTTATTTTTAATTTTGGATAATAATAAAAAAAGTGGTTGAAAGTATTTGAAAATATTAAAATGTGGTGTAAAGTGGAAGAACATGGTTAGATAATTTTAATAATATCTTTTATATTTTTTTATTTTTCATTAATGTTTTATAATTTTTTATTTTTAATTTCGGATAATAATAATAAATTAGTTGAAATTATTTGAAAATATTGAATGTGGTATAAGGTAGAAGAATACGGTTAGGTATTTATAAAAAAAATTATAATTTTTAATATTTTTATATTGGCTGACGTCAACATGATGTTACAACACCTCAACGCTCCCGAAATAGCGTATTCGTGGTATTTTCTTCCCAACAGCTTATTCTATTCTAAATTCCTACTGATTGTAATGCACTCGCTCGCTGGTCCACGCGACTCTAGACTAGTGGGGATGTCGGACTCCCTGGGAGCCCAATTAATTGGTGTGGGCTGGAGGTTTTTTTTTTTGTTGGGGGGTGGGGGGGGGGGGGGGGCGGGATTCGCAAAGGGATTTGGGCACCCTGGAGCTGCTCAAAGCACTTAAATTGCATGATGGAAGATATGTGGTCAAATATCTTAGTGGATAAGGTGTTTGGTTTTACCTATATGTCCTAGATTCGAAACTGCCAGTTTCCAAAATTATTGTAATAGCTTTGAACTCTTTCTCCTCCCTAGTAATGGTAAATTCAAAAAATAAAAAAATAGCATGATAGAAGAACACATCGACAACTACGATGATTCTAAAAATGAAAAAGTGTTTTGTGTGTTTTTACAATTTTTATTTGGTTTTTAAGTTCATATTCTTATGAGATACCGAGTTGGATACGCCATATTTTACAAGATATATCGTTTTGACAATGCTACCATTGTCTTCCAATCATTACGTACGATCACGTTGAATCTTTTCGACGGAATGGATGCTCTTTGTTGCTGGGTACGGGCCATCTCCATTGTGCCATAGCCGCAATTGCCAAATTGAAGAGAAAGCCTTCATATCTTTATTTTGAGCAAAGAGAGAGCTTTCATATCGATATACAAGGAAAAATGAGTGCCTAAAGAAATAATATTTCACCAAAAGTAACGTTTATTATTTTCTTTGTCACACTGCATCACCACACTTTGGTTTGGTGTGGCAAATGAGAATACGGAGTATGTACTAATGGAGTCTTGTACGCAAGAATTCAATGATGCTTTTGAACATTACAGATGAGCAATTCACAATATCCAATCGTCTTGCCCGGCAACCTTGTGGTGCTCAAGATTATCACGCAGGCGTAGTACTGGACTTTGATTATACATGGGACTGGAGTTTGGTGGAGTAGAGTAGTGCTGCAATGATTCTCTAATGATTGAGATATTCTTGCCTCTTTGGGTCAACATATCGCACTCTCTATATTAATATAATAAATGAGAATTGTTATTGGCTTTCAAAAAATCTGATTTTGCATTCCAAATTTTTTATAATTAAAAAGAAAAATACACTTATGAGGAGTGTAGACTGAGATTTGTGGAATGCAAATAATAGTTCCCTAATAAATATACATTTGTAAACTTAACTATTAAATATAAGGGTTACAATTTACCACCGGCAATTGTTAGTAACACTCAAAAATCACAGTCTACACTCTTCACAAGTGTATTTTTCTTTCTAATTATAAAAAGTTAGGAGGATCAAATGAGATTTTGGAGTGCTAATAACAATTCATTTTACCACCTCAACTTTGAGTCATGTAATTGCAATGTTACACATCAACTTATGAATTCGTTCAAATGCCAAACCTCTATCAATTTGTCTGATAACTATTGAAGTTGGCAAGCGCGAGGCCACTTCCTGCCCAACTTGAACTCCACGTAACTTTATAAAGCACGTAGATCCTCCCATTTATTTTTCATTCTATTTGATTTTTAAAAATTTATCACAATGTCCATACCATGTCAACAATTTAACAGTTTTGCTGACAAAATTGACGAAATTGTTATGATATGAATGATTTCTTTCCTATTTGGTAGCATAGTGATCGTTGACTATCAATCATTTATTCTTTCCCTTTGTAAAAATATTTAGCTGATTTGTAGGAATTATAGGATGTGATTGTATCTCTACAGTTTGTATAAGAACTCTAGCCTAGCTTGTATATTTTTAACAAATATACAGAAGATTATGGCTCTTTGTTTTGGCATATTTCATTTTGGCATTCCATTCTTAAGATGGTACCAAAGAGTCCAAGATCTTAGGACGTTTTTTTTTCCTTGGTTTCTCTTTGTTTTTTTTTTTCTTCGGTTTTTCTTGTGAGAAAAGTTGTCGTTTTTTGCCATGGGTGACTCCAAGTCGGTTGAGGCATCGAACAATCCCTCAAGCCCTTTCTATATTCATCACTCTAATGATCCAAGGATGAATCTTGTTTCCACTCAACTTACTGGAAACAATTATAGCACATGGTCTCGTTCAATGCGTATTGCCCTTAGCGCAAAGAACAAATTTGGTTTTGTTGATGGGTCTGTGAAGAAGCCGTCAGACAAGCAAGCAACTGAAGTTGCTCTTTGGCAGCGCTGTAATGACATGGTTCTCATGTGGATTTTAAATTTCGTGAGTTCTGGGTTATCAAACAGTGTGGTTTATGCAGAAACTGCACATGCTGTTTGGGAAGACCTCAAGGCTCGTTTTTCGCAAGATAACGTCCCACGAATTTTCGAGATTCAACATGATATTGCACGCCTCACTCAAAATCAAATGTCTATTTCTGATTATTATTCCCAATTGAAGGGTTTATGGGATGAATTGTCTTCTTACGATAGCCATAAAAACTGTTCATGTGGCGCCATGGAAGATCATAACGAGGAAGAGAAGTAGAATAAGGTTATGCAATTTCTAATGGGGCTTGATGATTCATATGCAGCAGTGAGATGTTAGATTCTGCTTGTAAAGCCATTGCCTTTGGTGCTCAAAGTTTTTTCAATGGTTAACCAAGAGGAGAAGCAACGTGGAATTACATCCATCACACAATCAAGTATGGAAAGAGCAACCATGGCAGTTCAAGGTGGTCGAGGTAATCAACACAGCCGTGGTAGCTAAGGGAATCGCAAGCCACTACATTGCGATTATTGTGACTCGGACCACCACACCAGGGAGACTTGCTACCAGCTCCATGGATATCCCGAGGACCATCGTCTCCATAAAAAGAACAAGGGAAAGGGTCGCGATAAGAAAGGAAAACCAACGACCAACCATGTTCAAACAACCATTTATTCAGCTTCTTCCTCTACATCAGCAACACCGATGACTTTTACTCCTGAGCAGCTTCAACAACTTTTTGCTATGATGGTGGAAATTTGCCATCTGAAGCACAGACCAATGCAATCACAGGTTTGTCTTCCCATTATTCACAATTAGTAGTATTGGCAATTTTACTTTTGATCCTAAACTTTCATTAACTAATGTATTACAAATTGCCTCTTTTTTGGTTAATTTGATATCCGTTAGTCGTTTAACAAAATCCCTTTGATGATCCATAACATTTTTTTTGGATTTTTTGTGTCTTACAGGACCTGGAGACGAGAAAGATGATTGGATAGGGTAGTCAATGTGGAGGTCTTTACTATCTCACCAAACCAAATAGTAGCTGCACCACCTCACCTTCACCCAGTTGTATTAATTCCATTTCATGGCATCGTCGTCTTGGTCATCCCTCTCTACAAGGACTCCACCTTTTAGCTAAGCAATCATTAGATTTCATTCTCATTCAAATAAACCTTGTGATGTTGGCCCATTAACAAAGCAAACTAGATTGCCTTTTCAAATTAAATCATATTTCCAGTCAACACATTTTTGAGCTTGTTCATTGTGACATTTGGGGACCGCACAAAATTTCTACATATAATGGGGTTCGATATTTCTTAACAATTGTTGATGATTTTTCTCGAACCACTTGGCTCTTTTTGATGAGACATAAATCTGAAACACAACAGTTACTCAAAACTTTCTTTTCTTACTCAATTCCATCACAAAATTAAGAAAATTCAAACTGATAGTGGTAGTGAGTTTTTGTCCCTACATTCTTTCTTTTCCGAAAGTGGTGTGATTTTTGAACGTTCTGCACATATACTCCATAACAAAATGGAGTGGTCGAGAGAAAACACCGTCATATTTTGCAAGTGGCCAGGGCACTACGTTTTCAGAGTCACTTGCCTTTGTATTTTTGGGGAGATTGTGTCCTTACTGCAATCTACCTCATAAATTGCTTACCCACACCAGTGTTCTAAAAAACGCTCTAGGCGGCCGCCTAGGCAGCGCCTAGGCGCTGGGCGGTGGAGTGCCGCCGGGATTTATGCCAAATCGTTCATAAAATCGGGTACGGGTTCGTCGGCCGCCTAGGCGCTCTCTGGGCGGTCTAGGCGGTGGTGGGCGGCTGTCAAGGCGGCCTCGTCGGAGCCTCGGCGGTTCTCCGTTCTGCTGCAATATGACGTGAAGAATGAGAGCGAACTGGAAATCTCCGGAATACACACAAACCCCGCTTGATCGTTGAAAGAACCCACCCCAGATTACTTCACAAATTGCTTTTTTACAAGCAGGCCGCTCCGATGTTGATAGTTGGGTTTTTTGGAGTTCTTTCAGGTTTTTGGGTTGAAGGTTTGGGGTTTGAAGTAGCTTTTGCAGGTGGTGGGAGAGGTCTAATGATGGGAGAGAGGAAAGGAGAAGAAGCATCGTCGAGATGAGGAAATGGAAACGAAGCAAATTACAATAATAGGGGGAGAGGGGCACGATTTGATTATTTTAATTTGTTGATGGAAACAAGAAGAAAAAGCTGTCAGTTGCGGCAGAAGACGTGAGGAGCAGAAGAAAAGAGTGTGGGGTGGGTTGGCTAGGCTTATATATATTTGGTTATTTTAATTTGTTGATGGTGAGTGAAAGCTGTCAGTTGTGAACTTGTGACAGAAGACGTGAGGTGAAGAATTAAAGAAATTGTGGTGTGGATTGGTTAGGCTTACACACACACACACACACACACATATATATATTTAAAATAAAATGAGGATGGTCATATGCGGCAAAAGACATGAGGAAAAAAAGAAAATAAAGTGTGGTGTGGGTGCGCTGGACTGCATATTTTATATGCTTATTGTTTTTTAAATATTGAACTTGTTAGATGGATGTATTTTGTGTAGTCTTCTACTTTTATTTTTTCATTTTATTATTCTTCTATTATCCATACAAGTATATTTTTTTTTTCTTAAGTGTAAATAGGCACTTATTTACAAGATATATAATAAAATTACATAAATCCGCCTAGACCGCCTAGGCGTCCACCTAGGCTCCGCCTAGCTGCCTAGCCGCCTAGGCACTAGGCCCCTGCCCGCCGCCCGACTAGCGCCTAGCGTTTTTTAGAACCTTGACCCACACCACTTTTGTCCAATAAATCACCTTTTGAGGTTCTTTATGGTCATCCTCCATCGTATGCACACTTGCGTACTTTTGGATGTTTAGCTTATGCCACCAATGTTCAACCTCTTCATAAATTTGATGCAAGAGCTAGAAAATGTGTCTTTATAGGATATCCCTTTGGTCAAAATGCGTATAAGTTGTATGACCTTTCTACTCACAAAGTGTTCACCAGTCGAGATGTTGTTTTTCATGAGTCTAATTTTCCTTTTATCACTTCTCCTTCATTAACCCAATCTCAAGAACGTGTCTTGCCTCTTCCTACTCATGATGACATTAAGACTCCACCCACTCACGTTGAGTCCATTTCCCTGTCCACTTTAGTTGACATTGAGCCTCCATCCAACTTCATTGCTACACCTCTCCCAGACTAAATAGTCACCAATAGCCCTCATGTCACATCACAGACTCGGCTCCCCCGTAGCATGATATTGTCCGTTTTGGACTTACCATTCCCTTATGGTTTTATTTTTGAGAACTCACGAGCAACTTACCAGTGGGTCACCCATCCTGGGATTGCTCTAGCCCAAACTCACTTAACTTCAGAGTTCTGATGGAATTCAAAGCCAGTGAGTTCCTAAAAGATCTCGTGCTATAGAGAGGTGGGCATGTACATATAAGGCACATCACCCTATCTCCGTTAGTCGATGTGGGATCTCACAATCCACCCCACTTAAGGGGGACCCGCGTGTTCGCCGGCATATCTATATCGAACGACAGAGTGGCTCTGATACCAAATTGTCACATCCCAGACTCGGCTTCACCATAGCACGATATTGTCCGCTTTGGGGTTACCATTCCCTCATGGTTTTGTTTCTGGGATCTCACGAGCAACTTCCCAATGGGTCATCCATCCTGGGATTGCTCTAGCCCAAACTTGCTTAACTTTGGAGTTCCGATGGAATTCGAAGCCAGTGAGTTCCCAAAAGGCCTAGTGCTATAGGGAGGTGAGCATGTACATATAAGGCACATCACCCCCTCTCCATTGGTCGATGTGGGATCTCACACCTCATCCATCACTTGGTCCACCTATTGCACCCCTCATACGCCATTCTGAGAGACCTAAACGTACACTTACTTACCTTGATAACTATGTTTGCCCTTATGTTTCCTTGTCTTCTCCACTCAATGCATCAACTCCAGGTTCTTCTAAGAAAGGTACTCACCATCCCTTGTGGAAATATATATGGTTCCACCTCCTGGTCTTCGGCGATAGGGGGAGCATTTGGTATGTCGCCTTCACAAGTCTTTGTATGGATTAAAGCAGGCTTCTCGGCAGTGGTTCTTTAAGTTTTCTGAGGCTATTCGTGCAGTTGGGTATACACAGTCCAAAGCCGATTACTCCCTTTTTACAAGAAAAGTTGGCAAATCGTTCACAGCTTTCCTTATTTACATTGATGATATCTTGATCACTGGTAATGACATGACAGCTCTTGATGCTCTTAAATCTTTTCTGAATAAACGCTTCCGCATCAAAGATTTAGGAGCCCTTAAATATTTTTTAGGAATAGAGATTGCTCGTTCAAAAAAGAGGATCTTTATATCTCAAAGAAAATATTTATTGGACATTTTGAAAGATGTGGGTCTTTTGGGAGCACAATCAGCCAGCTTCCCCATAGAACAAAATTTGAAGCTACTTCTTGATGAAGGATATTTGCTTCATGATCCGTTCATCTATCGAAGATTGATAGGACGTTTGATATATTTAACTATTACCAGACCCGATATTACTTTTGCAGTGAATACGTTGAGTCGTTTCATGCAACATCCTCCCAAGCCTCACTATGATGCAGCTTTACGTGTTTTGAGATATTTGAAGAACACTCCAGGCCAAGGTATTTTGTTTTCCTCACAAAGTTTGTTACGATTGAAGGTCTTTTATGATGCCGATTGGGCAGGGTGTCCGGTTACTCGACGTTCTACTACTGGGTATTGTGTTTTCCTCGGAGAATCTTTAATTTCATGGAAAAGCAAAAACCAGAAGACTGTCTCATTATCTTCTGCAGAACTAGAGTACCGTTCAATGGCTACTACATGTTGTGAGCTCACCTGGTTACAAAGTCTTTTATGTGATTTGCGTATTAAAGATATGGGCCCTGCTGTTTTACACTATGATAACCAAGCGGCTCTTCACATTGCCGCTAATCCTGTTTTTCATGAGCGGACACGCCATATAGAGATTGACTGTCATTTTGTTCAAGATAAAATTCAAGAAGGAAAGGTAGTCACCAAATTTGTTCCATCTTCAAAGCAAGTTGCAAACATATTCATGAAGCCTTTAGGAAAAAGAACAATTTCGTTTTTTGTTGAGCAAGTTAGTCGTTTTTGACATTCACTCGCCAACTTAAGGGGGAGTGTTATAATATGAATGATTTCCTTCCTATTTGGTAGCATGGTGATCGTTGACTACCAGTGATTTATTCTTTCCCTTTGTAAAAATATTTAGCTGATTTGTAGGAATTACAGTATGTGATTGTATCTCTGCAGTTTGTATAAGAACTCTAGCCTAGCTTGTATATTTTTAACAAATGTGCAGAAGATTATTCATTATGGCATTCCATTCTTAAGAGGAATAATGTAAATTGGGACCCTGAACAAGAGTGCATAAGGTAAAGGGCGACACAATAAAATGTAAAGGATAAAATGAGATTTGGTAAAGAATACAAGTGTTAGTACTAAAAACAAATCTTCGTCAAAAGTTGGACTGCGCATGCGCAACGATCCATTTCAATAAAACAATCCCCTTGTCAAGCGTCAAAGACTGTAAATTACAACAGCGGTCAGTTTACGCCAAAAAGTGGGCTGCGCAACGATCTGTAGCCACTCAATATGCCGATAAGCACTCAAGTCCTTTTCTTCCTTAACACAAAGAGGTCAATTGCTAAAGGTCTGAGCAAGTCAATGGTGGCAATTACATGTCAATTGCCTTTGATCAATACCTTCTAGTTAAGTCTTGTAGCTTATGACTTTCACAACTCTCCCCAACGCGGAAAATTGAGCAGTTAACATATGACTTTGACAATTAATTCAAGGCAATATTACTCAAGGAAAACTACGAGTTCCTTCTTAAGTTGCATACTATTTTTGTATTCGTCTTGAGAACCACATCATCTGTACGTACACAATTAAGCGGGACTCCAAGTAGTAGGAGGGTCTTTCTCTACATGCATATGCTCTGAACATTGACCATTTCTAAGTCCTTCACCTTATTCTCAAGCTATATTAAGGTCTTGGACTGGCTTCTGCAATTTCTAAAACCCTAATGGCTTTACCAATTTCTTTAGCCTTCCTCCTCTTCTTTGCCATGTTTTCGCCAGCTCGAGGGGTTGAGTTTTTGTTCAATGGATTCAATGGAAGTGAGGCAAATGACCTAATCCGCGAGGGGGCGACTATAATCAAGCCCTCCGGCATGCTCAGGCTCACAAACACATCACATAATATTATAGGCCATGCATTCTATCCCAAACCTATAAACTTTTTTGATAAAAACTCTTCTTCATACCCTAATGCTTCTTCCTTCAGCACACATTTTGTTTTTGCAATTGTCCCCCCTAGTTCCGGCCCCGGAGGCTTTGGCCTAGCCTTCACACTCTCTCCCTCTCCAAAATTCCCCGGGGCGGAACCCGGGCATTTCTTTGGGATTTTCAACTCCACAACGGGCAGTAACCCCTCAAACCACATCTTTTCTGTGGAATTCGACACGGTGAATGGGTTTAAAGAGAAGTCCAACACTGCAGGAAACCATATTAGTATAAACAACAGCAGTTTGAACTCTGTAGCAACTGAACCAGCTGCTTACTTTGTCGAAGGAGCACACAAAGAAGAAGTAAACTTGGAGAGCGGTGATCCCATCCAAGCTTGGATAGACTACGATGGCAAAACTCAAATGCTGAATGTCACAATATCTCCAATATATGTGGAGAAACCTGAGAAACCGCTATTGTCGCACCCTATCAATTTATCTACTACTCTTCAAGAGACTATGTACGCCGGCTTCTCTGCATCCACCGGAGAACAAGCGAGCTCTCATTACATAATAGCGTGGAGTTTCGCGGTGGATGGAATACCGAGACCAATCAATGTTTCGCAACTTCCTAAACCGCCAAAAGAGAAAGGTTCATCCTCTTACAGACCCGAAATCAAGGCTCTTATAATTGCCTTATCGGTTGTGGTTTGCGTGTTGTTGGGAGTTTTGTTGTTCTTCACCTTGTACAGAGGAATGCATGAGTTTGAGAGTCTTGAGGATTGGGAGCTGGATTGTCCTCACAGGTTGAAGTACAAGGATCTTTATGCAGCAACAAAGGGCTTCAAGGCCTCCGGTGTGATTGGAGCCGGCGGTTTTGGTGAAGTTTACAAGGGTGTCTTACCTTCTAGTGGATGTGAAATCGCGGTTAAGAAGATCGCCCGAAATTCGATCCAAGGAGTGAGGGAATTCGCTTCGGAAATTGAGAGCTTGGGAAAGTTGAGGCACAAGAACTTGGTCCATCTCCAGGGCTGGTGCAAGAAGAAGAACGATCTCCTCATAGTCTACGATTACATCCCATATGGAAGCCTAAACTCGCTCATTTTTGGGTCCGAAAACAACTTTGTGCTGAGCTGGGCACAAAGGTTCAACATCCTCAAAGGCATTGCAACAGGGCTCGTGTACCTGCATGAGGAATGGGAGCAAGTGGTGATTCATCGCGATGTGAAGTCGAGCAATGTGCTAATAGATGCAGAAATGAACCCGAGGCTAAGCGACTTCGGCCTTGCCAGGCTGTATGATCATGGAGAAATATCACACACCACGGGCGTGGTTGGCACAATTGGGTACATTGCACCAGAATTGGCTCGCACAGGGAAGGCCTCCACATGGTCCGATGTGTTTGCATATGGAGTTCTGCTCCTTGAAGTGGCTTGTGGGCAGAGACCTATTGGCTTGGGCGAGTTCATATTGGCGGATTGGGTGATGGAGAATCATGAAATGGATCGCATACTCGACACAGTTGATCCAAACTTGGACTCGAATTTTGATGTTAAGGAGATGAAGTTGGTGCTGGAACTAGGTTTGCTCTGCACTCACTACAAACCAGAAGCTAGGCCCACCATGAGACAAGTGGTCCGATATCTCAACGGGGAGGAGCAGCTTCCCGAAGTTGAAAACTGGAACCTCATTGATTCAGGTCGGAACAGTGAAATGAACACAAGATTTATGCAGGTCCTTTCGGTTGATACGATGGCATCATATCCTTCATCGTCCTTGGGCGGGATCTCTTGCAGCTCCATGAACACCGGCAGATGGTAGCGCCAATGTACTTTTCGTTATAAATTCTTTCCTGCTCCCATTCTTATCAAATCAACATTGTAACATTTGTTTCATACTGCAAGTTTTTTATTCTTAATCTATATCAAAGACTATCGTAACTCTCTTTTTTCTCAAAAACAAAAAGTCCGTACCAGTAAAGCATGAGAAAAACTGATTGAGAACGTAACTCAAACCACTGATCAGTGGATGTATTGCACTTAAACAGAGTTCCGAAACATAAGAAAGGACACCTTTCCTGTAGCCTCAATAAAGCGACGACGTTCTAACAACCAAAAACAAAAACTACAGAGTTGTGTCCATAATGCAAAATAAAAATGGGCTACATGATCTGAATAACTTTTTGACTTCCGTGACACCTATCCTTAGACCTCAACGAATACCGACCAGTCACTTCTCATTGATCCATGATGCGCTTCATAATCGCATAAGCCCAAGCTGTTGTTTCCCTGAGGCTTTTATCATCGAACTGAAGACACTCTTGCAAAATTCCCTCAAAGAATGCAAAATCTCCGAACAGTGGCTTGATGGTTGGGCCAAATACATCAACAAGGTCACCCAGCGCAGCAACTGTAGCTTTTGTGACATTGGCATCCCTATAAACAAGGACAGTTGCATAGGAAAAAATCAGATTACAAACCAGAAAGACATTTTGGGTTACACACACACACGTATACCACAAACACACACACACATATGAGAGAGAGAGAGAGAGAGAGAGAGAGAGAGAGAGAGACAATACCTGTTTACATCCCTTAAAACCAATTCTATAAACTGCAGAAGATGTTGGGCATATGGCAACATGACCTCAGGCTTAGAATCCTTAAAGCCCTGAAGTATACCAGAATAAGCTTCAAAGATGCTACACTTTAGCTGGTTTCCATATTCCATTAACTCTTCATCACTAGTGTCCATCCGAGCACAAAGCTCCGAAGCTCCCTGCATCATCTGCACTGCATAAGGGACATACTTCTCAAAATGTACTCCTATTGCGAGACCTATGTCGCCAAAGACAGAGAATATGGGAGGCTTCACAGACCGGTGAAGCGATTCACTAGACAAGTCCTTCATCAGGTGACTCATAATCCCGTCACAGTATGGTAATGCCTTCTCATCCAATGCACGAAAAATGTCACCAACCACCCCAACTGTGATAGCACATACTTGAAACTCCTCAAAATTCTGCAACCCCATCTCCAAATACTTGTACAATTCCGGAAGGTACTTTTCAAACTCAGGTCCAGTTGCATAAGCCAGTGCACCTATAGCAAGCATTGCTTCCTCATGTACTGTGGAACTACGGCAAGCAAACACTCTAAGAAACAGAAGCATTATCTGATCAGCTGCTTCCAATATAAAACGCTTAGTTCCATCATCACTCGTAAGCTTCTGAATAATAACCTGTAGAACACCACAAAAAGAAGCTTGCAAGTCTCCTTGCTTTTCCTTGTCATCTGATGAAAGTTCTAAAGTCTGGCCCAACTTATTCATAATAACAACAAGTAGCTGTGCTATAATTTGTGATGTTTCTTTAAGATTAGAACACCTCACAACGGCATTCAACGATTCATAAGCAGAAGACCTTAATCTAGAATCATCACCATCTGCACGACTAGCAGTGGAAAGAAGACATTCAATGATGCCCGGGACATATGGAGTAAATAGAGAGGAGCAGGTTTCCTCATACCCCTGAGAAAGGTGATAGATGGCCCAACAGACCTTCTCTGCAACATTTGGAGCATCCTTAGTGCCTTCCACCAATATTTCCACCACCCTTGGAAGGTTAGCAGAAGAAATCACAGTACTACCAGGACTATGCAAAAACTCAAATATACGACTGAGAGTCCAGGCAGTAGTGTCTTTGACATGGTTGTTTTCATCTTTCATTAACCTAAGCAGGAAATCCAAACCTGAATGAACCAAAACAGAGAGCTTCTCAGTGCTTGGGCCTTCAAGTACTGAGCCAAATGCAAATGTAGCTGCCTCACGACAGTGCCAATCTGGCTTCACTATGTTAGCCTCCACAAATGGCATCACAAGGGGCAGAATGGCATCTCCAACAGTCATGGAAACAAGTTGTAGGCATGTCCCACCAGCCATCGCGATATTCCAAATGTTGTCATCTTGGTCTAGATCTTCCTCCTGTTTCAGCAAAGTTTCTAGCAACAATGGAACTAAAGATGCCAGAGCCTTTTCTATAAATTTTGAATGAGGCCCCGAGTCCCCAGTGTCAGAGATCTCAAATTCTTGAAGCTCTATTTCTTCATCACAAATGGAGCTCCAAAACTCAATTGCTTGAAGGGCAACCGCCTCTTCATCCCCTTTTATAGCATTTGATGTAAGCTCAAAGAGAGCCTGCATGTAAGGCTCAAGCACCTCATAATATCTGGAAGCAATTGAAGCAAGACACTCAAAAGCAGCCTGCCTAATTTGTACCTCCTTAGACAAAGCTGTCTCGCAGACCATCTTCATAATGAAATCTCGTTCCATCTGAGTGTCAAAGTTGGTTTGTGCAAACTCCAGGGCATTATATAAGGCCCGTGTTGCAGCCAGACGAACTTCTGGGCTATTTTCGGCAAGGTTCATTCCTTGGACTACAGCAGTAAGACAATTGTTCACCTCACCTTGCTCAAGATCTTGATGAGATATCTCCTCACATACATAACCAAGTGCTTCCAAAGTTGACTGCTTCAAACCAGCTGGGCTATCTCGCTGAGTCATATTGTTGAGCAAAGACCCAATAAGGTCGGGCCATTGTTTTCTGGGAATATCAATAGAAGCAACTTTTGCAATAACTTGGGCAGATGTATGTCTTGCCTCCAGGACAGATGACCCAAGTGTCCTTAAGAGCAAGTCCTTGATTTGGGATATAATAGAAATATCAATAGCCATCCATTGTCGAGTAAGAAGTTCTTTTGTACCAGTATCTTTGGCATCTAAAGAATTCTTAAGCACAAGACCAGCCAACGTACGGGATTCAGTGGGTTTCTCATTGTTTGCAAGCTCAACGGACAATGATAGAAGAAAAACAGGAAGGTTTTGCTCTTGAAATTGCCTAAGATTAGCTTCTGCTTCAGTGCGAACTCTCGCATCGGCTGATTGAGCTGCCAATAGAAACTGAGTAATCTCCATAGCCATTTCGCTCCTACTACAAAAGAACAGAAAAGCTATATAAGAATATATAAACAGAAAACAATTATTTCATTATAACCAATGATTTCGTAAACTCATTAAATCAATAAATCTACTAAAAAACTCGTTAAATCACTAGAGCACAGACACAATGCACGAAACTGCCAAAAGGATGATCAAACACCAAAGCAACATGACAACCAAAACCACCAACCTGTATTAGGTACAGAGCACAAAACGTGCTTTAACATGTCTCCCATAAAACGACGGAACACACAGCTTAAACCCTGAAAACCCCAAATCCACCACAATCCATGACATGCACTGTGCGATTAAAACCAACAAGCAACAAAAATTAAGATCTTGAGCACCGAAACCAAACGAAAATTAAGATCCTGAGTACCAAAACCAAACGAAATCGCGTCGGACTAAATCAAACCCTAATCGCATTTCACATAGCGCAAATACCGGAACCAATTTCAAAACCCATGGAACCAAAACAAGTAGAAATAAACAAAATCAGCAGATCTATCACCACAAACGTAAACCGAAATCCACAGATTGAGATTAGAAGAGCGAGAAATTACCACGAGTAGAAGCCGATTCGGTAGCAGCAGCGGCGAGAGAGCTCTAAAACCCTACTCGGAGAACAAGTAGCGCGAGAAGCGAGGAGGACTTCGGGTTCTCTCTGTAAGCCTGCGTCGTGAGAAGGCAAAGCACAGAGAGGAGAGAAGGAGGGAGGAGAGAGGGGGAGGAGGAAGATGAATTAATCGGCGATATATATAAATCGTTGTATATATTTCGAATGGGTGGAAGAAGCGGGAGGGAGTGGTCACCTAAAATTTCTGAAATAAGAACCAGCGGGCAGGGGTCTACTGCCTGCCCGAGCTACCCGGGTCCACCGCCCTTGAAAACCCTAGGATTTGAAAGTCTCCTACATGTGAGTTCAGAAATATCACAAAAACTTTTTTTTTTTCAAGTAAATTTAAATTTGAAAATTACCAAACCCTGAATATATTTATGAATTTAAATGAAAATGTATTTTAGGAAATAATTAAAAATATTGTGGTAAAGACAATGTAATCCAATAACGCGTTATATGCGTTATCGGATTATTATAGCTGCACATACATGCACCTCATTGCATTAGTATCATTACGACGTTGACAATTTAATGACCTTAAGAAAACACGCTTTGTTTAACTTTGGAAATTCATTAACAATAAAAATTGCACTAGTATCATTGCAGCGTTGGTAATTCGATGACCTTAAGATGTGTGTGGGGCAAGTGTGAGTGCACTCAAACCAGACTATAATACCGTAAAAATAAAAGTTGTGATTCCACTTCAAAATCAATATTTTTTATCCTTTTGACATGTGATGACTCTCAAATTCTTCACAACCTTAAGTTTTAAGCAAATGGTAAAGCCTCAATCCATCCATAGCATCAAACCCAATAGGTAGAATCTATGTAAAACTTTTTGACAGAGAGAAATAACAGCAGTAAAAAGTGAAGAAAAAAAAAAAAAAAAAAGGGAGAGGAAACTAATTTCATAGTTATGCTATGTACATCAAGTACTATGAAGTTCATGATCTATTTTTCTTGTGTTTTACAGTGCATTGAGCATGTGCATCGACAGGGCTTTTCGCTCTACAGAGCTTATGCTTCATCCGCCATGGGAAGAAACCTTGCAAGCCACAACCCTTGGGCGACGAGTACGACTGCCTGCACACCGTTCTCGAAACACAGGCCTCCGCCGGCTCCGGATAATTCCACGGGTAACAGAGTCTCTTGCTTGAACTCATCTGTGACATGTTTAGCTTCAGAGCAGAAGATGCAGCCAATGCAGTTGCGTCCGGAAGAAACCGCTCGATTATGAAATTCGGACAGTTTTGATTCATCTCGTGGCTTGATTCTTCTGCAAGCTTCAACTTCAAGCTGTGATCCGTTTCATGTTCTCTCTGTTCTTTCTTTTCCACAATGTCTATTGCCTCTGAGAGTGAGAACACATCTATGGCATCCGAGAAAGCCTCGTTGCTGTAATCAACATCTTCGATATCATCCTCAACGTCACGTAGATCATCATCGTCATCAATGTCGCCCTCGCATCCATCATCGAGTTCATGATCACACTCGTTGTCCTTGTCAAGAGGCCGGTGCCACCAGCCTGGGGGAAGCTTCGGGCGAGGAGTGTCCCCAGGCTGGATATCGTCACCCGCATTCGAGTCCTTGGGCTTGCCAGGGACTCGTTCCCAGGAAAACGGAATCCGCTCACTCGCTGGCATCGATGCACCTTGTAAATCTTCACCGCTGGAGTTTCCAAGGCGGCGGGTTGAGAGGAGTGGTGCATTGAAGTTCAGCATCCTAGGACATTTTGGAGTGAGCAGAAAGCTTTAGGTGAGTGATAAGGAAGGAAATGGTAAGAGGCAGTTGAATGAAAATAATTGCAGGACAGTTGGAAAGTTATGGACATCTCATGCAGTCCGTTTAGCAGTAATTTTCACTTTAAAATGGTCACAGGTGATCAGGTAGAAAGACCCTTTTGTATGAAATTTGGAAGGGACCCCTTGACTTAATTAGAAGGATCATCAATGCATAGTGGTTAGCATAGGTCCATGTAGGGATGTTTCGTTTCAAGTCAATTGCTTAAGAAATCGGGAATACGCACAAATAGAACCGTTACAAATTCTTAAACAGATGAACTCTCAGTAACGTCTTAAGCGTCCATCTGATTCATTGATTAAAAGTTCGTAACCAATTCCAACTCTGTGTATTTCCCGAAAAACTAACAAGAGAAAAGTTAGTGCGGAAAGAGTGTCAAGGGAAGAGGAAGATGCAGAACTGGCTCTGAATTGGTACCAATAAGCCTCTTTAGAAATAAATCAATTTTGTGCCGGTTCTTAATGAAACCCGTGAAGCTGATGCAACAAATGAGAGAACAGAACGACAAGATTACAACACATCGCAAACCACTTGGCAAAAACAAAGGGTAGACACATCTAAATAGGACAGACACACATCACAAGCTTACATGATCATGTACAAGATACTTTTTCACCTTCGGTGGCTTCTGCTCCCGTCTTTGCTGGAGTAGTATATCAGATACTAGCAGCAGCAGGTCTCTGCTCTACTCAATAAGTTGATCCAATCAATAAACAGTTGATATATTTACATGCTATCTTGCTCCTCTCTACTCTCCTCCTTTATGAATCCAAATTCTCTCCTTGCTTCCGCTTCTCATACCCTTTTTGAAGGCCACGGGAATCTACAATTGTACGTTTCTAAAGACAAAATCCAATGGATCGCCTATGCTGACAATTGCTGGCCATTCCCATGTTAAAAGAATCAGGTAGCAGCAGCATGATTGCCCCCCCCCCCCCCCCCCCCCCCCAGACGGTAAAGAATAATCTCTCTATGGTTCTCTCACTTCTGTTGTTCATTGACACGTTCCTGTGCTTTAGCATAGAGGTCATGAGTGTCAGCATGGTTGGGATCAAGACAGAGGGCTGCTTCACAGTCTCGCACGGTGGAGACAAAGTCACCCATTGACTCATGGAATGCTGCTCGAAGATGTAGCAGCTGCAGGTCTGGCTTGAAAGTTATGGCCTTTGTTAGCTCTTCAATGGCTTCTCCTTCTTTGTGGTCATCCATCAAAACTGTAGGGCCATAATTCCCATGTTAGTAGTTCACAGTTTTTTCAAACACACTCACAAATACATTCTTTTGTCAGAAAAATTCATGCTTTAACACTGTACAGCTTTGATAACATAATCATATGAAGCATATAACAGAACACAACCTAGGTCCTTCCAACGGAAAATCAAAAAATGTTTAAAAGGTTTTATTTTTCCCTTCTTTTCTTTTATCAGGGTTTCATTCAGAAGCCCTTGTTAACAATACACTCCAGAGAAAAACTATTCAAACCCAAAACTTTAGAAAGACCAAAAATCCCAGTAGGAGAACGGCACCAAAGAAATTCCATAACTAAGAATCCATAAGAACGTCACAAGTGGAGAGACGAGGTTTTATTTTTCTCAATTGAGCTCTTGAAGTGTTTTTTTTATAGAAGAGTAAATTGTAGCTATGGTCCTTGAACTTTAACTCAATTGGAGCAATGGTCCCTCAACTAAAAATCCATTACCATTGGTCCTTCAACTCATCAAAACGTGCAACTATGATCCCTCAACTAAAAATCCATTACCATTGGTCCCTCAACTTTAATTCAACTGGAGAAATAGTCTCTTAACTTTAACTCAATTGTAGTAATGGTCCTTCCAACATAACTCGTTTTGACAAAAATTTTGACGTAGTTGACGAAAATGACCATAATTACACACTTTGATGAGTTGAGGGACCCTAATTATATAAATGGTTATTCCAACATAACTTATTTTGACAAAATTTTGACTAAATTGATGAAAAGGACTATAACTACACATTTTGATAAGTTGAGGGACCAATGGTAATGGATTTTTAGTTGAGGGACCATTGCTCCAATTTGATTAAAGTTGAGGGACCATTGCTACAATTCTCCCTTTATAGAACTTACAGTTGTCAGGTTTTTTTTTTCCTCTAGTTTATTATTTATTAAAACATCGACATCCTTCTTTTATAGTAAGTTTGGTCAGTTAATAACAAGTTTCAAGTTGGCAAATACATCAGCATTCAGATTTCTAAATAAACTATTAGTGTTCAATTCAAATCCTACTACAGAACAATAAAGCCCTCTAAACTGACAAATTCATAGCAATTGAAGCTTCAACGAGCAGAATGGACCACTAGCCCCTTCAGCTTGAATACCTAGATAAGTACATACTAGTTTCTAAGTGATTCAATCGGCATAAAGGATATCCACACTAAGTTAAGGCCCAAGGATATAATGACAGGCATCTCCGTATATTTTAAATAGTAAGATAAACGCCATGGATACGGGTTTCAACTCTGAGCACTAAGATTTAACCAAAAACAATAACTTCCGCTTTAAATGGCATGCACCAAACAAACAAGAACCATAGTCACAACATACCTGCTGCCCTATATCTGTATGGATATGTCCTCAGGGGATCTAGTTGTGTTGCCATACTTAGATCACTCTTTGCCATATCGCGGTCACAGTATTCTGAACGTTTTTCATAAGCTGATGCATTGTTTCGAGCCTTCTCTATTAGCTTTGTCATCTCATCATATGCAGCTTTGCGTTGATTTTTAAGATGATATACTCGTGCTAGACCCTGATGTGCTCTCGTATGCTTAATGTTGAGTGCATTTGTGTAGCAGTCGGCAGCAAGATCCAGCTTATCAGAGTCTACGTAGACGCTTCCTAAATTATTTAGAGCCTGCATGATAACATACCAATCTGAATAAATTTGAAAGTTTAAATACCAAGATTGAAATTTTTTTTCCAAGGATGACACGTACTTGTCCTTTTCTAAGACCATCCGAAGGGCATCTAAGCGCTTCCTCTAGAAGCTGGATCACATATGTTGAAGACTCAGAATCAAGACTTGAGTCTGCTAAAGCATATGCTTTAAGGAAAAATGCTTCAAATGATCTCTGGATAGCAATGGACTCCTCTGCCTTTGCCAATGCTTCTTCACGATGGCCAGTGTCATACAAGATCCATCCTTCATAGACAAGCCGCTCATGCTCAGAACTAGAATGATTCCGAGCCAACCGAAGACTATGCATAGCAGCCTTTTGACAATTTAGCCTACGATTTTCAGGAACATCAGAGATGCTACTAAAACAGACTAATATAACAACCAATTACATCAAAAAAGCAATAGAAATTGGACTAAGTGGAGTGTCATCCTTCTCTATAATACGCCTTAGGATCAAACAAGGTTTAGAGTTCTGCCCAACATGCAAAATAAGTCAGTCAGGCACATACAATTCCAATGAACTGAAAGTGACGAAATCTACATGTGTCAAGAACTTAAGATGTTATGTTCTGGATTAAGCCCTTCAAACAAAAACAATACTACTGATTTGAACAAAGGCAGTTCATTAAAACCACAAGCAAATTATAGATAGGCTAGTTGGTATAGTAATGTACCGCTTTCTCCTACTTACCGCAACAGAAGGAGAGACTGCCTAAAGTGTAGAAGGCTCTTCCCAGGGTCATTTGCCAACATATGATGTACAACAGCTAGAGAACCAATATCATCAACAGAGGACCATCGATCATACAGTTGCATCCAACAATCAGCCTGACTCCACTGTTGAACAAGAGGGTGGAGCAGCTCTACTAGATGATCACCATGCATTTTCCCATGAAACATCATGTAATTTGGGTCCAAAGTCAAGAGTGCCCGGACATCTCTGAGAGCTCCTTCAAAATCTTCAAGGGCAATTGAAAACCAAGCCCGCAATTCAAGACAATCAGGAGAGACCTTGAAACTAATTATCTTATTGATCTCTGTGATAGCTGCTTCAAACTGGTTCTCCTCCAACAAAGAAACAGCCCTATACTTGTATGGATAAGATAGAGTTGGATCCAAGTGAGTTGCGGTGCTCAAATCCATCATCTTTTCCTTTCCAATACAATACAGAGATCGCTCCTGATAGATCCACCCAACCGGTGTATAATCAGAAATGAGAGAGTTCATTTGCTTGTAAGCTGCATACTTATGGCCACGCTTAAACTTGGCCCTTGCAATGCCCACCAAGGAATAAATATGACCAACCTCTACTGCTTCTTCAAACCACCACTGAGCATCTTTAAATTCTTTCCTCTCAAGCATCACAACACCTAACAGGTGAAATGCAAGTTGCTTCTGCCAAATTTCGGTGGCACACTCTGCCAGCCTCTCTAGAAGCATCACAGTTGTGTTCGATCTCATGTCTTCCTCAATGGCAATCTGGCTCAAGAAATAATACAAAACGAAAGAAGAGTGCCCGGACATAGCCAACCTTTGCCTAGCTTCTGAAGTACAAAATAATCTCATCATATGAGGATTGTGCAACGAACTCGGTAGCTCCCTCAAAAACACCTGCAAACAAGCTGCCACTAGAAGATGAGCAGTCTCCTCCAATCCATAGTCAATCAGCAGCATTGCATCTTCCAGTTCACAAACCAAAGATGCCAAATGAGAATCACACACCGACTTCAACTCATCGCAACAAAACCTGTTTGCAAAGGATAGCAGGTCCAAAACAGTTCTCACTTCAAAAGAATCTACTCTTTTTATCCTGCTAAAAATCTCCACTGCCCTCATTGCCTCCACAGATATCCCATTCTGTGTGAAATTTATCTTCTCCCTTCGCGTCTCCGTGAAGTTACCATACAACATTGCTTTGAAAGGCCTAGAAAGCGAGGCAATGTTGTATCTAACACACCTAATCTCAGCATCTCCAATACAAAATGAAATATCACCATCCTCCTCGGAAGTGGAACATACCTCATCCCCCATCACAAGATCATCATCGTCCTCTTCCCCCCGCGGCATCCTAGAACACATACAAGACTCAAAAACAGACTCGGGATCATACCCGGAGACCAAACTAGCCTTCGGACATTCAACATTTCTGCCACAACAATCCATTGCTGACGACCCAATAAGCTCATCCTCTCTCCTCTCATACCTCAACCACGCCGCCAGCACCACCTTCGAGTGCACATCCACCGCGTGTTGCCTTGCTGACCTGAGGCTCCGCCGGAACAATTTTGGATCCGACAGACCCCGAAACGTCGCACATTGCTCCAAATACATCTTCCACTTCTCGAATTGGGGGCAAATCTCAATCCTACGGTACACATCAGCTAGGGTTTCGACAAAATCGACCGATTTGAGGGAAGGTTCGATTTGGGGCTCGAGGAGATCGGACACCGGAAGACCATATGGAAGAAGAGTCTCGAGCAAAACATTGTTGGCGGTCGGGTTCGGAGCCTGAAAACTGCCCCGACTCGATCTGGATCGAATAGAGTTGACCCGGAGATGGTGAAGAAGCTTGTCCCCCACACCCCCACCACCACCGCCGTTTCCGGCGGCGGCGGTGTCTCCGGAAGGATTAAGCGCGAAAACTTGAGTTCCTTTACACCCATCCATGATCTTCAAACTACGCATTGTTGTAAATATATTATGCTGCATCTTCCAAAGTAGCAACAAATTTCAAATCTCCCGAATCACCCTCAAAATTCAAAGCTCTAAATTCAAACAAAATATAATTAATTTAATAAAAAAAATTGAAGAAATAGATAGATAATTGGGAGCTACCTCATTGCCCAGCAAGCACCACCGTTTGGGCACCCAGAAAAAAAATGACACAGAATTGGAGGTGGAAACGATGGTGATGCAGGCGAATTCGAGGTGGGGAAATCACAGACTTTTCTGGGTATTTTTCCTTTTTTGGTTTTTTCTTTTTCTTTTTCCCAAAGAAAATGGAGAGAAAGTTGGGGTGCTTGGAAGAGAAAGAAGAGAGAGAAAGTGAGGAGAGAGAAAGAAGTGGCAAGCAAGGAAGGGGAGGGAATGAATGATTGATCACACTGACTTGCAAAATTTTGAACCAGATGTGTTGAGGTGGAGGTTGGCCTGGCCTGGCCGTTGCAACCGCCACTCTCTCTCTCTCTCTCTCTCTCTCTCTCTCTTATTATTCTTGTCTTGTCCATCTAAATATGCGCCTTTCCTTTCTCTCTGTTTATTGGCTGTTTTCATTTTTTTTTTCTTCCCTACTGCGATACATCCTAAAATGAATGATTACGATTAAAATCTTAGGGTTGAAAACTCTCGTAAAGTTAACATTAAAAATTAAAATCAAGACGTATCATGTGAAATACGAGTTTAAATTTCATCATCGACCACCAAACTATTTCATGTTAGTTAAAATAATAATAATAATAATAATATGTGGAGTTGTAATTTTGTGCAATGTCTGAGAGTGATAAGATGGATAGAATATTATGTCCTGGTAGCGTTTTAGGACACAGGAGGATAGGCGTTAAAGTCGGCCTGCCTGTCTTTCATGAGTGCCATTTTCCTCTCCTTTTCTCTCCGATCTTTGTTTATTAGAAAGACAGCTAATGTTAGTCGGGGAAAATCGTGCAGATATTATCTGAAATTTTTCTATGTTCTCGCAATTATCACTTAAGACAAGAGAAATTTACTATTATTTATTAACTCACGCTTCAATTTTATACATCCGTTTAATTTTATTTGTATTTTTACCAACAAAAAAAAAAATAATCACGTGAAATTCTCGATAATCAAGTCTCGTAAACCACAGTCAATCAAAAGACAAACTATAATCCATAAAGTTATATAGAAAACTTACTTGAAGAACTCCCATTAGTCGAAGCCATGAATGAGCAAAATCACATGGACAATCGCAGCAGTCCTTCTCCTATTTGTCAAAATCTCAAAGCTTAAGCGAACGATATGTTTTAGTCTAGAAAAGAACGCTTACTATGAAGCAGAGACCACTATATATAGATATACAATCATTGTCAAACCACATAAGGATTTCCTATTAAATTCATATGGGAAATTGAATATATTTTCTTAAAGTACAAGATACCCGTTTGAGGTTCTATTACAGTCCTCGCAGCAATAAGGATTAGCACTCTTCTTCTAATAAGACATTCTTAGTGAAATTGAACTCGGAAGCAATTGGCATCTAAACTCTGAATCTCATCATGCTCACACTCAAACAAGAGCAGCCTCGTAAACATTCGCATTGGTGTCAATTTGGATGTAGGTTGATAAACTAAAAATATTGGATCTTTTATCCATGTAGAATTACAATAACAACCTTAAAAAGGGCCACATGCATTTCATGTGAACATTATTTGACACAAAAAAAAAAAAGATGAAATTCGAGGAAGTTGTACACAAGTGCCAAACTATCACAGGACGTGAATCTGCACATAGTTAATTAGGAAAAAAAATTTGTCTATGTTCACAAACATAGAAGTTTGTAGTGATATTATGTAGTTTTTCCTACTAATTATGTGTTAAAGTTTTCTGCCAATTTTTCTTTATTTCTTTCTTTTTTTTGAATTAAAAAAAAAAACAAAGAATTTACAAGAAAAAGCCTTTAGGACATCCCTCATTAAATTGAATAAAATGCAGAACTGAATAAGCTACATAGGTGTGAGCAGAGAAATTTGCTTTCCTGAAAGATATGAAAAAAAATCCTAATGTTGGAGAAGTAAATAACCACAAATTTGACATCTTGAATCATAATATTGAATGTAGTGAATAACAAATTGAGAATCATCTTCCACTAAAATTTACAGAATGATAAGTCTTACAAGCTCGGAGAAGAGAATCCCGCTAAGCTATACTCTCATCAAGCAGCACATCTAATGCTTAATTTTAAGAATGTGTGTTTCCGATCAACTAAATGCCCTATTTTTTGTATGGATGTCTTCTCAAAATTAACAGATATTTGCTCAGTCAAGTTGAGTATAGCAATTTGCTACGTTTTCTACACCTAATTTCGAATCTTCGTTTCTTAGACCAATTTAGCATAACATAGACCGTTTGCCAAAAAGAAAAAACAATATCTTCAAAATTATATGAATCTGTCTAATTCAACCCAAAAATAAAAAAATGTTGAATCCAGTAACGTCCAATATTCAGAGCCCGCATCTCCCGGGACTTTTTCAAATACGAAAACTGCGGCCCCACGCCACGCATCCCAAATGGCGCGTGAAGAAAATATTGCAACATCAGCTGAGATGTGGATAACTCATGAAACGTGCGTCTCCACGTATTTTTACTTTTTATATATATATTTTTTTGGGTCGATTTTTACTTTTTATATGTATTTGTCTTCTTTATTTTTGGGTCAATAAGTATTTGTCAGTGTTGTTGCGTGCGATTTGTAAACAAAAAAGAAACTTCTTTTTATTTATTTATTAATTTATTTTAGCTATCAACTATTTACTTTATTAATAAAAAAAAGGGTGTGTGGACACACTCCTTAATAATTTTTGTCCCTGTTGACCTTCTTCAATTCATCCTATCTGACGGTCGAAAATTAAAAAGATATGTGAGAAGTAAAATAGGGTGTGTGGATATCACATCCCTAAAAAAAAGGTTCTATTTTCTTAATTCGAATGTTGGGCCTTAATAATCTCATGTGTATGGGATCGGACAAGCCCATTCCATGTATATTTCCATTGGGCTTTGATACATGGCGCTCCCTTGAGTATGTTGAAGAATAAAACTGTGTTGTGTGACGATTCTCTTAAAAGGTCTTAATAAGCAATAGTACTACGTTTAGTGATATTTTTTACTTTGGGTTTATATCACAAATGGTCCATGACATTCATCAAACATATTATTTTGGTCCCTGACATTCAAAATCAATAGAAATGGTCCCTGAGATTGATCAAACACATCACAAATGGTCCTTCCGTTAAAAACTCTTCGGGCAATTTTCAACGCTTCGTAACTCAATCGTTTCTTAACCAAATTTGACTCATAATATATCAAAATGAAGATAGGAAAGTGTAGAACAAGATTATACCTATTTTGAAGCCCAATGGTTGCCGGAGATGGCCGAAAAATAGCCTCAAATGTGACTGGTCCGCGGAAAAACTTGAAAATTCGCCGGAAACTGGGTAAACTTTAAACGTTCATAACTTCTTCAATACTTAACGAAATTGAGTGATTCAAAAATGAAAATCATAATTCTCGACGAAACAAAGAGAATGGTACTTTTATTGACTACTAATTCACCGTGGTTTGGCCAGAAAACAGCTCGAAATTGGATAACCATTTTCGAGTTAGCCAATTTCAAGCCGTTTTCCGGCCAAACTACGGCGACTTAGCCATAAAAAAAAATACCACTCTCTTTGTCTCATCAAGAAGTATGATTTTTGTTTTTGAATCACTTGATTTCGTTGATTATTGAAGAAGTTATGAACGTTTAAAGTTTACCCAATTTCGGACGAGTTTTCCAGTTTTTCTGCGGACCAGTCACATTTGAGGCTATTTTCCGGCCATCTCCGGCAATCATTGGGCTTCAAAATAGGTATAATCTTATTCTACACTTTCATATCTTCATTTTGATATATTATGAGTCAAATTTGGTTAAGAAACGATTGAGTTACGAAGCTTAGAAAATTGCCCAAAGAGTTTTTAACGGAAGGACCATTTGTGATGTGTTTGATCAATCTCAGGGACCATTTCTATTGATTTTGAAAGTCAGGGACCAAAATGATGTGTTTGATGAATGTCAGGGACCATTTGTGATATAAACCCTTTTACTTTTTTTATTTATCGATGTATTTACACTAAAGAGTGAATAAATAAATTAATTACGAACTCGTTATTACGAGATTCAAACCCAAAATTTTACACTTATAAATGGAGTAAAAGACCATTACGAAGTAGTATTAAGTGAATTTTGCACTTATACTTGAGAGGTTTCGCATCAGTTGTCCCTACATTATGAACCGATATTATCTCTAACTTAACCGTTTAAGTCCAATACTTTGGATGATAATCAAGCTGAGTAGACCTTTTATGTGAAGTTAAAAAAAAATCTGTGCAATTTGAAGTGAACCGCTTAATTTAACTTTAGAGTATAGTTGGTGGTGATAATATTCCCCTCTTGTTGGCCCAAGTCAAAAATTTCAATTCCTCTATAAAAGGCCCAGCAATGTTGAATATTTCTGAAGGCCATTTTCGCAAATTTGGGCCAGAATTATGGGCCTAGGTTTATCAAGTGTAAAGTCTTATGTTCGAAGTTCAAAAATAACGAGTTCATAGCTGATTTATTCTTCCACTCTCTTAGACCATGTCCAATGATCTTAGTATAATATGTATCGTTATTATTTAAAACAACCATAAACCAAAACAAAATAGAAAGTGTAAAACAACACAATGGTGTAGGAGCAAATGTTGGACGTGAAAACGAAGATGGTGAATCTCATTTTGGGAACCTATTGCATGGCCCACGTTAATGTGACAGAAGGAAGCATTGCCCACGGCTTTACTACATTAATTCAATTTGTATAGTGGATGATATACGCAAAATTGAAAAATAATAAGGGCACTTTGGTATTTAAAACCTTGGTATTAAATTCAAAAAAATATTTAAATGTTAATATTATAGAAGAATTCGGATCCTTGCCGGATCCTCTTTGTGAGGATTTCGGGATTCGTGAATCATATCCGTTTATCGTACATCGTGCGGTCAGAAATCATTTTAAATATTTTAATTTAAAATTAAATATAAACAGTACCTGACAAAAACTCTAAAAACATTTAAAATTAAATATTTTGTGTGGTTGTTGGCCCGCCCCAAATTTCTTTGCTGTTCAAAAACTCTAAAAACATGCTTTGTGTATTTTTTCTTAAATAAGCTTTGTTCTCAAGTTCTTTTTAAGTTCAGTTTTTAAAACAGGCTTACCAAACAAGAAATTAGTTTGAAATTCAAAACTTGCTTAAGTTATAAAAATTGCATCCGAATTGAATACCAAATGGGTCCTAAGTTTTCTTTGACACTCTAGGCGAATAAATTGAATGTGGTGATATGGTGGAATGCGCTGCAATAACTTCTAAATTTAGCGACTTTGGCTGAGGAATGAACACTCTCGGCCTTGAGTTTTCAAACTTGAAGACAAGGTTATACAAATCACTGCGAAGTTCTGAATCTTCTGCACTTCAGTAACCTCAAAGATATCGATGAAAATACAGGTCTGCGGTATATATGAATGAAAGATACTCTTTAGAGATGAGTGTCTTAATCGTAATAATGATTTGTAAGTTTGTGTGCTGAACTCTAAATGAGACCTGAAAGTAATCAATCATAAAACACTTTACTTTGTTGAGAAGACTAATGAAGTGACATCTTTCAACAACAGAATCCAATTGACTCTTTGCTGCCTAAGACCTGAAATAACTAGCCAGATGGGTGTACCTATCGTGTCCAGGTAGGAGAGAATAAATGTAGGTATAAGGTGGACCATATCTAAATACTCTAAACCCAAATGGGTCAAAAACTAGTTGCATGAATTGCAAAGTATAAGGTGTCAACATTGACTAAGAAGAATAAAGACAATGGCTTGCGAGTTGTTTGGGAAAGAAAAATTGGGAGAATTATGCAAAGACACTGTAGTAGTGTAATGACTAGTACCAATAATCTAATCGGGAAGGATGAAATGAACAAGTGAATCTCTATGCGTATATAGAATATATATATAATGCATCAACCATGGTTTTCATTTGTATTACCCTTAGAGATGGCATATTTTTATAAGGTATGAAAAAGAAAAGTTCAAACTTCAACTAATGTCACTAGCAAGAATCCATGGATATCTTTTTTAGATCTAGTTATATACTTGTTTAAAATGAAACATGAATCGATCGATGGTCAAAGGTGTACTTGTATGGTGCGCAAAGATTCAATATTTAAGCCATAAAGGAATGTTATGCCTCAGATGTTTCACATTCGAAAATCCTGGCTAAATTCTTTATTCAGGTTAATATATTTGTTGGTCATTGAAGATGTACCCGTTCTCATGTTACTGATCTTTTTCAAGTTGATTTTGTAAGAACAAGTTCTGCATTACAATCCTTGACACATAAGCTACTAAATCGAGTTTCGTCAGTTGATAATTACGGTTTAAGAGCCAATAAAAAAAAGTGGTTTTTTTTTTGGGGTTGTAAAATTTGCTAAGAAATATCATGAATATATATATTAGGATAGACAATTCAAATGTACATGTAACCAAGAGCTTACACAAATAAAAAGAAACACCACAATTCCTCAACACTGATGACATGCATCTAACCAATGTGAAAAATAATAGTTACGAGCAAGTGGCCCTCTACCATAGTGGTGAAGATGAGTGTTGCCCTTGCATCATGATGTGAGTTCAAACCCCATCGGCTATTTAATGTAATATCTAATCTAACAAATCTATCATTTGACAAAAAAAAAAAAAAAAAAAAAAGATAATAGTTATGAGGATTAAACGTTGCATGTCGTAGAACCACCATAAAGGCATCACGAGGAAAAGACCGCATCACCGTATGATGATCTTGCAATCATTAGCAAAGAAGCACTATTATGAGTGACCTCCAATAAACGTCGAGTTTCCTCTTCAAAGTCCTTTATCATATGCACAAACCAAAATAAAAACAAAAACCACCACCGTAACCCTGAACAACATTCACCGATCAAAGATCTGCGTTTAATTTGTAAACCATAAAGGCTCTCCTCGACATAGCCTATTTTCAAATAAAAGGAAAAAAAAAAAAATCAGCGCAACCTGATTTAAATATTTCTATAATCCATCGATCTGTCCAAAATTGGGCCGATCACTCTCATCACTAGTCAATGCACGGTGGTAGGTCGACGCAGTATTTTTACAAGCAAGTAGAATTTTTGTAGATAATTAGTGGTATATATTAATGTGGACAGCTTAAATTTGAGTTCATACCATGACAAAGTCATAACGAACGAGCATTATTACAATTCTATAATTAGTATTCAAATATAGCAAAAATGTTAAGTAACTATAAAGTTATGACTTTCTTATACTCTTTCATAATATGAGTACATCATATGGGAGAAAGAAGAATTAATTTTGTTTCTTAATCAATTTTTATATTTTTCACGTTAATATATAGTTGGTTAAAATGGATATCTACACGTCACTTTTTGTGTTCAATTACTGGTGTGAGTAAATCACACGATGGTGACAAAGAGAAGGCGGAAATGCTTTTGGAAGTCTATCTGACCTCGAAAAGGTGAACTGTTGTGGCGAAATCATCAACTGATTTCTTTGAAAAAAATAAAATAAATTAAAATGAATATCTAGCTGATACAGTTCCGATAAGTCTGAGATGGAGACGACAAACAATCGATAGTAATACGTGGGTTCCAGAAGATGCATCAAGAGGTGACAAAGCTTATACCTTTGACGGGAATAACTATTATTACCATATTTTACTTACATGCTCTGCCAACCATGCATACGTAGATGAGATGTGAATAGACTCATATAATAACACCACCAATCTTCACACAAACTAATTATTAATTAAGATCCAAATTAAATAACATCTATACTATTGATGTTATATTCTGCTGTCTTATTTCGCAAGCTTTTATATATAATCAAATCGTACATACATTAAGATTTTTGTACATAAAATTCATGCTAGGGGTCTTATTCAAATCATGTATAACTCAGCAAAGAAATTCGTGATGTACCCCTTACATTATAATATGTACTGATATCATTATATATGACAAGAGGGCCAGTGTTGAATATGCTTTCTTACTAACCCATCATAGAGGGACGTCTATGTGACCTCTTGGATGGCAAAAGTAGACACACTTCCGATTCATTTACAACATAAATATTTACTACCGCTTGCGAGTAATAGAGAGAATATAATGTTAAGATCTCAGAGTCGGGCTAATAGTTACTATTAATCACACTTATATTATTTTAACTTTAATCATCTGCTTGGGATATGTGTTAAATTTATCACAAAAGACCTCATTATTATTAGTAGTAGAACTATTCAGTTATAAGTGGTAGGTTTCGTACGCGGGATGACATTCTTCAACACATAACAGCTTACCGCAGTTTTCAAAATGTAATTTTTTTTCACCAATTAGCCGTTCTAGTTTATTGGTACTCTTATTTTAGTATGCTAGCAGATTTTGGATTTCCAGTAGGGTTAGTCTGCGATGTCTTTTAAGAGAAGGGGGTAAGTATTTAATCCAACAATGTTTTTGTAATGCATTCATGTACATGCATAAGATCTTATTTATTATGTAAAACAGTCTCATATTGGTAAAAAAAAAAAAAAATATTGTATGAGCTTACAAGGTATGGGCTACTTTTCATATAGTCAATAGGTTTTTTAAGAGTTTGGGCTGATATTATTATAAGGAGTAGCCCAACCTCTTACATATAATAGCCTTTGTAAAGATTTTCCTTTGAGAGGTTGGACTGATACAAGTATAAAATCAATTGGCAATATAAGAAGTAGTCTAACCTCTTATAAGCCTTGCAAAGATTTTCCTTTCACCGATATGAGACTCTTTTTTAATTTCATTGGGACTCTTTTACTTTCACTCACACGTCCTCTCACGTGTGATGAATTTTTAAGCCAAACACGTGGACAATACGAATTGAGTGACGTGGAGTACGTGTGGCTATCGGCTTCACATGTGGGCCAACATGCTCTGCTACTATGAAAAAGTTAAAGTTTCACCATAAAACCAATTAGCAATATATATGGGGAGTAGTCCAACTTCTTATAAGCCTTTGTATGATTTTTCCTTTCACCGATCCCCACACCTTGACAATATAATATGAAGTCCACAACATAGAACCAAACCTTGTTATAATCTAAACTACCTATTAATAAAACCCTCTTTGTCAACCAAAACAGGGTGAAAAGACTATTTAGTCTTCTATCACAACAACAAAATTATGGGCAGTAATATAATTTCACAAACCAAATTTTGCTGTCTTATATTTAAACCTCACCTACAAGTAATTTTAGCATATATCTAATATTAAAAAATAAAAAACAAAAACCTCTCTTCCCCCTTCCCAGTCCCACGTTCTCTCTCTGCTATCTCCTTCCTATATAAAAATAAAAAAAATAAAAAAATGTGCACACACCTAATGTGTGTAGGCATATGCTAGTAATAACAATGTCATTTTGTGTAATGAACTAAAATTATGTCAACTGGTGTAGACTACCTTTATGATCATTCATACATTGCTTATTAACGTCATTTAGTAACACCATTTGGATTATGAAAGTAGTAAGCCTAAAAGTGAATGACGATAAGGAATGACGTCCACTAAATAACTTACATCTATGTTGTAACAAGACGTTCATGGCGTAACGATCAACATTAATAGCGTAATAAACAATATCTTATAATCTCGTCATTATTATGTAGCGCTAGGACTCAAGAAGTATATAAAGTATATAAACTTTAATGATTATAATGCAAATTTATTAAAAAGGGTACTGATATTCAAAATGATGTCGTAAAACTAATGCAATACTTATACTGATATCATCCAACTAAATGTTGAAGTTATTCTTTTATTGATTGTCAATGTTTTATGCAATAATATATTTATATTAAGTATGAGGCGGTAAATTGGTATCGATCTCGTTATTTAATGTGATTTAGACTTATGACATCTCATTTACATGTGACAAAGATTATCAATGGATAGTAGTATAAAGTAGCTTTCTTGTACTTTGGATACTACATTAAAATAAGAAATGTGCTTAATAATTCAAATTAAAGTGTATTATCTTTATCAAGTATAAATATGTGTGAAAATAAACACACACATGTATATATATAAATAAATTTATACTGCATATATATAGAGTATATATAGTTTTACTAATTCCAATTCTTAAACTGATCAAAATAATTTCATTTTGGTGTTACTTCTCTAATAGGTTAGGTATATTTGAGCCTTCAAGACCCCAAATGCGACCAATATAAGAATTCATAATTTTTCACTTGTAATTGAGTGATATATGGGAATGAATCGCTGGACATTCATGAAAAGATTGATACTACTTTATTCAAAGGTCCAACTTCCTCACCAGTTTTATTTATTATGAAATTTTCATGGTCTCCATATAAATGCACCAATTTTGTTTTAATAATACAGATGGAAATACCACCCACCTACCGATAAACTTTGGAGCAGTTGTAAAACTTCTTTGAAAAACTTAAAATTATTTAGATGCCATCGTCAATATCGATCATACATATATTTAAAGGCCAGTCTGCATGGAATGCAGACCATGCATGCATTACAATATTACAGAGATGCGGGCACTGATGTCCTAGCTACTAATGTGAATAAAATAATAATAAAATATGTGTGAAGACTGAAGGAGCAGAGAGACCCTAGAAGAAGACAGACATCCTCATTCTCAAATAATGGGTTAGATCCGCATTAATAGGCTCACGTATTCTCATGCAGATTAAACTATTGGCATAAAATACGTATGAATGCGAAGAAAAAGGGACAGAGGAACTGTTGGGCGTTGACCTCACAGGCTAAGCGTTGGGGTGAATTTTTTGTATTCAGAAGGGCTTTCGTTTCTGTCCATCTTTTGCTGTATAGTGTCTGTCCTCTTCTCTAGCAAGCTATGGTGTGCTTTCAATATTTAGGGTTTAAACTTTATGGTGTGTGATTTGAGCCTTTGACATATTTTCTTTCTTCACTTGTTAATTAGTTCTTTCATATATGGGTGCTTCAGTAATACTGTTGCTAATCTTATTAAGTCCTTGCAATTAATCAATTAGAGCAGTGGTGGATTCAAGGAAAATTTGTTTTGGAGGTCATGTGTAAAAATTCACAAACATTTCTTTTACAAATAAATAGTCTTTAAAAAATTAAATCGGATTTCATATTTGGCTTCATTATCAATACAAAAAATAAATTGGAACTTTAAAAGATCTGAAATTTGGTAAAAGTTAGGATTTTATAGATTTGAATACTATATATGTCTAGACTAGAAACTTTAGTTGTTGTTGTTGTTTTTTTTTTTTTTTTTTTTTTTTAAGTGGCCAGGTCTTATTATTAAAAAATTATAGAAAATGACCTGGTTTTGTTGCGTGCAAAGCTGCGCATCAGCATCAAAAGAGACTTTGAATCAGCAGCAAAGGAGCTGCACACAATGCCCTGCCCTGCCTTACCTAATGGTCATTGAGACATTTCATCGAGCAGCTATAGGGCAATATCTCAAGGGCAATTCTAAGCTTTAAAGGGGCAACACTTAAGCCTTCTATGGAGGTTTGTCAAAGTTAGAAGGATCAACTGAACCCTTCTGCACCTTAATAGAACCTCCCCTAGGAAAATATATATTCTTTTGTCAACAGATACGTATTAATTTTGGGCAGTGATATGTGTTACCAAACTCTCAATTTGAATCAAACTTTAGATAAAAATTCACTTATAAACAGTGGTTCAATATGATATTCGTGGTTATCTTGCAAGAAAATATTTTTACTAACCACAACCTTTTCTACTTAAGAAAATGGAATCTTTCTGATAAAAAGAAAAAAGAAAAAAAGAAAATAGAATCTACACGGCATACTCTATGCTCAAATAAAGGAGCGAATCTCGTGTTTTTCGCTTTTTTAAGTTTGCGAAGAAGAGAAAAACTATTAGATCAAAAACTAATTGTTTACGAATATGATGTTTGTAAGATATATAATTGGCTATGGAACATACGTACACAGCTAGCTAGCACACTTTACTAACCAAAAGATTACTTAGTGATGATTATTCCATGAGAACTATAAAGTTTGACATGCCACGGTTGCATAACTAGCTAGGTGCAAGAACCCCGTGACTAGAAAGAAAAGGGATGACTTGCTGTGCCTTATCTTGTTGACGACCATCAATATTCACGGCCTACAGATATATACACGTGGGAGGAATGAAAAAGTTCTCTTATAAACCTAAAAGCATAGACTTTGATGATATAAAATCATGCATGCAAGAGAGAAAATGACTTGAAACTTGAATTCAATTCCAGCCCCCAACCAATGTCCCAGAAACTTCTAGCATGCTTAATTTCTACGTTTCATTTCATTCTTTTTTATTCTACGTATTTTATAAAAGAAATTTTTATTAGTACTGGGAATACAAGTCACACGTTGTATATTACACATGTTACAATAAGAGTGAGTATCAAAGTTGATATGTTTTACTTCTAAGACTTATTAGTGAAGAAAAACCTATTAAATTTTGAATGAAATAATAACACTCCGTGATCATCATAAAATTACTCAGCATGTATGAAAATATGAGATGAAAAAAAGGTGCGAACTCTTTCGTATATAGATGTGAATATAACAGCAGCAACATATAGTACTATTTTCTTGTATTTTTCATTTTAAAAAATTGTTTAGATTATTTTTTTGGAAATAATTAATTAAGAAGACAGTGCCAGTGTGGAAATATAGAAAGGTGACGTAGGTGGCATATGAACAAGGGCCAAATCTCAAGGAAGAACAATCCCCGTGATTCCCGACGGAATGCGAATATATACATACAGACATATATATACATGGTGGATATTATCTTTTTGATGGAGTTAGCTTAAGATCTGCATTCAGCAACAGCTAGCTGAAAGACACATGCATCAACCAGCTTGAGAGTTTTACCCCATTATATGATTGATATATTCTTCCTGTAAAGCAAGCATCCCAAAGGACCCTATCTTTTACAACATCTTGATACACTACGGCAATGGCTGTGGTGTATTGCAATTTACCACGGTCATTGACTAAACTAAATGGCATGTTGTCTTGTCGTGCCAAGAAAAATCACTTTAGCTCTTCTACTATGGTTGAGACTTCTTTAATTTGCTCTTTTACTGAATGAATACAACACTATTGTTTTTGTCAAAAAAAAAAAAAAAAGATTTTTGGGATAATTGTTTTATGAGAGTTGTTATTCATACTCTGAAATTATCATGCACCTAGTCTTTATAAAAACATATATATAAGAGGAAAATAATGTAACGTAGTGAACATGTTTTGGAGTGAAAATGGTAGTTCCTATTCTATGAATCACATATGGATTGAGAGGGTAGTCTTATCCAATCTAACTACAATCGATGTCTCTAGAGTAGTTAAACGTTAAACTTAAAACTGAATTTATGTACATGAAATGGATATAAGTAATGATATGGGTCAAAGTTTTTGCATTTGTCCTATTTTATGAATGTCTAATTTTTTTTTTTTTTGTAAGGATGATCTAGGAATGAGGTTCTACAAGATATATAGATGATTCAAATTGTTAAACCACATTACAGAGTGAGCCCTACAAAAACGTGTGTAAAAATTGTGGTAAAGGGCCACTTGAGCCCCTAAACTATAGCATAACATATTATATTTTTTTTGTCATTTCCTCTTTATTTAACTGAAATTTTTTACGAAATGATCAAAAGGGTTGACATTAGACAAACTCATGGACCACTTCTATCGATTTTAAATCTTAGGGACCACTTTTATCAATTTTAAATCTCAATGATCAAAGTAAGGAGTTATGCCAATCTCAAAATCATTTTGGATAAAATGGCCTTTGACTGTCAAACTTGTTAAAAGTTTTGAATTTTATATCAATAGTATTATTTAACTACTATTTTTTTTTTTCAACACTTGCTAACAGCGAATCAGAATGAACTCTACGTACACTAAAAGACCAATTGAAAGTTTTTATTTATTTATTTAAGTTCAACTCCAACTGTGATATATTTTTCAATATAAAGACCAATTTCTTAGTCTTGCTGAAAATATTAAAACACTCCTTGTTTGCTAAGATAATAAAACCTAGTAACCTACTTGTCTAATATACGGTACTCAAAAAAAAAAAAAAAAAAGAGTACCCTTTGTTTTAATAGAACTAGGGCAACCGGACATGTGATGCATGTGGTAGGAGAGAAATATATTACTTACAAAAAGAGAAGGGATGTGGAAGGGTAAATATAATAGAGTGTATTGTTAGCTATATATTACTAAACAATACTTGAATTTGAGGATTTTGCAACAGTACTTATATGTATGTAATATAATTATTATTTGATTGTCGAGATAGTGATTGTATTAAACACATATAATTGTAGCTAAGTCCTGAAGTTAAATTTGTTTATTCAACTTATTTAACTTAAAAGGGATATGAAATTAATTTTATCCTATTTAACTGACAAAAAGAGTTATGTTAATTGACAGTATGGATTATATAATAAAAGTGAGTTACATAATGATAATGTTTATTACACTACCAAGTTACCTGCGCTGCTTGTTACACTATAAATATCTTCTTACAGTATTAATCCAAGTTATCAGTGGATCATTTAATTACCCATAATCGTTATTCACTTTTGGGCTTCCTACTCACCTTTAACAATATTGATGTTAGCATTCAATGTCTGCATAAAAAAAAGGTATGATTGCGCTATATATTATCGTAAAAATTTACCGTCTAATGTTAAGGATATTGATAATGTTATTGTTAATAACAGAAAATGGCATTGTTACTACTATAATGAATTAGTTTTTACCTTATGGATGTCATATTGCACTATTAAAATAATATGTTACGCATGAATATAATTACATTACAAAATTACTATTCAAATTAAACGATTCTAGCAACTTCTTTTTATATTCCTATACCCATTTTTTCATGTTAATGACATCATTTTTTTCTCTCTCATTGTTTAAAGTACGACATACTACACATATACCCATTTGATTGGGGTACGCATTGTAATTACCAAGTTATCCCGTGTTGGAATTTGATTAATATATATAAAATGAAGGAGCACGCTATAGCTGGGATAGAAAATATTCCACACAAGAAATATTGTTATTTCTTGCATTGCATGACATCCATACATGCATGTATACGCATGCATGATACATTACCTATTTGCCATATATGTGAATAAAATATCGTTAACCTATCCCCACACAGAGAGAGATGAGAGAGAGAGAGGAAAGAGAGAGGCTAGTTTCTCTATCTTTTGTCATGATCTAGGGTTTCGCACACTTCTTGTATTGTAATAGAGCTGAGCTGATTCTGTCTTGTTATTTCGATGTCTCTTTTGTTGTAAATAATTCTACTTCTCTCTGTCTGAGCATGTGACGCTGAAGAAGAAGAAAAAAGAATAGGGACAGCAGCTGCTGCAAGCCAGACCATGAAAAGTTCATGCTCATCGTCTTCTCAATCGATCGACCTACTGAAGGCTCTAATCCCTAATTATCTCCTTTAGTTCCCTTAACTATAATCCACAAAATTACTCAATCCTTATTCTGGTCTCGATCGAGTTTCACTAGCTAGCAGAGATTAATCAAGCTATGATGGGGAGCCAGGGAGGCTCTGAGTCCTCAAAGACAAGTCCCTCGGATAAACAGAATGAGGACGGAAGCGAAAGCGGAGAGAATTATAGCAATGGAGAAAATAGTAAGCCGAAAAACAACGGAGGAAGCTCAAGCAACAGCACAGTTGAAGAGAGTGATCAAAAGAAGACATCAGTTAGACCTTATGTTAGATCCAAGATGCCTAGGCTCCGATGGACACCGGATCTTCATCTTCGTTTCATCCACGCCGTGGAGAGGCTTGGTGGTCAAGATAGTGAGTTAATTTCCACTCTATCATACACCCTTCATTTATGCTTAAATTTCAGTATTTCGTCCGAATTCAATTTTAGGGATTAGTTAAATTCATGTCTAATATCGGTTTTGGGTGATGATTTTTGGAGCAGGAGCTACACCAAAGTTGGTTCTTCAACTGATGAACATTAAGGGACTAAATATTGCACATGTCAAGAGCCATTTACAGGTTAGTGTATTTTGAAAGTCTTTGAAAAACTTCTAATTAGTTTGTTCATTAATTGTTGAAATTAAGCAATTAATTAGCTTGTGAATTTTCCAAAATAACCAAAATAAAAACAAAAATAACTTTTGAACTTTCCAAAACAAAAACAAAAATAACTTGTGAATTTTCTGAAAAGATTTATTTTCTTAATATTTTCCTTAATCAGATGTACAGAAGCAAGAAGATCGACGACGCAGGCCAAGGTATGTACAAGATTTGCAATCTTGGATTCTCCTATTGATTAAGATAAATTAGGGTTTTCATTGTGTACTAATAATCCCCAATTAATGTTGTTAATTTTCATACAAAATTTAAGACCTTTATTTTGACAGTACTAGCGGATCATCAAGGCCATCTTGTTGAATGCGGAGATAAAAATATTTATAACCTCAGCCAACTCCCCATGCTTCAAGGATATAACCGAAGCCACACTACCAGCTTCAGGTTAATTATAAATTAACATATTATTCAAATTAATTAACATTTCCCTTAACTTAATTTACTATTTTCATGAATCGAATTTCACAAAAGATTCTTTCTTTCTTGATTTTCCCAAGACATGGATCATACGGCGATACGAATTCCTGGACCGCGCTTGAAAATCCAAGGTTTTCGAGAAGTAGCACTGGATTTCAAGGCAGCTGGAGCACTAGTAGTACTAGTAATAATGCTTACAATTATCTGACAAGTTGTTCATTTGGTGATCATCCACAGTCATCTTGGATTACTCGTACACTGAAAGAAGAATGCCAGCTCCATAATATCCGTGAGTCCTTGAAACCAAAGGAACTCTTCACAAGTTTCAACACCAACCGTGGCCCTTTTCGAGATTCCGACACTATAAGCAAGAATCTAATACAAGATCAGTCGAAGATGTTGAAACGAAAGGCTTCGGATTGCGATGATCTTGATTTGGATCTGTCTCTCAGGCTAACATCAAAGAAGAATGATGAGGATCATACTCATGAAGTTGATAGTAATCTGTCTCTGTGTTTGTACTCACCACCCACGTCCTCAAAGCTCAGGAGGTTGAAGGAATGAAGTTGATTGAGAAAGAGGGGAGCTATAGATCCTAGAGCTGGGCAAGTACTCTGGATCTGACTATATGAATGAGACAATTCTAAGTGAGATTTTGAGGTACTTGCTCAGGATAAATATATTAAGTAATATATATTACATTTTATTGAGAGTTTCTGTCTTATTGTAGAACTTAATTTCATACATTGAAATTAACAGTCCCCCCCAACCATAATTTGTTCTTTCTTTCTTGTTTCTTTTCTATATAGATGGCCTCATTAGCATGAACAACGTATCGGTTAGAATTTGGCAAAATAGGTAGACCAGTCACCAATTAATGTTCCATTGGTTGATGCACGCTTTTATTTTGTACAAGCTATATCCAATTTCAAAACTAATCTAAATTGCAGAAAGAGGAATTCAAATTTAGATACGCATGAGATGAGTACATCTGTTCTAACCAATATGGTTGCTCTCACCTCTACATTAATGCATGCTTTGTCTCATAAAAATGGTTGCAAGTAATTAGAATTAGTACATAATAAAGTATTAGGTAGGCATGCAAATTAATGATCCAAATACCATGGACTGTAGGGAATATATGGAGGAAACCTTACTCGTTTTTTCAGTCTAGAGTAGGATTCATTATTTTGACATTTAATTGAGTTAGAAATAATTTGTGTTTACTCATAATTCTGAACTAGATAAATATATGCTAGTAATTTAATATCAGTTCAAGTATAGTGAACTAGTGAACTAACGAAATGAGGTTTGCGTAAGTCACAATTTGCTCATCAGCTCATGTTTGTCACAATATAGTAGATGAAAACTGAGAGAAGATAATACACTTAAACACTTTGAAAGTCTGGTTGTTTAATTATGTAAATCTTTTTAGTCTGAGTAAAAGATTTTGTTTGTGCAATTTTTTTAAAGGATACCTAATGAAAAAAGTTTGAAAGCTTTGAGTTTTAACGATAAGGACAAAATAAAGGGTAAAGTGAATAGTATCATGATTGATTTTTTAGTATAAAAATAAGATTTTTCGTTAAAATGAACAGCACCTAAGATTTTTCGTTAAAATTATTATTTTTTTAATATTTATTGGCAACTCAGCTGCTAAACCCGTTCACATGCAAGGGTTAAAAACAACACAAATTAAGAAAAGGTCAAGCCCTTGGATTTAAGTCAAAGTGTTGAGGGAGGGTGAGTTGATGTGATAGAGACCAAATCTTCTGCACCCAAATTTGGTGTGGCCTCTCTATGGCCCCAATAAATGTATGACACATATTAAATTCATAACAACAAAATTTAGAAAAGTAAAGATAATGAATATGTGTCAATCACTTATTGGGGCCACAGAGAGGCCACACCAAATTTGGGTGCAGAAGATTTGATCTCGATGTGATAGGATAAGGATAGGTTTGGATTCTTTCAATGTAGCAAAAATAAATAATTGTCAATTTCCAAGATGTAGAAGGAAACTGAAAACGCTAGAAATGTTTTGGCTTCATCAACATGCTGTCTATATTGATGAGTTATTATGTGCTTGCAAATTAAAAGACACGTTAATTCTAAAAAAAATAAACCATTATTCCATACAACTTTAGACAAATTTTTAATTGCATTTAAATTTTTATTTGTGATATTGCATATTTTTGAATTTAGTGACAACCATTATTATGCATAGATAATTTTCTTAAGATGGGAACTAGAAAATTTTCTATTTGTTATAATGTGGGGTTTATTCCTGGCCCGAGTTGGAGCATAATTTTTTAGGAGCATTTTGATATAAGCACCTTGTTTTTCAATTTTGTTGATTAAACATCTATTCTTTTTAAGAATTTGAATCAACATCTTTTTCTACAACTTTATTAGAGGTACGTTTGATTATCTATAATATAAGTACATTTGATTTTATAAAAGTCTCATATACTCTAAATTATTATGTTTTTAATTTACTATTATTAAGGCGAAAAGAGAGTTAGAAAATATTACAATAATTGAAAAAAGAGGAGAATTTCGAATCCAGAACGCAGGGGTAGAAACTCAAAACCCTATTCACTAGGATATTTAACTACATGTGCTTTCTCTGAATTATTATTTTCTTTTCCAATTCTCTTATACGAAGGTGAGTTTTGAAGCTCATTCATATAGTATGGTTAACCAATTTAAATGAGAGTTGGGGGAAAAAACGATGAGCTTCCCTATATATTAATTACTGAAGATGTTTTGTGAAAGAAAATTAAGGACAATGCAGCCACACACACACACACTATCAAGTGATCAATGTTAGGATTAATGCATAGACAGAAGTCATTAAGAGAAAATGAGACTGAAGTTGACAGATATATTGTATATTATACTTTAAATACGTCGACTAATCTCTCTAATATTTAATTTGTAACTGATATGAAATTTTGGATTCTTAATTATACACCACCAATCAACACTGTAAAAATTTAGCATAGCATAGTTTATTAATCACTTATCCGCAGCCATATTCGTTCTCAAAGTCTAAACCGTTCCATTCCACGCAAGGGATGCTTCAATTAGTAAATATGTTACGAAATAAATAGATTAATTAATCAATGGTTAATTTCAATTAGGTACTGGTGGTCGTGGACTCCATCGACCGTGACAAAAGTCTTCATTTTGACCTAACCTTTTTAAAGAAAAAAAAAGAAAACTAATGAAAAGTTCAAAAAAACTTCCATTTTAATTAAAAGCATTTTTTAAAGGTATAGTGAATAGTGTCAGGTAAATGTAAAAATGTGGTTTTTCGTTAAAAGTGAACAGTACCTGGAGTGTTTCGTTAAAACTCCATTTTTAAAACACGAAACAGGAGACTTGAAAAAAGGTGGTGTTATGATGTGTGTTCGACCAAGTCAATAAACACATATTTGATGTTTAAATTTGATGAAGTGAGTTCAATGCACAATTTTTTTATTCTCTACTTATTCATATTTACTTTTTTATACTTGAACTGAATGAACCAAACTGAAATTAAAAGACATATAAATAAAGAAGTTAAAGAAAGAAGAAAGATGTACAGATATAATTTCCTTGAATTTGTTGAGTAGCAGCTGGAGTCATTTCCATGTGAGAAGACTTATCATCATGTGAAGAAGGTGAATCGCTAACGGAATGATGCCCTGCAGAAGTCTTAGCTGCGTGTTGGGAGAAGTCCATGTTAAATGCGTAGTGAATATGAGAAGATTTCTGTTTAGCTGCACAAACAACATTAAAGAAATTTATAACTATACAATTCGAATTTATAAGCTAAAATCAAAATTCTAAGTGAGAAGGAATGTATTTTTTACTTTTCAAAACTATACTTTTGCAGTGACATGTCTACCTCACAAAAGTATAATGTGCGCCCTATTATTTGAATACATAACGCGTAGTTATACGGTAAGATTACCTTGGTCAAAGAACATTTTTTCTTCCAAAAAGAAATAATAATATTACCAAATACGCTTCACATTTCCTAATATAGTGTTTTTTCCACGACCGAAAAAATTATGTCGGATTTTGGCTGACATTACTGTTAAACCAACCGAGCTTTGGGCTTTTGCTAATTAAATAATAAACCAACACTAAATGTCCAGTCCATTAATTATTTATCTTAATACTTTAGGCCCAAGTGTAAAACTAGTTGAGAGACAAATAAGAACATGAACTATGACATCGACTAAATATGAATTTGAGTCTTGACACAAGTTGGTTTAAAGAAAGTACAAGTCACCCGAAAATCGCAACACAAATTCTGTGGATGCAAATTTCTTCCTTCTTACTTTTGGACTAAATTGCACTTACAAAACAAATTACACCTTAGGTTAAGGCCAAGAGTCTCACGCTCTCATGATGATTTTTTTTTTTTTGGGGGGGGGGGGGGGGGGCTTTGGCCAAAGAACCTCCGATGCCAAAGTTAAAATTTTGAGGGAAAAGTGTTTGGAGAATTTAGAGAGTTTAGCAAGAGAATTGGAATTGAGTTTTGGAGAGAATAAGATAGTATTTATAGGGGTGTGGCCGGCCCCTTTAGGAGGAGGAGGACCGGCCACTTGATTGGTATTTTGGGTGAGGTTCATGATTTGTAGCTAATTAGGAATAATTGAATAATAAATCAATTAATTAGTTAATTAATATAATTAAAAAAGAATGATTTGGGGGTTATCTTGTGGAGAGGATTTGATGAGGATGGATGAAATAGGTTTAAAAATAAATACCTATTTGGGCACTTTTGACTTGATTGATGGATGATTATCCACTGCTCACAAGTAGGAATTCTGGTGTGCCTCAAGGGTAATTTTGTCCTTTTCACCCAAAAATCCACATGTCGCATCTTGATTATTTTTGGCTCTACAAATGCCCCCACAACTGTTAGGCTGCTCGTAGGAAATGGCAGCATGTGTAGAGATCTTGCTTTATGAAACGTAGGATTGTTTCCTATTTTGATGTCTTTAATAGGAAATTAGATCCTTCTAGGAAAGGGAAATGAATTTCTCTCAAAGCCTATTTAAGTCCACCTTAAATGGGTTATGAAATTAACTTTGGAGAACGATTTATTCTACCCTACAAGAGAGAGAGATAGAGAGAGAAAATTTAGAGGATATTTGTTCCTCACAAAGGTAAGAAAAATTTAATTTTCCTTTTCTTCTCGGATAGTGCTGTAGCGGGGCAGCCATCGGGGTGGTGAGGCACGTTGGCTGGCAGGGGCCAAAAGTTGGCTCGGCATGGGCCGATGAGGTGTTGTGGCAGATATCACTGCTTGGGCTGCTCAGCTTGGCTAGAGCCAAGGGCAGCTTGCGCGGTTGGGGTCGTGAATTGAGGCGGGTGTTGCGCAGTGTTAGGCGAGTCGCATGGCTCATGTCCTTTGGGCTCTTGGACCTGACGGGGGCCAGGCAGGCGATTGAGAGAGATGAGGAGGTCGCGGGCCTCATGGGCTGCTGGAATGCTGGGCATGTAGGGCTTCTGCCTACTGGTTTAAGAGAAAAAAACAAAGGAAAAGCCAGTATGGGTTGAGCTCCCATACTGAGTACCGTGAATGGCGTTGGCATGACTTCTTCCAATGGGAAGAAAAATAAGGCTGCTAGATCTGAGCTTATGGCATCTGCCATGTCGAAAATGGCTAGTACAACTATTGATAGGATTGCTCAACGTAGAGGTCTTGTCATGCCCCAATGCCGAAGTCTGTACCAAGATGTCCGTTAGGAGCTAAGTCTGGTTCACCTTTAGAGAGGCTTGCTATTATGAAGAGCGATAAGGTGGACTTTGATGCTAAAGTAGCGCCAAAGCCTACTCCCCCGCTGCTGAGATTGATTCGTTTGCTGGAAAGGAGGAGACTGCTTACGTGGGCAACTGTGAGAAATCCACTAAACTTGCTTCTGGAGAGGCTGCTGAGATTTATGCGCTTTTGAAACTAGATCTGTTTGAAGACATGGGCACTTGTGCCAAGTTTGTCGATGACATTAGAGGGGTTGTTTGCCCAAGTTCCTTTGCAAAGCATAGGAACGAGTATAGGAAGACTGCCTTACTTGCCATGATGCAGAAGACGACTATTTTGGCAGCTGAGTTTCTACTCCTTGACCAAAAAGATACTAAGGCTGCCAAGGAGGTGGCAAGGGTTGTGGCAGCTGAAACTTATTTTTCAACCGAGAAGATCAAGAGGTTGGAATCTGAGCTCGTTGCTTTGAAGAGGTCTAATATTTCTGCCTCCACTTCTCCGCAACTTGAGACCACTCACCAAGAGATCGTTAACTTGAAGACTAGGCTTGATGCTATCCAAGTTAAGTATGAAAGTGCAGAGAAGGAGATCGGATGTCACATACCTCAGATTCAAGATCCTGAGCGTGCCGTTTCTTAGCTTCGTTCCGCTGCTTATGCAAAGGATGAAGAGTTGATTGCTGCTTATAACCAAGTGATCCACTTCAAGAAGGTCAGTGATAGGCTTGAACACCAAGTGTTGGAACTCTAAGGTTCACTGAAGATTAACGAAAGTTTGAAGAAAGAAGTGGATGAGCTGCAGCGTGTCCGTGTTGGTCTGCTCGAGGAGATTGGGCAGTTGAAGGGTGAGAAGGTTGGGATCGAGGCTCTGCTTGTTTAGAGTTAGGCCGATTTCTACAAGCTGGGTTATGTAGATCATCTCTTTGGTAGGCCATCTGAGTTCGAGTTTGCTGGGAGAGACTTCGAAACCTTCTCTATTTCTTTGGAAGACTTGCTTGCCTTTACTTTTGAGGCCTCTATTAGTGAAGTAGTCGGAGATGTTGGTGCCCTGGCTGGAGCAGCTGGGGGTGAAGCGCCGGATGGTGCCGCTGCTGAGAATGTCGCACCTGCTGAAGGTGTGGCGACCGAGTAGTCGTGGAGTGTCCAAGCTGTTGAAGAGTAGTCTTCTAGGTAGTCTTTAGGTTTTTCTTTGTTTCCCTCATTACTTTTTGCTTTGCTTGAACTCTTTCGGTCTTTGCTAGTTGTTTATCAATTTTGCTAGAAAATTTAATAAACTTGCTTCCTTCGCTTTTCTCCATCTTTTATTTTTATTTTTATTCATACCCTAACCTTTAGACTTTATAGACCAGCGGCAGGTGTGCTACTTTTCTATAAGCAGATAGGCCCATGTAGACAATGCAGCCATAGGTGTTGGTGTAGAACTTTACAAAGTTGTTAACCATAAGGTCTGCAACTGGACGCCTTACTTACAGAAGCAGACAAGTCAATGTGGCCACTAGGCTGTTAATCTTGGCTTTCTCCAATTCCATAGGTTGCGTAGCAGGTATCACAACACTTTAGGACTTGGTGTAGGTCGTTCTGCGCTTGGCAGAGGTGAAGCTTATCGACTACGTAGCATGTCGGCAGTGAATAAAGCTTCGTATACCCACGCTAGCTTATTTAACCTTTCACAAGAATGTGCGGTTGTATAAGTCTAGCGTGGCTTTAGGGTGCGTTTGGTACGTGGGACGGGACGGGACGAGGTGTTCCGTCCTGCGTTTGGTACGCCAAAAAATCGTGGAACGGGTTGTCCCATGGGACGAAATTTGGCTGATTTTTCGTTCCACCTCTCCCCCCTGGAACGACCCGTTCCACATCCGTGGAACACAAATTTATAACATTTTAAGACAAAATTTTCCCTTATTTTTTTTTCAGTATTTACATCATCCGTTCCGTCCTGTCCCATCCCGTCCCGTCTCATCCCGTCCCATCCCATCCCGTCCCGTCCTGTCCTGTCCCGTATGCGTACCAAACGGTACCTTACTGCTAGAATGACAAGCCGTAGACAATCTTCTGGAAACCGTAGGCTACCTTAGTGTAGTCGGTAGTAGCTTTAAGGGTCCAGGACAACCGTTTGTAGGGTGTAATGAGTAATGTGCCTCATCCGTCTCTAGGGCCCGGTTCCCCGCATGTTAGGCCAAGAGACCCAAAATCCTTCAGCTAGCTAAACCTTGAAAAATGCCATTATGGCTACGTCTAGGAATCTCGGCACAAGCCATCGTGCACCTAGTTATATCAGGGCAGCCTGGTTCATCCACATCTAGATATTTAGAGTGTAATTTTATCCTCCCGCCTTGTAGAGCAGACCCATGTGGGTGTCAAGAAATTGGTTTACCCTCTCGCACTTAAGAGCGCACTTAAGAGCATGGTTGGTTTCTTGGGGGCGCAATTACTGCGATGAGTCCCTAAGAAGGACGCGGTTGTCTTTTGAAGTGTAGGAGTGATCAGTTGTCATAAACATGCAGCTGAGCCCAGTTGTAGATTACTTATGAACTTCTCATTGAAAACCAAGTTAAAAGAACGAGAACTTAGTTGTAAGGTATAAACTATATAACAACTGGATAGTCCTCAGCTTGTGAGGTAGTGTCCATCGAGCTGCTTGAGTCTTCGGGCTTTGATGTAGTGGGAGGTCACGCATGGTACTTCCTCAAATTGTAGGCGTTCCACTGCTTTTCGATCTCTTTGTCGTTCATGGTGGCAGAGGCGTAGCTACTTTTGCAGCCTACTGTGCTGATCTTGTACGGATCTTCCTAGATGAGATCCATATTTTTGGAGACTTCTTCACGAGCATTGATGAAGGCTTTTCTTAGGACTAGATCTCCGAGCTGGAACTGCCAGATCTTGGCCATTTCGTTGAGGCTGGAAAGAAGCTGCTGCTGGTAGGCAATTTTGTTGGGAATAGAGTACTGATACTTGGCTCGATGACATTGAGATGAATGATTTCTTCTGAGCCAAATGCCAAAGAGAAATTATTTTCACCGGTTGTTCGTCTTTTGGTGGTGCGATATGCCCATAGACATCAGGGGAATTCGTCTGGCCATTTTCCCTTCTTGTTTGTGAGGGATTTCTTGAGGCAGTCGAGGATCGTCTTGTTGGATGCTTCGGCCTGCCCATTGCCTTGAGGATACCTCGGCGTGGACATGTGCTGCTTGATGCCATACTTTTGGAAGAACTTCGCCAAATCTTTGCCCACGAATTGCAGGCTGTTGTCGGTGATGATGAACTAAGGGATGCTAAATCAGCAAATGATATTCTTCCATATGAAGCGCTCTATGTCCATCTGAGTCGTGGTTGTCATGGGCTCTGCTTCTGCTCATTTGGTGAAGTAATCATTTACCACGATCATCATGCCTCTGCACCCAACAGTGGGCGGCATTGGCCCTACCAGTGTAGGATCTTCAGATGAGAATGTCGTTCCACATGTAGTAGCGTGCTGCCTTTATTTGGAGCTTTATAGAATCCAATCTTTATGAGGAGTGTGTTATTAACCATGTAGTCTATAATGGAATCTTGCCAGTTTGGAGTTGTACTAACCTGTGACACCTCGGCTGCTGGCTCTGCCTCTATGCTTGGCTTGTCTAGATACCTCACCGGAATAGAGCACTTGAGTTAGTGGTCAAGGGCGGAGCCTAGGCCGGTTAGTGTATCCACGTGAGCGTTGTCTGTCCGTGGAACTTGAATGAGGGTGTAAGTCTGAAACGCCTCAAGTAGTCTGGCTAATGATTAGCTAGGAATCAGAATGAATTGCAAGCTTTTTCACCGCCAAGTCTTTTACCATTGGGAAGCCTGCTGGTAGGCCTCGTACCCTAGTTCATTGTTGGATGCTTTGAGGCCTAGAGTGATCGCTTGCTCGGGCATCGAACCGTCTGGGGTGACAAGAATCACGCCTGCTCCCGAACCTTAGTAGTTGGATCCGCCGTCAACATGCAAATGCTAGAAGTCTTCATCGAGTGAAGCAGGCACGGCTAGGGCGTGCTCGGCTATCTTCAGGACATTGTTGGGCCGCTCTGTTGTGTCGCTTAGGCTAGGCCTGAAGGCACAGTAGGGAGTCGTGGAGCCGTTATTGGGTCGCCCTGTTACGTCGTGAATGCATGATAGGAAGCATCGCCCTGTTGCGTCGTGAATGTGTGGTATAGAGCTGTGGAGTTGGGGCCATGTTACATGCAGCAAAAGATGCTCAACTGCCAATATTGGGCCACTCTAGAGTTAAATTATGGAGCAAGGGTCGGCTGGGGCCGGTTCATGTTGCTCCTATGCAGAATCTTTTGGGGAGACGAGGACAAAACTTGCTTCCGAGTATGTCATTCTAGTGTTTGTCTACCCTTGGCGCACCTTTTGGGCTTAGTTGTTGCGTTCGTCAAAATTTTTTGCATCCGCCAGTGTCTACGCCTTTATCGTCGAGCGTCTGGGTTGGACAGAATAATGCGTCATGAAGATGACTGCATATGTTTGAAGGTAAAACTTGAGCTTCCAGGTTGCAACAACTATCACTAAAGTTTGCTTTTGAATTTCTGGTAGCATCGATGAGAGCTTTTAAACTGTGGAATACATGTAGTCGGGCCCCCAGCTCTTCTCATATGATGGTAGAGCTTATTGCTGCTTCAGATACCGTCAAACATGCGATTAGGTCATCTGCTACTTCCGGTTTGTATAGTATGGAGGTGATGTCAGGTTCTTTTTCAAGTCTTTGCATCTTGATCGGCGAGCCTTGTCCCAAAGTGCATGCTTATCTGTCAGAGCGAAAGAGTCTGCTAGAGTTAGATCTTTTTTTCATAATCAATTTTCCGAACAGCGGGTGGTTTGCCGGAAGTCCTTTTTGGAAAGCTGCTCTGCCGGCTCGATAGTGTTTGTGAAGGTGACCTGCTTATGTTGGTTATGTCCCATCATAGTACCTCGTCAGTGACCTTGTTACGTTTGAAATTGCACAATCGCTTAGTCAATAGTCTCTCTACTTCTTCCTGAATTTGCCTTTGTTAGGGGTAACAGAGCTCTCGGCTGCCCTAGTAGTGACCTGTTGGTCTAGGCTGCTCTTCTACATACTCGGCTTGTCTATATTGTGGCGGCGGTGTATGTGGTTCATTCCTAGCAAGCGAGGGAATTCTTCGCAGGCTGCTGGTTGAACTTGAGTCGAACTGAGTGACTGATTCTCTCTGTCATTCGTGCTGCCTACTCCGATGTGAGGTAGATGATGCTCCTTACGGGCCTCGTCACGATTGAACACTTTGCCTGTAAGGTTGCTCATGTTGACTATCGGAATGTGGCCCCAACCGTGAATATATGCTCGTCTGTGGGCCTAGTTGAAAGTGCACACTCATCCGCGCACTAAGACGAGAGTATGTGTTATCTCGAGGGCCCAGTCAAGAGTGTACACTGCCCGAACGCTCAGTTCGTGGCTGGTCAAGTGGTTGCTTGACGAGACGCTGCTGAAGAGGTTCTTCGTCTGCCCTTGTCCTACTTTGGGACACCTCGTCTAGGGCACGTTGCATCTTGGTGAGCTGCAAGAGCTGGTTCACCAAGGTCGTCTGTTGTACGAGGGCGCTCGTCAACTCTATAACTTGTCGAGACAAGTGTTATTCTCCATTTGGTTTAGAAGAGCTTGGAAGGAATGCATCTCCTTTAGTAGTGGAAGTATGGTAGACTCCGAGCACGAAATTTAAGTTGGAAAATGTCAAATTCGCAGAAAAATATGGTGAAAATGCTCCCGATTCAATCGTTGGTCCGGAAATTTGAAGCCGAGACAGTTGAACTAATCTTGGATCGATTTGGGCTGCTTGGAAGGCCACGGGAGCAGGCTGGGCCACAGGAGTGGGATACTCGACGTGTGGTGCATGTGGGTGCAAGGCTAGGCCACGGAAGTGGGCTGCTAGGCGTGTGGCACACGTGGGTGCGAGGCTAGGCCACGGGATCAGGCTGGGCCACGGGAGTGGGTTGCTCGGCGTGTGGCGCACGTGGGTGCGAGGCTAGGCCACAGGAGCTGGCTACTCAACGTGTGGCGCACATGGGTGCAAGGCTAGGGCTCGGCTTGGCAACGCGTTGGGTTCACGTTCTCGCCTTGGGCTTGGAGTGACACTGCTTGGGCCGTGGCCTTGGTGTCATGGGATGTGGATGGCACAACAAGCATGGTGGTGCCGCTCCACTTATTGTTACGTTTAGCCTCGTGGATCGTCGTGGTCCCATATCTTGAACATTAAAATTTTCGTTCATTGGAGTTTCCAAATTTCTAGCCATTATACTTTTCTTTTACGTTTTATCAAAGAATTTTTGCAAATAAAAATTCTAAAAATAAGAACGTACAAAAAATCTACACATGGACAAGAAAATAGAAAACCTTGGATGCGAGAGTCTTCTACGAGTGTGGGACTCAACTCTCAATGAAAGCACCAATTTGTGGATGCAAATTTCTTCCTCCTTGCTCTTGGACTAAATTGCACCTACAAAACAAATAACACCTTAGGTCAAGGCCAAGAGCCTCACGCGCCCATGATGAATGGGGGCTTTGGCCGAAGAACCTCCGATGCCAAAGTTAGAATTTTGAGGGAAAAAGTGTTGGAGAATTTAGAGAGTTTAGCAAGAGAATTGAAATTGAGTTTTGGAGAGAATAAGATAGTATTTATAAGGGTGTGGCCGGCCCCTCTAGGAGGAGGAAGACCGGCCACTTGGTTGGTATTTTGGGTAAGGTTCATGATTTGTAGCTAATAAGGAATAATTGAATAATAAATCAATTAATTAGCTATTTAATATAATTAAAAATGAATGATTTGGGGGTTACCTTGTGGAAAGGATTTGATGAGGATGGATGAAATAGGTTTAAAAGTAAATACCTATTTGGGCACTTTTGACTTGATTGAGGGATGATTGTCCATTGCTCGCGTGTACGAATTCCGGTGTACCTCGAGGGTAATTTTGTCATTTTTATCCAAAAAATCCACGTGTTGCCTCTTGATTATTTTTGGCTCAACAAATTTGATTGTTGATTAGAGCAATTCCACCCCTAAAGACTTTGCGCCAGCACCCAGTCCATTTATCTACTCCCGTGAACCGTAATAGACCCCAATGAACAGTAATAGGCCAAAGCATCTCCACCCATATTTTATTAAAATATTATTATTTTTTATTATAAAATAATAAAAATAATAATTTTATAAAAAAAAAAGATAAGTCAGAACCTTCACGGTTCTTTATACTCTCCCTCTACATCCCCAACCAGTTTTCTCTCTCTCTCTCCCTTTCTCTTCCTCTCTATCTATTTTCTCTCCCTCTCTCTTTTTTCCAACTTACTCCCGTGAGCTCTCCCTCTTCAAAACCTTCAACAAATCAAACAAAAAATATTATTTTTGTAATCCCTGGAGCTCAAGGAACTTAACGATGGCCTTGCATGCGGCATCGTTGCATAGTGCGAGTAGCTACCATTAAAGCCGAGAGCTTGAGCTCTCAATCTCTAACCCAAGTGATGTTTCTATCATTGTATAGTGTTCTTGAGCTTTAAATCCTGTTGTGTTGCAATTTTTGTGGTTAATTCGAGGGCTTAATTCCCTGCATGTGATTCCGACAAAGGAAAACGGACAACTCCGACGAGTTCAAGGTCCAATCTCGGTGAAATCTCTTGGATTTCACCTGGGTAAGTTCTCAATCCTATTCTTATGTTTTCTAACATATAAATCGTGTTGGAAACCTTTGTATTGATGCAAACATGCTGTCAGTGCATTTTTTTCCAGATTTTCCGACGAACTCGGGCCATCACTTTCAGGCCATTTGCCTTCTCCCTCCGTGGCTCCTTTCATCCCTAACGTCAGCTGACGTCATACGGGCCGGTCCCCAGGTCTGTCAATTTTGGGCTGGGTGCCAGGCAATTGGCTGGACTGCTAAGCCAAATCTGCTTGCTTCACCCTTCCCTGCTTCGTTCCTCCCATCTGCTTCTATCTCGTGTCTCACAACTCTTTTCAAACCTAGATCCCACAAAATTCAAAATTCAAAAAAAAAAAAATGTAAAAAATTTGCAGTAGTTCCCTATTCAAAACAAGAACATCCTCCCAAACTTCGAACCCAGATAACCCAGAAAATCTCAAAATTCGAACTTAGAAAACTTAGAAACCCAGAAAACCTAGGAAATAAAAAAAAAAAAAAAATGCAATGGGATGATCATGGTTGTTTCAATCACACATGCACCCAGAAAACCCAAACCAAATCCAACACTTATCCTCCACCTTTGAGCCAATAACACATGTAGCCCACCTCCTTCAATCTCTTTCTTGCTCTATGTTTTGATTTTAAGATTTGCAATTGATTTTGTGAGAGGCAGTGAAGATGCAGGGGGGAGAGGTAAAGTGCAGAGGTAGGAGGCAAAGAAGATGAAGTGAAGAGGCAGAGGATTTGCAATAAAAAAAAGTTGGTCTATTCTTCTGATTAAAATAAAGGCTGAGAGGATTTGCAAACCTGAAACGTAATTAGGTTTTTTAAAATTAAATAACTTCAATATAATATTTTATAACAAATATTAGTTGTTTTTTGCTTTTTAAGGTAAAAGTAAATAAAAAATGATAAAAAAAAAATAATTCGGGTTCTAAAAATATTTTAGTCCATAATTTAGTCCTCCACTGCAGCAAACACTTCATTATTCTTATCCTGTTTAGTCCAAGCCAAGCCAATTCAGCTTAGTCCCTGAAGTTAGTCCAATCTGAGATAGTCCTGTGCAATAAACGCACCCTTAGATCTTAAAAAATATAACATAAAACAAAATTTCTAAGTAAATAAAATTTCATTATTTATTTTCGATCTAGGCCCAAACCATTCTTTAATATTTGTACATGCAATATTAGAGAAATGATTCAAACTCAAAACTTCATATGCAAAATGAATGTTCTTAACCAATTAAGTTGCAAGTTTAATTTTTTGCAACCAATAATATTTGGACGTAACAAAAATATTAATCAATAACTAACTTAAACTTAAATAGCAGTATATTGGTAAAAATATATAATGGCAACACTTAAGGATAAGGATATAATTTTACAATCAAATCAAAATGGGCATAAAAGAACCAATAACTTGCTAAAATTATTCTGAACTTGTTCCATGCCATGTCAGAAGAGGGAAATAAACATTTCTGGCACACCCACACCCATTAATTACCATGGCAAGCTATAAGCATCCATCAAATTGGATCCATGATCGGCATGATGTAAACGACCAGGAAAAGTACCCCTTGTGTAGAGAAATAGTAAGAGAGCAATGACCAAGGTGGCAAATAGCAGGATCAGAGCCAGCATCATTATCTCTCCGTGGAGACCAAACCTTGAGTCACTGATGAAGGGGAGAGGTTCATCGTTTTCAGACTTGTTGGGAGCCAATGAAGGTGAGAATAATGGAGCACTTGCCATGCTGAATAAAAATTAAGGTGTAAATTAATTTCCTTCGGCTCTAGGAGTTTAAGAGATTGGTTCATGTTGCCATGCGTTTCATTTGTTAACTGATTGGTTGGTCCAGTACTTGGTGGTTGATGTAATATTACCATGTCTGGATGTGAAAAATGAGGAATCGAGCTGACGAATCTGCCGACAGAAAGAGAATGCATGGAAGGTACTATACTACCATCAGATTGCCGTGCAGATAAGCAGGTTTTGACACAATGTTTGGCTACAATCTAATCACACATCAAGCTCGCAACTATATGCCAATAAGTAAATCTATTGTCTATACTATGTCATGTCCCCTCTCAACGGGCCTTATGTATGTTAATGGACTTATCGAACACGACTTAGGGGTGGTTTGTGAATACTTTCGTAGGAAGCATCTCTAATTAACTACATTGAAAAGAAAATCAAAGAACAATGAGAATTGAGAAAGGTGAACGAGAGAGAGAACTGAAGAGGAAAATAAAGAAGATGAATGTGCTTTTTCGCTATTGATTGAATGATTGTTAGTTACAATTGTTCGGGCGAAGATTTCTCCGGAGAGGGGTCCTCGGTCTTCAGCACAACTCCCCAAGGGATTGGCACTTTGGATGTGTAGTCGGGCTCTTACTTGTTGATGTGCTACAAGAAGAGGACAAAGTTAGTTCTGAAATGTGCCTTTGTATGGCCTTATGACTAGGCCTTGAGGCTCGCAATCAAAACTAACTAAGTGATAGGCGTGCCACTGCTATCTCAGTATAGCAGATGTAGAACAAGTGTGTTTTAGTCGATTACTTGCGTCCCAAGTTACTCGGACTTCTTGTTATCAAAGGATTGTCGTGGATGGGTTAAGTCCACATAGGTTCTTTTTCTTGCCTTGTAAACAAGGACTTTTAGTTCATAGTCTTGGATGTTCAAATGGGGGGAGTCCAAATCCCTTAAGTTATTTGTTTGGCTCTTGATTGGTTTTAAATGAAAGCAGATCCATTAAACTGACCAGATCCATATACAAATAAGACTCTTAAAGTAGGAGAACAAGTGGATATAACTTGAATACATACTAGAGAATGCATTAAGTAATAGATCTACAAATTTAGAAAGCAAACAAAGAGCTTTGGGCAAGATTTCACCTTGTCTGGCAAGGTTGAACTTCTTGCAGTCACTTCTCTTTGAATTTACAGAGGGTTCTACGCTAAAAAGGGATGGATGGTAAACAAGTTTACATAAGGGAATCGATACTACGCCACTAGGGGTGATAGCAGAGCTTCTAAACAAGACAAAAGATGACTTTTATAGGGAAATATCCTAAAAAGGACTGAGATCTGAGCTGATTACAGCTTTTGAATGCAAATCTGGCTTGAGAGCAGAGTTTGTATGTTTGTTTGTTTGTTTGATTGGTTGAGTATCATTGTCTCTGGGGCCTTTTCTTTCTTTTATAGGCCAATTAGCCCGACTGCTGTGACTTTGCTCTTGCCCGAAAGCAATTGGAGGGTAGTGACTTATCATCTTTTTACTTGTATTGTCACTGAAAAGTACTTTTTGGCTGATTGTGAGTTAGTCTATCACTTGACATTTAAACCATAGGCTCATGGTCTATGCATTAATGGGGAGACGCCAATTTGTCTCTGGGCTTCATGCTGGGCTTCAGGCAAGTCCTCCTTTTAATTGGCATCTCTGGACTTCCTCACATTTGCAGCCCAATATTCAAATATTAACCCAAACAACAATAGATAGCTTATAAGCTACTTATACAAACAGATTACTTATACACTTACAACTGTATTAATTCAATGCACAAGATGATGTCACATGTCACTAAATCAAACACATCACATAATGACACATCACTTAATACTCCCACTCGACTTTATGTTTGGGTACCAAGTATATGGTTGGAACAAAAAAATGAAACCCAAACTCTACAAAAATTGCCCCAATTCATCAATGAATATTAGTAGAGGACTTATTGCAGCTGCAAGGCATACCATTGTTGGAACCCAGATGACTCAACTAAGGAGGAATACGATGCACTTTAATCCACATTTGTTTGCTTTCTGTTGCCACCCTTATTAATACTCTTCTACTAGCCTTCCAAAGTATACAGCTTGAGATTGAAACGAAGCTGCAAGAGTAGGAGACGGTGAAGCCTTTTTGGAACTTTGTCTGAAATTTGTGCCTTTGTATAGATGCAAGTCTGAAGTCAAACCCTGGTGAATGAGAGGGCAATCCAACAATCTATCAACTCCTATATCAAGATCATTAATCCTCCTGCTTCGAACAAATTGTTTCCATATCAGCAATCCGAGCAACAAATTTTTTATTTTTAACAACCTGAATTCCTCCTCCATTTACAGCTCCTGCGCCTTGTCCTAGCACATGGTACCATGTTGCCAAAAAAAAAAAAAAAAAAAGAAGAAGGTTCTGGAGATTAGACAGATACCACCAAGAGGACCAATCTGTCAGTAACTCTATCGTGAGAAGATCCGCAGCATCAAAATGAAATACCAAAACAGCTCAATACAGCAGTTGTAACATACCCTCATGCCGGTAATAGATTTTCTTAATTTAAGAGAGAAAAAGAAAGATGACAGTCATGTTCTAACTATTTATAATGGGCTAAAGTTCATATAGCATTCATCATTGACATATGCTTAATGAATAAAAATATATCCTTGATAAGGTCCAAAACAAAAATAGGCCATTGACATATGGCTAATAAAGTTTTAATTGTCACTACAATCTAGTGATATTCCTCTTCACTTGTAAGTGATGAATCTTAAGTTCGATTATTGGCAAAGTCAAAAATGAACCACATTATTAATAGTCCATTGTGAGGCTAAGCTCATCTCCTTTTCTTAAACTAAATAATATCATTTGTTCAAAAAAAAAAAAAAGTTTTAATTGGTTTTTAGCTAAATAACCTCAAAATAAATGTATACACTATGATATGTTCACGGGCTCAGTCCAGAAGATAACCTATGACGGATATAGCCCAATTGAATACAATCTCTACTGATGTGTCCAACTTCTCTGTTTGATGCACTAATTAACTAAAATATCACCGGGAAAGAGATAAAAAAAAAAAAAAAAAAACCCAAAAACCAGCCCAGACCCATAAGAGTGAGTTTGAGAATATCAGCAAAGTGGCTACCCAGATTGAACTGAGATTCAGTAAGCAGAAGTGGCAGCAATGTTTCTTCGTATGTCTGTACGTGCATGAAGATTGATTGTCTGGAAGGTAATACCAATTTACACTTAGACTAACTTCATTGAGGTCAATCAAGTATCGATTAAATATCGACTAAGTACCAAGTATTGTTGATCGGTACTAGTTTTCACGTGACTTTTAATATTAACTGATGTAACAGATAACACAACAGTTTTTATTAGTTAATAAATGAGATTCACAATGGCCCCGAACCAAAAAATTCTTATCCCTTTGAGGTATATTTATATTCCAACATCACTGTTATTCCAAAGACATGATCTTGATGGAATATCAATTGAATTTGAAATGAGTTCTGCAAATTTAATTATGGCCGGTACGCGTTGTGGAATCCATTTAGCAAATTGCAAGCGTACATGGTCCTCTAAGCAGTGCCAACTTCTTACTTTCACCATATTCCCAAGTCAATTTTTTTGGCTTAAAATTTCATTTTGGTGATGGGTGTTCAGATACTCTCCCAAATTCCATTCCCTATACTCCTATAGAGATTTGCAGCCTCTTTGATAATGGAGGAATGCAGAAATACAAGGAATAATTTACTTTAAAGCTGTTTTGCCTATAAATTGAAAAGAGCATGCATATAGTTGGCCAAAAATTATAAATGGCTAGCAGGGTTGGGGAAGAAGCCAACCTCTACATAGGCTTGCCAAGCAGCTTGAGTTTTACAAACCTCCCTCCGCACCGGATAAATCTGAGGATTATAACGAAAGCGATACATGCTTAAACTCCGGTATAAGCTTCAACTCTTTGGCAGTCACAAATGAAGGGTGTTCTTGTGTCAAGTTGAGATTGAGACAGAGGAGCGGCTGTACTGATATGCATCTTTGAGGGTCCTGAGGGTGAGCTAAGAGTCATTCTTACTAGGAGATCCATGAATTTGGCATCACACCCGGGAATAGTATGCTAAACTTGTTGTGAGGGAAGTGATTTACGCACGCTTGTCGCATGCCCCTATCTGTTTCTATAGCCTTTTGATTCTCCAAGGATAAATAAACAGGAGGTATGCAAAGGGGAAAAAAAGAAGATGTGGTGGAGATCATTTCTTATTTGTTAATAGTCTCAAATTAATGTTATAGACTTGGCCACGGACACTAGGGTTTTCTAAATCTGTTTTAGAGATTACACAGGAGATGTAGCATTGCCGGGAGGAAAAATGGAGAAGGAAGATGCGGATGAATCTGCAACAGCACAAAGGGAAGCCATGGAAGAGATTGGACTGAATCCAAGTCTAGTTCAAGTTGTTGCAAAGCTAGAGTGCTTTATGTCCCAGGTATCACATACCTATATATACTCTCTTTTGTTTTCTTCTTTTGATATACCGGTACTATGAATCTCGCCTTTGTAATTATTAATTTTGTTGCCTTGTGCAGCACTTGGTCTCCGTTGTACCGGTGATAGGGCTAGTAGCTAGAATTGAAGATTTCAAGCCTGTACTCAGCGCCGACGAAGTTGACACCATTATTACTTGCCCATATACAATTTGACTTGGCATCAGAGAATTAAAATTTTGGTGACCTTGAGTGCCCACCAAAGCCAAAATACCCTTACCCGTGAGAAGCCCTGCTGTGAAAATTTTATGTGTTCGTGTCTTGCCAAATTAAATTTTGGTGTGTTATTTGTTTCTGCTGTAAGTTGTTGTGTGTGTTCTACAACCACGGCTGGTGATGAAGATGTCAAACTCAACTCTGGTTCATCCGGTACCAAGGATGAACGACCCTATCGTGATTACGATGCTCCTATTGCACAAGAAAAATTGGATGGCTCCAACTATGTCTCCTGGTCGCGTAATGCTCTTCTTACGATAACTGGACGACGTATGGCAGGATTCATCAATGGCAAAAAACATGCTCCTAAGGATGTTGATTCTGTGGAATTCTCTGAATGGGAGGAGGATAATTGTTTGGTGCAAATATGGCTTCTCAACTCTATGACTCGGAGTGTGAGAAGTCTCTTTGAGCGTTTTACTTCAACATATGATGTGTGTGAAGCTGCAAGAAAGACTTTTACAGTCACCCAAACTAGTTCTCGTTTGTTTCAACTTTGACGACAATCGGTAACTACAACCCAAAACGGTGAATCTGTTGCTGTGTTTTATGAGAAACTTCATGTTATTTGGGAGGAGATAGACAAGCTTCGCCCTAATCCACATACCAATCCTAAAGATGTGGCTCTTCGGCAAAAGGAAATTGAATCTGAAAGGGTTTATGATTTTCTTGGAGGGCTTGATCCTCAATTTGATGGTGTTCGTAGTCGTATCTTGGCTATGATTTCGGTGCCCTCTGTCTTGGAGGCGTATGCTTTGGTCGTGGAAGAAAGCACCTGTCAAGTCTCTATGCTCGGGGGTGTTGTTGCTTTGAAGACTGTTACAGCTCAACATCGACCAAGTGGCTCCTCCCCGACTAGCGGTCGTCAGTGGAGGTGACCACCTGTTAGAGAAGTGTTTTCAACTCCATGGTGTTCCGGACTGGTTTCCTGAGTACAAAGCTCGTAAGTACGAACCTAAGGCTGCTCATACCGTGGCTTCGGGAGAGATTGAGCCGTCTTCTCCTTCCATGAATTTGAGTGTGACAAATTCTGTATCAGGTAACGGTTCCAATACATGGATAATTGACACTGGTGCAACAAATTATGTGACTTATAATTCTAAGGTTTTTGATGAGTTGTCTAATCAAACCCGTGACCCATTTATCACATCTACCAATGGTATGGCTTCTCCAATTACTGGAGAAGGCACAATCACACTTACTCCTACCTTGTCCTTGGCACATGCATTATTGGTACCCAATATTAATTGTAATTTATTATCTGTGGAACGATTACTTGACTCACTTAATGCCTATGCTACTTTCTATCCTACATGGTGTATTTTTCAGGATCTCAAAACTCATGAGACGATTAGACGTGGTAAACGGATAGGGGGGTTATACTACTTGACTCTACTTGACTCTACCAACAGAAGTAGTTCGTGGTTGTATTGCTAATAAAGTTCAGAGTGGCAGTGGCAGTGACAAAGACAAGCATCAGCTATGGCTATGGCATCGTCGCTTGGGACACCCTTCCTTTGGATATCTTAGACATTTATTTCCTTCACTATGTCGTTCATCTTACTGTTTTTCCCTTAAGTGATAATAAAGCTATTCAACCCTTTGATTTGGTACATTCCGATGTATGGGGTCCTGCTAAGATTACTTCCAATGGGTTTCGTTGGTTTATCACATTTATTGACGATTGCACACGTTTAACTTGGGTTTTCTTGATGAAGAATAAAAGTGATGTGACATCTATTGTACATGAATTTACTGCAATGGTATCTACTCAGTTTCAGACGAAAGTCAAAGTGCTCCGGTCTGATAACGGAGGAGAATATGTGAATACTCCCTTGAGTTGTTTCTTTCGTGAACAAGGTATTATTCATCAGACGACTACTCTGTTTACACCCCAACAAAATGGTGTGTCTGAGCGGAAGAATCGTCATTTACTTGAAGTTGCTCGTGCGTTGCTCTTGGGAATGTCAGTTCCTAATTACCTTTGGGGACATAAAGTTTTAGTCGCATGCTATTTGATCAACCGAACTCCTAGCCGAGTCCATGATTTCCGCACTCCTTTTGAAGTTTTACAAGAACATGTCTCACCTATTGCTATCTCCAAACTTCCTCCCAAGGTGTTTGGATGTGTTGTGTATGTACATATTTATTTTCATCAACGGAGTAAGCTAGATCCATGTGCTCTTCAATGTGTGTTCATTGGGTATTCGAATACTCAAAAAGGTTACAAGTGTTATCATCCTCCTACTCAAAAGAGTTATGTTTTCATGGATGTCACCTTCCATGAAGAGGTCCCCTATTTTGCCTTATCTTCTCCTGTCTCTCCACTTCCAGAGGAGAGGGTTTGTGAAGTTTTAAGTCAAGGAGAAGAAGAGAGTATAGAGAATAATGATATTGTGAGTCTTCACGAGCCGACTCATTGCTCTTCTTCCAACGAGCAATCACCATGTACTAGTGAAGAAGTAACATGCCTTGATGGTGAAATTGTGCATGGAAATGTTGATGAGCAGTCGCCATGCACTAATGAAGAAGTAATATGCCTTGATAGTGAAAATGTGTATGGAAATGTTGATGAAGATGTACCCAGCAGTAGTATTCCACCCCCCCTCTGCCCTACCATTGTCTCAATCAACTTGTGAAGATGAAAGTGATGCAAATGAGGTAGTTTATACTAATGTGCCTATATCTACGTATGAGTTGGCCCCACGAGTTAATCGTGGCAAGCCTAAAATCCAATATTCTCCTGATATACATACAAAATCCAAATATCCCATTAGTAATCATGTGTCAACTCATCGTCTTTCTAAGTTACATGAGTCATATTTATGTTAATTATCTACCGTATGTGTACCGACTAAGTTGCAGGATGCGTTATCTGACCCTAAATTGGTGGAAGCCATGGATGTTGAGATGAAGGCTTTGAATAAGAATTCCACCTAGGATTTGGTGCATTTGCCAAGTGGAAAGAAGATGGTTGGTTGTCGATGGGTGTTTACTTTGAAGCATAAAGCAGATGGTTCAATTGATTGCTACAAAGCCCGATTAGTAGCGAAAGGTTATACACAAACATATGGAGTGGACTACCAAGAGACCTTCACTCCAGTTGCTAAGCTTAATACAGTTCGTGTTCTTATATCCCTTGCTGCTAACTTGGACAGGCCCTTGTTGCAATTTGATGTTAAAAATGCTTTTTTGCATAGTGATCTCAAAGAAGAAGTGTATATGGATTTACCCCCTGGTACTTCTATTGCTTCTTATAAGGGTGTTGTGTGCAAGTTACGAAAAGTTTTATATGGCTTGAAGCAATCTCCTAGAGCATGGTTTGGGAGGTTTACTGCGTCCATGAGAAAGTTTGGTTACATGCAAAGTCACTCGGATCATACCTTATTTTTGAAATGGAAGAAAGGTAAAGTGACTACATTGATCATATATGTTGATGATATGATAGTGACATGTGATGATCATGAAGAGATTAGTTCTTTACAGCAGTATCTTGCTTCTGAGTTTGAAATGAAAAAGTTGGGAGAGTTGAAGTATTTTCTTGGGATTGAAGTCGCTCGATCCAGGCACGGTATATGTCTCTCACAACGAAAGTATGTTTTGGACCTGTTAGCTGAAACCGGTATGGTAGACTGTAAACCTATTGACACCCCTATGGAACAAAATCATAAGTTGGGATTATATCCTAATCAGGTTCCTACTAATAAGGAGCGTTATCAACGACTTGTGGGAAAATTAATTTATTTGTCTCATACGCGTCCAGATATAGCCTATGTTGTAAGCGTTGTGAGTCAATTTATGCATCTGCCTAGTGAGACTCGTATGGATGTTGTCATTCGTATTCTCAAGTATCTTAAATCAACTCCTAGTAGAGGTTTACTGTTTTCCAAGAATAGTAATTTGAATATTGAAGGATACACAGATGCAGATTGGGCTGGTTCAGTTACAGATCAACGCTCTACTTCATGCTACTTTACTTTCGCTGGTGGTAATCTCGTCACCTGGAAAAGTAAGAAACAGAAGGTTGTTGCTCGCTCGAGTGCGGAGGCTAAATTTCATTGAATGGCTCATGGGGTATGTGAGTTACTTTGGTTGCAAAAATTATTGAATGGGATTGGATTTAAGTCCAAGAAGGCCATGGTTTTACATTGTGACAATAAATCTGCAATTGAAATTGCTCACAATCCTGTGCAACATGACCGTACAAAACATGTGGAGGTTGATCGGCATTTTATTAAAGAAAAGTTGGATGCTGGAGTTATTGCTTTTCCTTTTGTATCGTCTGAAGAACAGTTAGCCGACGTCTTCACTAAGGCTGTCTCTGTTAGTGTTTTCTCCAACTCGCTTGACAAGTTGGGCATGCGAGATATCTTTGCTCCAACTTGAGGGGGAGTGTAGCAATTTGTGTTGATTATAGCAATTGTATTTGATTAGCACTATATTAGGGATTGTATTTGTTTCCTTGTATAGTTGATTTACTTGATTTACTTGTATAGGACTCCTTGTAAACCTATATATACTTCATTCAGAGAGGAATAAAGTAATTATTACTTGCCCATATACAATTTGACTCATGCATATGTCAATTTACATTATTTTGTCAAAAACTTAATTAACAGTGATTTATTTTTGTGTAATGCAGAATGATACTCACAGATTTGAGGAGAGAGAATGGATGGGTTGGAAGTATATTCTCCATCTTTTCGATTTTGAATCAGAGCAGGGGCCGTTTCTAATTTGGGGACTAACTGCAAGCATTTTAATTCGAGCAGCCGCTGTTATCTGCCAGCAGCCTCCATTCTTCCAAGGACACAGCCTCCCTGACTTCCAAGAATTGCAAAGAGCCTTGCATAGTGTGCATAATGTTAAACATGCGAAAAATATATAATACTACATATGTTGGAGAAAATAAAACTGTAGAATTCAAAGCCCCAGTTGATACATCATATTCCATGATGTCATTCAACGATCAGAATGGTCCGGCTTTTAGATTCTCTTTCAACAATTATCTATGCTAAAACTACTCAAAATCAACAATCACTTGGATGTTTAATTATCGGCATTTCTACTTTAGCTTTATTGAACAAACAACGTTTTTGCACATTTGAGGTGACCAAACAGTTATAGATTTAGGTTTTTTTGACAGAGATAATCCTAAAGACCTAAAATGTAGACAGTTTCATTCGTTAGATTGCATTATGTGACAGCCTTAAAAGAAGAATTCTCATAAGACTTATAGTCCTGAGACCATAAATGTATAATAGGTCAAGGGTAAGTGAATAGTCATACTTTGACAGAAGCTTCTCCAAAATATAAAACTGAAGGACAAGGTTTGCATAAAGTTCTTTGAAAGTCAATTATTTATAGCTCATATATATGAATGAATGCATTCCCTTTGGTCATGTTGTGGCAAATTCAAACACCTTCTGGTCATAATTTGCTTATTCATAAGCTACTATTTCTTCGAAAATCCGACAACAATGATTTATTCTCTCAAACAATTACCAGCATCCGTGTCTATATAAGCAGACTTACATGAAATGTTCCCTTTGTACATGCTCCGTACCATTACCTTGTCAACTCTATATAAACTTCGCCATAGTTTCATGGTGGAAAAGTCGGTGCTCAAATAACCAATTTTTTATATTATTGTCCAACTTTCAAACACCATCCAGCGTCTCACTATTTTTTTCAAATTAATATTGTCCCTCAAAATTAATCACTCATGCAATTTAATATGTGTGAAGGTTTTATCATAAAAAAAAAATCGATACAATTACTAGTGAAAACATTTAGTATGAGAGTGTCTCCAATAAAAAATGTAAAATACCATGAAAGGTGTAATTTGCATTTTTGGTTGGCCGAAAAACTCTCCTGTACAGAGGAGATATAATATAGATATTGGCCAAAAAATGTAAATAAAAAACCTAAGTACACATATTTTCTTACACCTTTTTTTTTTTTTTTTTTTTTTTTTTTAAGTTCTAACACTAAAAAAGAAAACATTAATTAAAAAAAATCTTAAATTTACATCTCGCATTAGAGTGGAACTCTAGTCTACCTCTCTTGGAAGTATAAAATATGGGTTCCAAGTCTCACTAAAATGAATACACGAGTCAAAGTCCAACCCCATTAATTCCCATTAGAAGTGAATTTCACACGAATCTACCTAATACTAAGGAAAACTAATGAAAAGTCCCAAAAAAACTTCTCTTTTAACGAAAAGTCTTTTTTTACCTTTAACTGACACTATTTACTATACCTTTAAAAATGACTTTTCATTAAAAGTGAACAGTACCGGGACCTTTTTATTAAACCTCCCATATATAAATTGATTAGAGTACAAAAGCTTAAAGTCCATGCCTTTTCTTTCTCTTTACATCTAATTTACCAACCAAACCAGCTCCACAACAAGGATTACAGATTAACCAGCCAAGAAGGCAAAGCTCTTAGTCCCCGAAATTTGGCCATGGCCGGCATAACTAATGCTTATAGTGAAACAACCCCGGCGGTTCCGTCGTGGCTAAACAAAGGTGACAACGCATGGCAACTCACAGCCGCCACTTTTGTAGGATTACAAAGCATGCCGGGCCTAGTGATCCTCTACGCCAGCATAGTCAAGAAGAAATGGGCGGTAAACTCAGCCTTCATGGCCCTTTACGCCTTCGCCGCCGTGCTCATATGTTGGGTCCTCGTAGGCTACCGTATGGCCTTCGGGGACCAGCTCCTCCCGTTTTGGGGTAAGGGTGCACCCTCTCTAGGTCAAAAGTTTCTCATCCACCAAGCCAAAGTGCCCAAAAGCACTCACTTTCGTGACGATGGATCGATTGAGACCCAAACGGTTGAGCCTTTTTACCCCATGGCATCACTCGTCTACTTTCAGTTCACTTTTGCAGCTATTACTCTTATTTTGTTAGCGGGGTCTGTTCTTGGTCGCATGAACATCAAGGCTTGGATGGCCTTTGTCCCTCTTTGGCTTCTATTTTCATACACTGTTGGAGCCTTTAGTCTTTGGGGTGGTGGCTTCCTCTATCATTGGGGTGTAATTGACTACTCCGGTGGTTATGTCATCCATCTCTCCTCGGGCATCGCAGGTTTCACCGCCGCTTATTGGGTAGGTACTTATGAATAAACGCGTTTTAGACAATATCATGCACATAAACGAAACATCAGTAGAGAATCCTTAAACCCATTTTCACAAATTGAAACCCTTTTTAGATCAAATTTGACCTATTTGAAAATGTTTCTCTAAAAAGCACCTCATAAGCGCTTTATTGAAAATTTTCACTAAAATTTCCAGTGCTTATTTCTTCAAAACACTTAAAAAGTGTTGGCTTAATTTTCAGGTGCTTTATAACACATAAACACTTCTATTTTGTTTTTACTGTTACTTTTGATTATCGGTTTTAGCCATTCTATGAGAACTTCCAAACATCTTTAATTTTAGAATTTGAACTTAGTTAAAAAAATTTATATGTAATTATACTACTTTTACCTATGTGTTCTAGGTTGGTCCAAGGTTGAAGAGTGACAGGGAGAGGTTTCCACCAAACAACGTGTTGCTAATGCTTTGTGGTGCTGGGATGCTGTGGATGGGCTGGTCAGGCTTCAACGGCGGGGCCCCTTATGCTGCGAACATTGTTGCTCCAATAGCAGTGTTGAACACAAACATCTGTGCAGCCACCAGCCTTCTTGTATGGACATCTCTCGACGTTGTGTTCTTCGGCAAGCCGTCGGTGATCGGAGCAGTTCAGGGCATGATGACGGGGCTCGTATGCATCACACCTGGGGCGGGGTTGGTGCAGTCGTGGGCGGCTATTCTGATGGGAATACTTTCTGGTAGCGTTCCATGGGTCTCCATGATGGTCCTCCACAAAAAGTCTACCCTATTGCAAAAGGTAAGAGTCTGCTTTCCACACCCTACATTTTTTGGTATTGTTTTTTGGCATATGATACGCATTGTGTATTTTCCTTTCAACGTCGGCTAAATATTTGTTTTTCATGTTCATATTATGCAAAATCATGTTGTTTAAAACTAAACATTTTGATGTATTTATGTCCGTTGAATTTTGTTTGATTTATCAATTTAATAACAATAAATTAAAAAACAAATAAAATTGTGCATGGCGAGAAAAAATATGTGATAAAATTACTTTTATTTCAGAAAAATTTAGCTCAAGTGACATTTGATATAAACGAGTTAAGTGTGAAAATAAAGAATCTTTAATTAGGTTTAAGTCTCCATCAAACATTTCAATTTGTTTTATTCTTTGTTTCATAAAATACTCATCAAGCTTACTTTTTCTGTGAAAAACGGAGCTAAAGCCCAGAAAATTACGAGATGGCACGAGGCCAAGAAATACCTAAAACATCATCGTTCAAAAGGAACCTAATATAATCAGAGGGCCACGATAGATAATATTAATCTATCCCAACTCTTTTTGCCCAAAGCTTTGTAGTATTCAAAATTTTCAACCTTATATGGTCCCACCAAAGTCATAACATCCATCATTTTCCACAATACTAGTATATTATAATCGTTCCCTTATCCTTAAAATTTGTACCTTCATCAAGTGCAGATTGACCAAATGAAATAGCCACCTTTCAGACGATTAGGTTTTCTAGAAGATTTCCATTAGTCCTCTGTCCTCTTCCCTTAATACTTGACCAATCATCAATGAACAAAATATCATAAATAAAATAAAAGAAAAACGTATTTAAGTTAGGTCAATTGGTTAGGATAGCGTATTCGCTCTTTATACCGAATTTCAAACCGCTTTTGTAAATTAGAATAACTTAGAACATCGCCTTATTGTCACATAAAAAAAATAAAAATCTTACTGTGTCTAATTTGTGATTATTTACAGGTGGATGACACCCTAGGGGTATTTCATACACATGCAGTGGCAGGGCTTTTAGGAGGACTGCTGACTGGGCTTCTGGCAGAGCCAGCACTTTGCAGGCTTATGCTGCCTGTTGGCAACAGCAGAGGTGCATTCTACGGTGGCAGTGGAGGGATGCAATTTCTGAAACAATTGGTTGCAGCCATGTTTGTGATTGCTTGGAACATAGTCTCCACCACTATCATACTTCTGGCAATTAGGGTTTTCATACCTCTGAGAATGCCGGAGGAGCAGCTTATCATCGGAGATGACGCCGTTCACGGAGAAGAGGCTTACGCTCTTTGGGGTGACGGAGAAAAATATGACCCAACAAGACATGGGTGGAATACATCGGTGTATGGTGAAGAAATGGCACCGTCGCCGTATATCAATGGTGCAAGAGGTGTGACCATTAACTTGTAAACACCTACTGCACTATGTCGGATGCATGTATCATATGATCACATAATTAATATGTACGTATTTGTTATCTGTAAGTAGAAGTTTCGAACAATTTTCCACTAAATCGTTTGAAATTTAAATGTGATTGTGTGATGGGATGATTTCATCCGAATGTCGTTTATGACTATTTTACTTTGAGACTATAACGTGTGATAGACAAACACCGTAAGAAATATTAAATTAATAGTGTTTGTATGACAAAATCTCTCATAATATTCCATTTGCGATATTTGAGTCCAAATTTGACCACAATGGAGACATTATTTTCAGACAAACAACAATTCTTTCAACAGATTCAGCGCACGACTCCGTATCCATAATTGGTGGAAACCTTGCATCAATAATTTAAGGTCATCAAAGCAGCACAAACTAATGGCAGATTTTCTATGGCCTCAACAGTAATACCCTGCAATCAAGAACTCGACGCGTGTCGTTAACCCATTTGTCCATCCAATCCTATATCTCCGGTCAAGAGTGCGCCCTGTGTTCAAATTCTGAAGCAGGTAACTCTTTTTATACAAGCAATACCGGGAGGGAGAATCAAACTCAATACCTCGAGCGCAGGAGATGAATGCTCTGTAAATGGAATATAAGAAGACGAGCAACATAACACGCAAAACGAATCAATTATAAATCCAAAATATACCAAATCCATTTGATCTGAGCCGATGGTAGTTTCCTTTACAGTGATTTAAGGCTGTTATACAAACCCTTGAACTGTGGAAGTGGGTGCCAGTACCCAAAAATAGCCACTTTGCATGCTAAAGTATCTAATGTTCCACTATGAATCCTGAAACCCAGAAAAGCAGAGAGAACTTTTGGCTAATCGAAGTGTTCCCATTCCTGATTTGGTTCTGTTGACGATGGCTCTGGCGTTGACGTTGGGGGATCTAGGCATCCAACTCCGGAGTCAAAGGTCTCCCACTTGGTTGTTACTGTGGTAGCATTGCTACTGTTGTTAACTGGATTGCTGTTCCTCGCCTTTAGAGCATCCAATGCATCCACAAAGTTCTGGACACGTCGCACCTGTACAAGAAAGTTGTTAAACCAGCCATAACAGATCTCTAATCGTCTATGCAACTTCAAAATTTTGAAACAAATTATAAACTAGCCATTACATACTGACATTCCAATGTGCTTATTGCAACAAATAAATTTTAAGCAGAGAGAGAAGAAGTGAGAAAAACCTATAAACCCTTGGGATTACAGTCCTACAGGTTTTTCGAAGAGAAGAGGAGAGAGAAAAAAAAAGGTGGGGGGGAAGGGGAGGAATATTATAACTATTGGGATTTCGAAGAGAGGTAACCAATCTCGTAATGCTGATCCATTAAAAATCTAATAGCTCCAAGTGCAGAAAGTAATGGAACTCCATTCGCAAATACCAACATCAACACATATAATGCTACTCTATGAAAATAATGACCTCAAACGTAAGACACATGATACATAGCAACCAACGAAAGCCAACAATCTAGCTCATATTGAGCAATCCTTTAGTTGTTTCAAGCAATACAATGAAATGATCTATGTGGTGGAAGCCCTCAAGTGGAGTCTACTATATGCAAAGATACTGAAGTTGGGCCCAAAGGACAAGTATAAACTGACTACTAAGGGCAAATGTGTGTCCTATTACATATGCAACGGGAATGACTATAGCATATAGGTATGCATCCAACCTTTCCTCACAAACAATTTACAAGAAAACTGGTTGGGCTCTTTAAATTAACACCGAGGTAGAATCCTAAATAGAATCCTGATAATGAATCTTTTGATTGTCCTTTCCCATCACTTCACATTGCTCCAATCACCCTGACCACTGGCAAGGGCTACCATCTCACCACCAGAATGCATCAATTTTGACACAATGCATGCCACAATAAAGAAATTTCCACCTCCCTATATCTATAACCTACAACAACCCTCAACGCCGATGATCACAAGAACTTCATCGTGTGATCAGAAAAATACAAACCTCTGCCCTGCGTTGCATTTTTTCTTCTCCTTCAGCTTGAATGCTGTCCAATTTCAGCAACTGCCTCATGAGCAACTCTGTTGACACAACAAATTCTTTATCGGAAACCTTGGTCCCGCCAGCCACAGCCACTTCCAAGGCAGCAACCTTTTAAAATCAAACAAAACATTGTAAGCCCCAAACCAATCTACCATTTTGGTAACCAAATACTAACCGGGACATGGAACTCACCCTCTCTGCGAGCTTATCAACCTCGGCTATGACTTCAGCAATTGCATGAGAAGCTTTTGACATCACATTGCTTTTGCCTCCAACCTGTCCACCATTGTTTGGCATCTCTTTGCTGTTGACTCCAACTTCTCCAGCATTGATTGGCATCTCATTACTTTGATTTACCTCCTCAACCTTACTCTCCTTTCGGGCCTCCAGAAGCAGCACCTTCGAGTTATTCTTCACACCAGCAATGTCCAGATGCTCCTCATCTGCCTTCTCCATCCCCCTGAAAAAGAGTCTCTGCTCCACTGGCTCCAAATCAGTCTTCTGTGCAAGATGTTTCTTCATATCACCTGACAACAGCCATCAATTCCAATCCAGCTAATCATGATTTACTCTCGTAATTAGCAAACAATACTTCAATTAACCATTGAAAACAGCAATCAAATCATATCAGTGACAGTGAATATGATTAAAATGGAAGATAACATCAGGAGTGAAAGGATAATACCGAAAGTGGAGTGAGCAGGGAGGAAGAGCTCGAAGTGGGGCCCGTTGCCCGGGCCGAGAACTACGTCGATCTTCATCATGGGCCCCCGAAATGAGGCGGAAGCACCGCCACCAGCAGCCGCCGAGGCGTCGTCCTCGTCTTCCCGCCTCTGGACCAACATGCCACCTGGGCGCATCTCCCAATCGATCTCCTCGTTCTGATCGGGTACCAACGCTTTCGGATTCGGATTCGGTTTCGGGTTCGGATTCTTTTTCACCATCGTAAAAAATGAGGCGGGAATCGAGTGGTGGTAGTTAGCGACAGAGTGAGGGTTTGAGGGGGTGAGAGAGATGATCTGAGGGTTTCAACGGAACGCCTTTCGTAGAAGGGTGTGGTCGGTTCCACTCCATCATTCCGAGTCCGACGTCAAAAAGTTATTTGAGCGGTGCATTTTTCATCACATATTTTGGGGTGGATTTCGAATAACCAATAAGGCCTCGTATGGCAGGTAGGACTATACTGATTATTTCTGTCGGACAGGATAAATGGTCACCGGATAGTACTGACTAAATTAGTCGGGCGTTTTGTGCAGTATCAGACTATTGACCGTATTATTTATACTGTGCTTTGTATTATATCGGATAGGAGAATCAAACTTAAAAAAAAATTATAAAAAAAAAAACAAACAAAAAACAGAAATCATCTCTTTTCCCAGATCTCTCCGCCGCAACCCCCAAATCCCTCCCTCTCTCCAGTCTTCTTCTTCGTCTGCTCCGCCATTTTCAGCACCATCATCGACAACTCCAGCTACAACTTCTCCAAATCTACGACCTCTCCGAGATCCTCTCCGCGACCTCCAACTTCCTCCCCCACCACCGCCTCTCATCCTCCTCCTGGCGCTGCTCCATCCGCTCCGAAGACGCCGTCGTCTTCCAGCGCGCCGTAACAAAACCACCGCCCTTGCCAAGCGCCACTTCGTCCTCGGCGCCCAGCTCCTCGCCCAGTCCCGATCCGCCGTTAAATTCACGCAGGGCACCCAATTAAAACCACACCCAGTTGTCGAAATCTGCTTACTTTTTTGGGGACGTTGTAATCGACGATGAAGGAGCCGGGTTTCTCCATGGCTAGGACAAGTCCCACAACGCTGTCGGTACGGCAGAGCTGAAAATGGCAGAGTTGGTCGAGTTTGAGAAGGCGAGAGAGAGGGGGTCGAGTTCGAGCGGAGAGGAAGGAGAGCGAGGCCGACTAAATTATACCGTGAATTTGGACGGTATAAGCAGATTATTTAATCCGGTGCCTATTTAATCCAAACGGCACCAAACATCGTACACCGTATTATTAGTATTATCCGATGCTCTATACGGTGTGCCAAACATGGCCTAAATGTGGAAAATATACTTTGGGAGTGAGTAATAACTACTGAGGGAGTGGATATAATAAAAGAAAAACATCCTTTCCTCCAAAATTCAGAGAATAAATGATCCAAACTTTTAAAAATTTGATTTAACGATTAAAAATTATTATAGTTTTTAAATTTTTTTACTAACTTATTTGTTTTTAGCCGTTGGATTAAATTTTAAAAGTCCGGATCATTTGATCTCTGCGCTTTGGAGGGAAAGATCCAGAGAGATCTCTTTTCATAATAAAATTGTAGAGAGTCTGTCATATACATCAAATGTTATGGAACAAGAGACTTACTATTTAAGAAAAAAATTTAACCACATGTGCTAATCTACAAATTCTTTTACTGTCGTTCTTTTTGTTAGTAGCACTGTTTAGTAATGCTTTAAGAAAAAGCAATTTGTGGTTTGGCAGGCAACCAATAGCGTTGTTACTTTTTTAGAAGCACTTTTGATATTAAGAGCTCAATTGGTTGTGTTTTTTAAATGACTAAAAGCATTTTTGGTGAAAATATTTTTAGAAACAATCCTTAGTAAAAATACTAGTAAATCTTGGAAAAGCACTTAAAGTGCTTCCTGGAAGAAGCACATAACTGGTGCTTCTTGTAGAAAGTACTTAAAGTGCTTTTAGAACCCAAAAATATTTTATCTAAAAACGCTTTCAATCATTTAAAAAGCATAACCAAACGAGTCCTAAATATAATGTTTGGGTGTTACAAAGATGAGATCAGGACTAAGATAAAATTTAAAACTAACTTTTTATGTTTTCAGGACTTAGGCATGGTTTTTGAGTTATTTTTAAGTCTAATTTCTCAAAACGGTCTATCAAAGAAGAATTAGTTTTCAAATTGAAAAATTTGTACTCAAATAGAGTATCAAACAGATCCTAAGAAATTTATGATTAATTTGACAAAAGAGTATGTATTTAACTGCTCCAATTGTTGGAAAGAAGAGTGTTGACCAGTTAATTTATGCTTGATTTATCCGTTTATAGGGTAAAAATCTTCTTTACTTTGTGTAGCCACGAAGAAAAACAAACTGACCATCTTATTACGAATTTGCCGAGTGTGAATTTGAAAGGTCAGCAACGTTATGTGAATTATCAAATAATTTATAATTAAAGACAAAATGGTTATTAAACGAGCGTGATTTTGAAATAATAAAATAAAGGGTAAATTACATAATACCCCCTTAGGTTTGAGCAAGGTATTAAATATCGGTAATATCGGAAATATCGGTAGTCCGAAAACACAGAAATATCGATGGAAATATCGGGATAATATCGATATCGATAAAATTTCCATGGAAACCACGGAAATTGTAAGAAAAACTTGGAAATTTTTATTGAAACTTTGTAGGATGTTTATTTAGTCAATTATCTATTAGTTTATCACAAAAAATTGGAAGGAAATGCATTGCATGATGGATTTAACATTATCAAGTTGATTATATAGCGAGCTGGCAAACATTGTGAGTGTAGAAAATATATAGTAATTAATGAAAGAAGTTTAAACACACCAAAATCATTTATATATAATGAATTAGTGCAATATTTTACACTTTATACATTACATGGTAAGATACATGAGTGACTTAGTACCACATAGAGTTCCTATGAGGTTCATCATCTCTACGTGTAGAGTGAGTGTATTGTGAAGAGTAGTTATCAAATGATAAATCCCCAAAATAGTTTTCCATGTAATTGTTAACATGCCACCCATATGGATCCGAGATTGGTTGACGTTGTCCATAACCAAAATCATTTGAAGATTGAGTGTCGGATTCTTTCCATGAGTCGCTCGATTCCATCCCAACATGAATGGGATATGAAGGGTAGGGAAATGGTTGGTTAGGAGTATAACCATAGTAGTTACTACTTCCTTCTTCACTTGACAAAGTCCCCTTGCCTCTTTCTGTACGAGTATAGTCCTTCCCTATGGCACCAATTCCTGGTCCTGCCCGCCTACTGCCATGGTCCTCATCCTGTGTTGCATGCGTGAAGTTTGCCTCACCAGTGAAGGGGCTCATAAATCCGGGAGGTGGTCCATAATAGTTTCCATATCCACCACTACCTCCAGCTCCACTACCTCCTTCATCATTCCCACCTCTGGTAGGTGAGTCTCCTGATCTTGTACTAGAGCTATCATTAGTATCAGCACGATGTTGTGGTTGTGTAGGATTGGAAGAAGGTGGAATTCCAGTGTTTCTTGGTCTTGGGGGCAAAAGTTCTTCGAAAGAGTCAGTGCTGCTAGATCCCACCTCCTCCTCTAATACTCTTTCTACATTTATCCCTTCATTACGTGCTTCTTCAGCAACTCTGGGAGCTGGGTTGCCTTCATCATCATCTAAATGAAGAGGTCTAATCCACTGATAAAGTTGATTACCCTCTGTATCATCATCTTCAGCAACAATATCAAACACATCTAGTGGGTCACCACGGTCGACATGATCTATTTCTGCTTCCTTATCTCGAATTTGAAGCTTCATGTTGTAGTAGCAATAAACTAATTTTTCCAACCTACTATGAGCCAACCTATTTCTTTGCTTTGTGTGTATGAGTGCAAATGTGCTCCAATTTCTTTCACAAGCAGATGAGGAAGCTGTTTGTGATAATACTTTGATTGCTAACTTTCTCACAGTTGGTGCATCGGTCCCATACATGATCCACCATTCAGCTACAATGAAAAACAATGTTGATAAGCCTAATAACTCCAACAAATTATATTATAAACTTATAGTGAAATATGTTTACACTCACTAGGAGACATTGTTGTTCGAGCAGCAACTGATGTTGGTTCTCCAAAAGTTCTTCTTGCATCTTTAAACCATGTTAGCTGAATGCAATAAATCGTGTTAGTTTAATCCAACAAAGTAATTATTATAATTTAAGTAATTGTGTACCTCATTTCCAAATTGGCCAACTGCTGGTGATGCAGGGTCTAATTTAGAGAATACATTATGTACAGCACGTATAAGGGTACCATCATCTCCAACACCGGGTCTGTATTGGTATCGAGGATTCAAATAATATGCTGTTCAAAGAAACACATACTCTAATAAGAGAAATAATACTTATGCAACTGAAGAAATGAATTGCAAATTATGACATAATTTATACCTGCTGCATGCAAATCGTGGTATAATGTTTTATACCATCGGTCTTCAATTATCTTTATGACCCACCTTGCACCATGTTTTCTTTCCAATTCATCCTTTACTACACGCATCAACTCATATACTGCCCCCATAGTAGGATACACTTCTGTGTCAACGACCCGTAAAACTTTGTAAAGAGGTTCAAACACTTGGCACACATGTTCTGATTGAGTTCAAAAAGCATGATCAAGAACTATACTTTCCACCATACGACCTGCATTTGAGCGGCTCAAATTGTGGTTGGCCCAATCGTCACTAGTGAATAGTTGCTTCAACCCTGCTTTCTTCTTAAGTAGGCTGTCTAATGCAATATAGTTGGTGGCGAATCGAGTGGTAGCTGGACGAATAATTTCTCCTTTGCAAAATTCACGCATCTTTGCCAACAACCAACCGTGATTGTAAATATAAGTTGTGATCGTTCTAGCTCTTTTTACCACAGTAGCAACATTCTCTCTCTTCCCCATTGCCTCAAACATGAGATCAATACAATGTGCTGCACATGATGTCCAAAACACATTATGATGCTTCATTAACTTTTTTCCAGCTTTGACAAATGCAGAACCGTTGTCGGTCACGACTTGGACAACATTATGCTGTCCCACCTCCATGATTACGTCCCTCAATAATTTGTAAATATACTTGTAGTTCTTTAAATGGTCTGAAGCATCAACAGACTTCAAAAAAATTGTCTTTCCCTTGGAGTATACCATAAAGTTTATGATAGACAATCTGGTCGGGCCAGTCCATCCGTCACACATGATTGTGCAACCATTAGTTTCCCACTTTGACCTCAACTTGTTAACATACTCGCCAATGTCTTTATACTCCATATCCAAAAATTTGTTTCTTATCTCATAGGGAGTGGGAGGTTGTACTCCATCACCGGCCTGTTGACATCCCACTACCATATTTTTGAAATGATGTGATGATGCTTTCTCAGCAGGGACATTTTCATAGATAAAGAACTTGCTAATTAGACGTCCCATTCCCTCCTTCACATTACCTCCCTTGAAATAACTCCAAACACTCTTTTGACGTGCTTTGGATGACTTATATAAACTTGGGGCTATTGGTGGTGTTGGTTGTGATTCTCTAAGACTGCCTCCCCATCTCATTTGTGCACCACCACTTGTCCCGGAACCTTGTGCTCTATTAGGAATTTTATGAAGGTGTTCTCTTTCCCATGCTGACTGTTTGGAGGCACGTAATGCTTGTTTCAAACTGCGTCGTTCTTCAGGTCCCATGTCATCATCACATTCGTCCTCATCGTCATCATCATCACTGTCAACCTCTTGGCCAATGACTTCTCCTCGTAGCCCAGCTCGAATATTTTCCATTCCATATGTTATCTTTTCCTTCTGCTGTTTTTTATTTTTTAATAATGTGCTGATGAATGCCTTCACTTCTGGGGGGACATTATCGCATCGTTGGACATTTTTTGCTGGATCTAATCCACTAAGATGGTACTTAAGTCGTGTCACTCCACCACTCTTCATTACCCGACCACAATATTTGCAAATTGTGCCATGTTTGTTTCCGTCTATTGGGATTCCATGTTCCCAAGCTGGATCACGTTTAGTAACTCCACTGGACATCTTAAACGTACCTATATTTATTTTTCATGAAAATTAGACAATTATTTAAAGGCCAAAAAATATAGTAGTGATGACGGTTATATAAGAGAACCTAAATAATAAAGTTATTCTACAGAAGAATTAAATACGAAGTAAAGAAAATGATTGTAAAAATTTAAGTGATTATAAAAATAATATGGAATAATAAAACCTAATATTAATGAATAATAATCCAATTTGATAAAAAAATAATCCTAATATAAAACATAGTGATGAATAATAATCCAATTTGATACTAATCCAATTTGATAATAATCCAATTTAATGAATAATCCAATTTGATAATAATCCAATTTAATGAATAATCCAATTTAATGAATAATAATCCAATTTGATAATAAAACCTAATATTAATAAAATAATAAATAACATTAAACATATTAAAATTATCCTAGGTAATAATTATACAACATTACTTAATTACTTAAAAAAATTAACATGTAATTGTTAACATTACTTAATTACTTACAAAAATTAACATGCAATGCAAGTATTAATTACTTAAAAAAATTAACATACGAGTCCACACAAATTTATTTGTTGTTGTATAAATTACAATAATATAAATATAAGTTTGTAAACTTACCTTAAATATGGAACCCTTTGTGTTCAAGCTTTGGAATGGATCTGGAATGGTTCCAATTTAATGAATAATCCAATTTAATGACTAATAATCCAATTTGATAATAAAACCTAATATTAATAAAATAATAAATAACATTAAACATATTAAAATTATCCTAGGGAATAATTATACAACATTACTTAATTACTTAAAAAAATTAACATGTAATTGTTAACATTACTTAACTACTTACAAAAATTAACATGCAATGCAAGTATTAATTACTTAAAAAAATTAACATACGAGTCCACACAAATTTATTTGTTGTTGTATAAATTACAATAATATAAATATAAGTTTGTAAACTTACCTTAAATATGGAACCCTTTGTGTTCAAGCTTTGGAATGGATCTGGAATGGTTTTGAAAATGGTAAGGGAAGAAGAAGAAACGAAAATGCTCTGAATGCCTCTGATACTCCACCTCTGATAAGGTGAAAGAATATAACAGACAGTGGGTGGCACACTGTTTTGCATGTGAAAGAATATCACAGACTTACAGTGGCACACGGTTTCATTATGAAACCACTATTATTTGTTGTTTGTCAGATAGATTAGATTAGATGACATGATGATGAGTAACCCAAGGGCCAAGCTCAACCACACACACACACAGACATGCCACCAGACCAGGCCCACCACCACCACACACGCACACAGACAGCAGTCTCTGTCTCTCTCTCGAACCTTCTCTCTTCTTCCTCCATCTCCCAGGCTCCCACACACACAGTCACACGCATACACACACACGCACAGAGACCTCCTCACCTCACCTCTCTCTCGAACCTTCTCTCTTCTTCCTCCATCTCCCACACACACGCACAGCACAGAGACCTCTCTCTCTTCCTCCATCTCCCACACACACGCACAGCACATCTCCGGCGAGGCCTCTCTCTCTTCCTCCTTTCTCTCTGCACCTAGGGTCCGAGACCCACATACACACACGCACACCCATCATCATTCATCAGCAACCTCGTATTTCTCCCTCTCCTTCTCGTCTCTTCCATCGGCGAAATCGTATTTTTGCAAGGTTTTTGGGACGAAATCGGCTCGGCACACCCATCTCCGGCGAGGCCGTGGGTGTCGACGAACTTTCCGAACACCTCCGACCGTTTCACGGCAAACCACTTATATAAAAACGTTCATCTCGTCTTCTATTTCATTTTCATACCTAGATCGGAGTCTAGGGTGTTGTTTTACAGTCGGCCGGAGCTGTAGAAGCTCTGGCGTTCTTCTCCGAAAAGACCATTTCAAAAAATATCGCGATATTTCGATAATATCGCGATATTATCGATATTATCGATAAAATCGCGATATTATCACGAAAACCCTTTGGATAGTTAAAAAAATATCCGGACCCCGAAAAAACGATAATATCGCCGATATATCGGCGATATTATCGATATTTTGTTCCTTGGGTTTGAGGTCTATTACAATATCATACAACATCTTTAAAACATTTCACTTTCATACCTCACCTACTATTTTATTTCGATATACTATCTCTGTTACATTTTCCATCCATTGATCTGTTAAGAGTTGATGTGGCCACATTTGTGCCACGTGACTGCCACCTGTGTGCCACGTGGCTAAACACTTAATAAAAAATTTAAAATATTAAAATAATTATTTAAAGAAAAGTATATATATATATATATATATATAAAATAAAAAATAAAAAATAAAAACCCAGATCTCCTTCCCCAGAATCCCTCACCCGTGTCCACCCCCTATCATCCACCCCTTCCCCCATCTCCCATCACCCGCAACCACTTCCCTCCCCACTGCGCCTCCATCTCCAACGAGAACCTCCCTTAATTCTCTTTAAAATATTTTCAAATCCATAAATCAAAAGAAAGAAATTTGAATGACCAATACAACAACATTGCAAAAAATTCAAAATTTCTATGAAGCCAAAAAAGCACATGAGCCAAGAAGCATGTCAAGTATACAAATCAGAATCAAAAGGATGATGGTGATCCTTATCTTGCCCTAGAATCACATAATCCTCGCAACCAGAATCAATGCTTAATTCCAAATCTAAGGCACGGAAGTTGTGGGACCTGATCAGGGATAGCACTGGAGCTCTGAGTTGCGGCCACATCACGCAGAGCGCCGCCCTGATGTTCTTGATTTCGCACGTGCCCATCCCATCCACGACGCTGCCCGACAGGAAATACTCCAGCTTCAAAGACGGTGCCTTTCTTTCCGCGGTGGTCTCTAGCTTGAACCTCGTTGCCTCGTCCCTCGAGAACTTGCCACGGAAGTTTAGGGTCTGGACCGAGCCGAGAATCAGGACCCTCTAGGGGACGATCTGATGAGAAGTGAGCAGATTGGCCATATCGTGGCATCTCTCAACTGCGATTGGGCACTAGCAGGAGACGATGAGGGTTGGGTGTAACAACCCAAAATTCTTCTTTGGAAGCTAAATCCGGTGGTAGGCCAAAATAAAATCATGATTAATCTCTACGTTATTAACCAGGATAAATTTCTTTCCTTAACAAATCAAGAGCAATATTAAATTTGGGTTATTTTATGGCTGCATCTAACCGTACCCTAAATAGGGATCAAGTCATTCGTAGTTCTGTGTCCGTAAGAGATTTTCAACACACACCACTTAAGCATTTGAACAGATTTCTTACGAGTCTATGACATCTATTCATGCTTGTTAGAAATGAACATGTTATCCAAAAGAACAACACGACGATTCTTTCCCTAGGGCGTAATTTGTCCATTTCATTATGTTTCCCATTCAATTCTCATGGTTATTTCTTAAGTCCATAATCGTGCCGTAATAGACATTTGCTTCAATAATCATAAATCCAAACCAATTTCAAGTTTACTCTTCTCTTAAGAAAATCCAATTTCTTCAAATACTAAAACCCAAACAAAACCCAATTAGAATTTCTTCATTTTTCTATGCAACTCCAGCATGCCAACAAAACCCAATTGCATGTACCAAAAACCAACAAATTTCACCTATCAATTTGCAAAAAATTAAACCAGAAAAAGAAAAGTAACAAAGCAAAATAAACCACACCTGAATCGAAGCACGACCTTCATCTGAAACAAAAACAGGAGCAATCCAAGTACTGTAATAATAGTGCCAATTCATATTTAGATTGCAGGTGACCCCAAAATCAATAACTGCGATTTCGTCGTCTCCCAGCTCGAAATGCGACGGATCCACATCGATTTCATAGATGGTGACGTTGGAGAGCACCATATTAATATTTCCCAAAAAAAATGGAATTCTCTTGGATTTTGAAATTTTTTTGGGAGCTGGTGTGGAATTATGGAGAAATCGGTGGCTTGGACTTGCAGGTGGGTCGGTGGTGAAAGGAAGAAGGAAGATATGAGAATTTTAGTTGATGAAAGCGAAAAGGGGAAGAAGAACAAGAACAACAGCAAAACTCCCTGAATCTCTCCGCACTAGGGTGCTGTTGGCTTCCATAAAATTTTTCTCAAATTACCCAATTGCCTTTTTATTTAGAAAATTTATAACTCTCTCGTCGAATCTCGAAGGTCCCATAAAAGACAGAATTACCCACCATCTTATTTATTTTCCAACAAGTTCCACATAATCATACAAGAATGAATAACCAAATCATACATCTAAAAATACATAGGGTATTACATTGGGGATTCAGGGTTTCGAGGGTTTGGGATGGAGTAGATGTTGCAGGACTTGTCTATGAGAAAGAGGTCGATTGAGTTGCCAGATAAGGGGGTTTCTGGGAGGATTAGGGTTCCGATTAGGGATTTTGAAGAGACGTTATGGAAAAGGTGAATGGGATGGGGAGGATAGAGCGATGATGAGGAGAGAGGGGCAGATAGGGAACTCTGCCGCTGTTCCGATTAGGGATTAAGGGATTGAAAAGGTTCTCGTCGGAGATGGAGGCACAATGGGGAGGGAAGTGGTCGCGGGTGATGGGGGATGGGGTGGATGATGGGGGTTGGGCATGGGTGGGGATTCTAGGGAAAAGGATCTGGGTTTTTTATTTTATTTTATTTTATTTACTTTTCTTTAAATAATTTTTTTAATTTTTTTATTAAGTGTTTAGTCAAGTGGCACACAGGTGGCAGCCACGTCAGCTCTTAACAGATCAATGGATGGAAAATGTAACGGAGGTACTATATTGAAATAAAATAGTAGGTGAGGTATGAAAGTGAAATGTTTTAAAGATGTTGTATGAGGTTGTAATAGACCTCAAACCTGAGGGGGGTGTTATGTAATTTACCCTAAAATATAATGTTACATATATGAAACAAGGTGTCGTTTTACATTTATAACAATTTTTTACACGTCTGTGTAATTACTAAATTTGGGGTGCTCAATAAAATTTTGTTGGGAATTTCAATCCGGACAAGGAAAAAGAGCATCCCACATCACAATTATATAGATTAACTACCCTCTAGATAAGATTTGAAATGATATTTGGAGGCTCCTCAAACTCCAAAATTTTGTGACGTAGATAAACCAAAACGCGCCAGCCTATGACAAAGCACAAAGCAAAAAAGGATTACAAGCTTGAATCTTTAAAGAACTAAAATCTGGGGGTAAATTACATAGTAGCCCCTCAAATTTGAGGTCTATTACAACCCCATACAACATCTTTAAAACGTTTCACTTTCATACATTTACTTATCATTTTATTTCAATTTCATACAACCGTTAAAAAATCTGTTAAATTAACCGTTAAGTGATGACATGTCTGCCACATATACTCCACGTGTCTGCCACATATGCGCCACGTGGCAAAATAATAATTTTTTAATTTTTTTAAAAAAAAAACTAATTCTTCTAAATTTAAAATAAAATAAAAAATAAAGAAAACCATCCCGCCCAAACCAAACCCAGAACAACCCCGCCCCAACCCTCCCTCCCCACGACCCACCCCACCCAGAAATCCCCCCTCAGCCCCTCGTGACCCACCTCATTTCCCCTTGCGACCTTCCGGCGACCCGCCTCCTCTCCCCCCCCCCCCCCCCCCCGCCCCCGGGCGACCCACCTTCTTCCTCCTCCTCCTCCTCTTCCTTCTTCCTTCTTCCCTTCTTCTTCTTCCTCATCCTCCTCTTTCCTTCTTCTTGCAGGTTTTTGGGTTATGGGTTACTTTCTTTTTTCTTTTTTTCTTTTTTTGAAAGAACAAATCTAGGTGGGGTGGGTCTGTTCTAAATTGCAGGTTTTTCTTCCCTTCTTCTTCTAGATTGCAGGTTTTTTGCGGGTGGGGGACGAACTGGGTTTGGGGTTGTTTTTTTTCCTTCTTCCTCCCTCTTCTTCTTCTTCTTCTTGCAGATTTTTGGGTTCTGGGTTAGGGATAGGATGCGGGTTGCTTGGAAGGTAAGGGATAGTGGGTTTCAAAAAAAAAAATTTGTTGAGAAAATTCAGGTTTATTTGCCACATGGCAGACGTTGGCAGCCACGTGGCGTATATGTGGCAGACACGTCATCACTTAACGGTTAATTTAACAGATTTTTTAACGGTTGTATGAAATTGAAATAAAATGATAAGTAAATGTATGAAAGTGAAATGTTTTAAAGATGTTGTATGGGGTTGTAATAGACCTCAAACTTGAGGGGCTACTATGTAATTTACCCAAAATCTGGATTCCACCAGTTGTTTAAGAGAAATCCCAAAGACTTTTTTTTAATTAAAGATTGAATTAATGAAAATAAATGACATTAATCGGACGGAAACGAAAGGTCCAATTTTTATTACAGAAATTAAAACTGTGTTTTGGAGGTTGAAACAGTCCTAGATGGCTAAAAGGTATCATGGGTCCAAATCAAAGCTCAGATGCCAAACCTGCAAATTCCTGATGCATCCTTTTGTCTTCCAACGGTCCATTTTTCTTCAATCCATTCGATTATTTGTTCTATATCAGCCTATGTGCTACTGAATTCGCTAGCCTATAATTTTGCTTGTTGAGATCAAGGTTTCATACCAAAACTAAAAGAAATAAGAAACAATTAACAAACACAGAAATAGGTTAAGACAGGCTTATGAAACTTTCACATGTTTGCGCCACCTCCAGGTAAAGCCAAAGTCTCTGGATAGGTAACTGCTTCAACGTCGTTTTCGTCGTCAGCCTCGATAATAATTCTGTATGTCTTTTGCCTGGGATTATAGATCACCAAGATCCTTCCCTCATGATCCAGCAAAACTTCACCACTCTCGAAGATGCATACAGGCATCACAGTAAGATCACAAAAGTCAATAAAAATCTGTCTAGCTAATCTCGTTGATGAAATTTTCGCGACTCTTGTCCAAGATTCCTTGACTCCATATTCCTTCATAATCCATATCGAAAAAGTTCTATCCTGGAGCGCTGAAGTATACACAAAGAGACGATCTTGGCTGGTCCCGATTCCGACGAAGATATCTCTATCGTCACGTTGGGGCAATGACAGTGTGCTCTTAAAATTTTCTTCTGCTAAATCAAAAGAGACGATCTTAGAACTTCTTCTCTGAAGCTGTATCCAGTGAAGAGCTCCATTTAAGAAGCAGCCCCGCTGATCATTCTTCTCAAGATAATACAGGTCTCGACAAGTCCTCCATGAATTCGTTTTAACTGTAAAGACGTATATCATAGATCGGAAAGGCTCTTCAGTTGAAGTTGTACTGTCACGACTGCCCAATATTAACTTGTAATCTTCAGCGGAGGAATCGTACACTAATCCGTAAAATATCTTATTACGGTCAACATAAGGAGGTTCCGGTAACACATTGGTATCTCCGGTGGAAGGGTTCCATAAGATAATGTTGCAAGGGTATTCGCCAAAGTCAATTTCTAGACATACCAAACCGTTACACGAACCCAAAATATCGATAACCATATCTGGTTTAATTACTGACGGATAATTAAGCACTCTGGTTGAAACAACATCATCATTATAGTCTATGGAAAGGAGATCGAGATGGTCATCTGACATTTTTGAAACGAAGAGCTTGATTTTGTTCGTGCTGGTGCTTGTGACTGTGTTTCTCTGGTGTTGCGCAACGAACTGAGGATTGGAGATTACATGAAGCCATGGCTTGCACACACACCGAAATCGCATTAAAGATCTAACCGGCAGCCTCGAGAGTATGTCGAGTTTGATTTCATCAGGGAGACTGGGCGCCATTGAATGAGAAATTTTACGAGACTTCATAAGGGTACTGAACAAGAATACCAAAAGATTAATATAGACACACACATACACACAATACTCTTTGCTCAACATTAAACTGAACATATCACACACAATGCTCTTTACTCAACATTAAACTGAACATATCTAGCTAGGATTTTATACAGTGGGAAACTGAACCACGAATGGTTATATTCATGAATAGCACTCACTTCAATCAATACCGAACCGATTATTTATGGCTCATTTAAGATTCACTTATATGGAAAACGCTTATGCTTATAAGAGCTTTTGCTAGAAGTTCTTTTTATTAAAAATTTAGTCTACCTAACATTACTCTTATTAGAAACTCTTTGAATTTTTTTACAAAAATCTAAGTGCTTCTCAAGTTCTTTTGACAATTTTATAAAACTAAATGATTGTTTCAACCAAAGATCGATTATGCAATTGAACTAGCTATTCAAAATAAGATAATATTGCTTCATTATTTCTAGAGATTAAACACAAGCAGCGTTTTTTAGCCATAAAAGTTGTAAGATCCTGAATTCCTCTCCCTTTAATATTCCAATAATACAATGTAGATTATTTTATCATTTGTTAAATACAAAAAAAATTTCAGTGTGCCCAGAACACGGAGTTGTACATCACATGTTATTATAAGCAGAGGGAAATTTTTATTCTTCAAGTGACCCTCAACTTATTTAATGTCATGTGGTATACCACCCCATATCTCGGACACGTTGAAAAATTTCTCGTCAAATACAAAAGAACACACAACAATATATACACAATAAATAAATAATAAGAGGAATATGTGAGACACACGAATTTGCACTAGAACTGCTAAATTCATCTTAGGATGCATGTGTGAAAAAGAACGAGAGAATCACATGAAAACAAGACATGGAAATAATTCTAGAGATAAATGAGCTAAAGGTTTAATTACCTCAACTTATCGCTTTATATGGTGATTGATATTCAAGCAGGTCTAGAAACAAATGAGTTATAGCTAAGGAAGCCGTTCAGCAGACCCAAAAGCTGAATCCGTTATCCACTCCCACTAGGTTTTTGAGTAGTCTCCAAGATTTCCAGCAATTGGATGCAAACCAAAAATACTTGACCCAAACTAAGATAAAGACTCACTTTTGACTGTTTTTTCCTCTTTCATTTGTAATAAAATGATAAGAAGGAAGTCAAAAATTAGGGGAAGAGTTAGGAAAAGAAGCTAGTGAAATGTATAAGGTGTCAACAGCACTTCCAGGAGTATGCTTAATTGCTTTGGATATATATAGATTTAATGGATATGTGATTTGAAATGAAATAAGTAAGAAATGAAATAAGTTACGCAATTTAATTGTATGTTAAAGATATCTTACCTATTACGGAAATAAGCAAGAAATGAAATAACTTACGCAATTTAATTGTAACGGTAGGAAGAAGTGTGATTTACCCTTAAAACAATTACTTGAAAAAAGGACGTTGAAGACCCAAAAGCTTCAAGATAAACAGTCACTTAGTACTACGGTCTAATGGTATTCCTCTTCACTTGTAAGTGAGAGGTCTTAGATTTGATTCTCACGAAAGGCGAATTTAAACCACATTACTGCTAGCCTATTGTGAGGCTAAGCCCGCCCTCAACCCATTGTAAGAATAGTGAAGTGAAGAAAACCAATATTCAAGTGAAAGATGAATCTATGGTTAAATTGAGTGACACTTGTCAATAGATTACATAGGTTGTTATAAGGTAGTTGATCTTTAACTTAATAAGAAAGCTTTGTAAAAGGATATAACAGATTTTGTAAAACTGTTGCTTAACAGTCAAGTAATACAACAAACTCTTCTTCTCTCTCAGCCCGATTCTCTCTCTCTCTCTCTCTCTCTCTCTCTGAGTTCTAAGTCATTTCTTCAAGGTTTTTTTGCAGTTTAAACACTCATTAGTGTAAATAATATTGTTTGTTAAAAAATAAAAATAAGAATAAGAATAAGAATAAAAAAATAAAATAACTTCAAGATAAAGGGAATGCCCTCTCGACAGGGCCGGCCCAGGCCCAATGCAGGCAGGGTGATCGTCCAGGGCCCAAAATAATTGAGGGCACCAAAATTATTAGGGTGGTATATTTATATATGTTTTCATAAGAGTATAAATTTATAAAATTTGGTTTAATGACAAAGAAATTAAACTAGAACTGGTGGTTTTGTTGTTTAAATTTAATGATGAGGTCTTGGGTTCAAAACACCATGTGTGCTTATTTACTTTTAAATTTTTACAAATTTCTTTTCAATTTTTGTTTGGTTGTTAATTTATTTTTAATTAGTAGCTTGTAGCTATGTGAGTTGTTATTTTTAAAACATTTGTTTCAATTCAAGTCTAATCTTCAACAAAGAGTAATATGTTGACCAAATTTTTAGACCAAATTTACAAATCATACGACGTATCATAAAAAAGTTTAATTTAGTACCCATTTATTATTTATACATATCAACTAAAGACTCAAAAACATCATTATTTTTTTAGTCCCATATTGACAAGGTTAGTAAATAAGAAAAAATACCTCATGATTCATACAAAAACACTTTAAAAGTTCAAATGGAAAACAAAACTCATATCTGTCTACTTGTAAACCCAGAGTTTTTTTTTCCTCACGATACAAAATAAATTAATTTTTCCGTGTTTCTAAATTATTAAGCTTGAAGTGTTTTTTTAAGTATAATTTTATCTATATCTTATGTGTGAAAACAAATAATTTTCTTATATAAAATGAGGGCATATTTTGTGGCATCGTCCCGGGCCTCAAAAAACTCTAGACTGGCCCTGCCTCTCGGATGGGGTAATGGATGAGGGCTTGAAGAGAGAGATAGGCAGATGTAGCTTGTTTACTACTTGGTGATTCCAGGTTTTGTAACTCTTGAGAAACCTCGGTCAAACAGAAGTGAAGGTTATCGCGTTCGATTAGCTGGAAATGAAGCTTTCTTATCTTATCCAGGAAGTTACTTTTTGCAATGCAAGTCATGTTTATCAATAATTTAAGTTACCAGGACATAAAACGTGTAAAATAGCGTAAGTAGATTATTGTTCTTTAAACTATACAACGTGAATGGATCAGCTAAACCATTTTCGATATTTTTTAAGTAGGCTAGAGCATGGACGGCTCCGATCGTCTAATAACAATACATGCTCGAAAAAAATAAAATAGAAGGTAGAAGCATAAAATCCAAATCCAAAGAAGAAACTTGTTAACATCTCTTGTTTCACAATACAAATCATACAAAGAAAACGAAAACTATATATTTGGAGTCGTTATTTATTTAACTAGCCAAAAGTCTAAGGGCACTTAATTGTGCAAGGAACTTGTATTAAAGTTTCAGAGAGACGGGCCGCTATCAATTACTAAAAACATTGATATTGTCTCTACTTAATCACACGTGCAATTAATAAGTCTGAGAATTCTATGTAAAAGACCTTGGTGCAATTAGAAGTGAGATCGTTTGATATAAGTTGTGATTTATTTTATAAGATAACCGATGTAGTTTTTTTCTTTTATTTAACACGCTCCCAAAAAACCGGACCCCTTTGGAGTGGGCTAGAAGTAGAGCTATATTGGTTATGTTTATAAGTGAAAACAGTAATTCAAACCCAGATCTAAAATCCGTTCTAATTAAAGTTTTAGAGAGACGGGCCACGACCACACTAATGACATCGAAATTGTCTCTACTTAATCACCCGTGCATTAACACAAGGTTTTTTTTTTATTCAAAGGCTTCGATACAACTAGGAGTGAGACTATTTAAATTGTGATTTATTTTATAAGATGACAAATGTGAGACTTAGATCATTTTCATAAAAGCATTCCTCCCTCCCCCACCGAATTCCAAACTCAGTCCCCAACCACCCCCCAAATGAAAAAAAAGGTAGGTAGTGGATTCAAAGTCACTAACCATGGTACTACTTTTATTTAGGCTTTGATGGTCATAATTGACAGAGCGAAAGTATCTGATTAATGGTTCACGAACTACTTCGTTTTAGTAAAACTCTTATACGCGGATTGCGGCTTCCTAATAAATAAAAATATGAGAGGTCTTGAGTATGATACTCTGAGCTGATGAGTCTGCTTGACTGTGGCTATGGGCAAGGTAAATTTCTCCATAACCTCTTCGGACCCAGAAGGAATAGATAACCATGACTTGCCATAAGTTATCCCATTTTAAAAAAAAAAAAAAAAAAAAAAAAATCAACACAACTCTAAAAGTCAAATAGTCATAGGAAAAATCCTAATTGCAAAAGAAATTACAATAAAATTACAAAATTACACATGACACTCAACAAACTTTTGAAAAGCTGTTCTAAACCCCTAAAACCTCCAAAAACGCCCAAAAACATGTTGGACTCGTGTTGCCGATGCCTTTCCCAGCCGAAAAAAAGAATCATGGGCCAAATTCAATTACCGAAAAGCCGAAATACACTATTCACATCGCTGTTCTGAACCCCTAAACGATGTTCAAACACCCAAAACGTCTTATGTCACAAAAAAGCCGTGTGTTGGACTCAAAATACACTACTCACAAAATCCCAAAATACTACACGTACACATTCTCCAATTCCAATTACTAATGTTATAATCATTAAACGGAGCAACTCTAATGGTCATTATTGAACTGAATCAAGTTGAAGGTTATATGACAAAGTTTTTAACAAAAATCGAGTGCAAGAGTTAACCGCAAATATCCCAAAAAAGGTTTGAAGGAAATTAGTTGCTTCACAACAAATTAGATGGAGGACATCACTTACGTTATAAAACATTTGCTTAACAATACTATCATGGGCCTGCGATTAATATTTGAGGCCTAGGGCCGCGCCTACCTTAGCTCACAATGTATCAAAACCAAACAAAAGGTCATGCACAATAAAATCCACCAAATCATACGAAGGGATAATTTGTTCCATGATTTTTTCTTTTTCTTTTTTCAATCATAAGCATCTGTAATTTTGGAGTCCAACCAACAGTTGCCCTGCAGACCTCTAACTTCATGTAATATATATTTGCTGCGAATACTGATCAAATAGTTACAGTACAACATCCAAACAACTAATATATAGTAATTAGCATCAGAAAATGGCGATCAACACTGCTTCTCCCAGAACATGCCCTTCAATTGCCTCCAACACCTTGTCCTTCGTCACCTGCAACTCACCCAAATTTTAACATTTAATAAAATAAAATAAAACTGTTTCTAAAATATTTAATATTCTCTTACTTGCTTAAATCCGAAGGAAAACTAATAAAAAAAACTTGAAAACTTTGAGTTTTAACGATAAGGAAAAAATAAATGATAAAGTAAATAGTATCATGATTGACTTTTTAGTGTAAAAATATGATTTTTTTTTGTTAAAGTGAACAGTACGACAGCTTTTCGTTAAAGTTAACTAAATCCGAGTCACGCATTAGTGAAGATTTACGTGATCAATTAGATTCACAATTTAACAATATATAAAAATTGATTTAACTATTTATGTTATTACATAGTCGATTTACGTGATCAATCAGATTCACAATTTAATAATATATAAGAATTAACTTAACTATTTATGTTGTCAAATGGTCTAACAAGAGAACAGATTCTGTTTGAATCTTAAAAGACAACATAGACCTACAAACATACCTTGTGACCTAGGTGCAGATCATCGTCCAAAGCATAAAGCTTGAACTCGATCCTATGACCATGATTAGGCAGCATGGGCCCACGCCACCCAGGCACCTTCCAATCATTGTTACCTTCTTTGATCTCGCTATACTCACCACCCGCCTCCTCTTCTTTACCGGAAAAACCCTCCGGCAGCTTTTTCAGAGTCGGTGGAATGTTCACCACGACCCAATGCGTCCAAGGCACGAGCGGACCCTTTGGGTCGGGTGCGTCAATGTCCTGTACAACTAGGGCTAGGCTCTTGGTCCCTTGTGGCAAGTTGTACCATTCTAAAGGTGGAGATATGTTCTTTTTTGCTCCTTGACCTTCTCCTGTGTATTTTCTGGGCAACCTTCCTTCATGGTCTATTTCGGGTGATGTCAATCTGAATTCGTCGCCGGAAGCCATAGCTCTTTTGCTTTGTAAATATGCACTTTGGTGATTTATATGGCTATTTTTAGGTACGAGCTTTATACAGATCTGGTTTTTGGGTGCACAAATATTAGACACGTTTGTGTGAAGAAGTTTCGTGTTGGCGATAGAAGGTGCGAGGTATATCGTGATGTGACACGTACGATGACATGTGGAGCCTGCTCGAGTCTTCCGTTTCTAAGAGGCTCATTAGTCGTGAAGAATATGTCGGCTTGAAGTTTTACCATAACATAGAAAGGGATTCTATTTTAAGTCGGATTTATTCTCAGCACATTTTTTTAAATAAGCAAAATAGATTGAGTAAAACATGAAGTATGTGCAGTCATTAACTAACATGCGAATAATCTACTCTAATATCATAAAATTTTTGAAGCTCCATTATAATACACATCAATGCCTAAAGAAAGATTGTTTCAGTCTATGTGCTCAACCTCCAAGATATATCGCAAAGCAATTTCGGAGGAGCTACCTATTGCTGCCTTCATTGTTCAAAATTGTATAGTTGGAGTTGTCAGCAACGATAATTATTTTATACTAAAATCATATGCACTGGGAATTATTGGTTTATCGCCTTATTAAAAGATAACAACCGCGCCCTAAAAGATAGCATATGCAAATGTCTTATGTGATGAGTAGTGTAAAATGACGAAAAGTACGACTATAAATACCTTACAAAAATTTCCATTATCTTACAATACTCATCGCACAATTCAGTTAGCATTTCATTTAGAGCGCAAATGTCTTTTGATAGAGCGATAACGGCATAGCTTCTAGCGCATCTGGTTTTTGTACAAAATATTACGTAGGCGCACTCGATAGCGCCCCCAAAATCTCTCATCGGTATATCATGGAGCTTGATCACCTAGACCTAAGTAATATTTCATTAGGGTTGACGTGCATCATGTTGATCTGTCCATAAATAAATTTTCAGTTTAGAACTTGTAGTTTTTTTTTTTTATGTATATATATCTCAATTGGTTCATGCATGAGCTGTAAGAAGTAATTAGCAATCAACAAGTTACTAGCATCTATAACAATAGAATTACAATAAATCAATCAAACAATTAAGAAAAATAAACTTATCTGCCGAAGAGGAGGAAGAATAAACCATGACTGCTAGGGTTTCGAAGGGAGTCTTCTGCACTCAACAGCTGATAGTCCTTGTTATAGAATAGTGTTTTTTAGCATTGATAAGGATGATATGAGTACAGGGACTACCTATTGTTTGGATTAATATTTAAACTTTGGGCTTAAAAGAAAGAGAAGCCCAAAAAGAGCTCAAGAAACATAGTTTTTGCCCAAGGCCCAACATCAAGCCCAGGTCACCCATCCCAAGACAAAGTGACGGCTCCCCATTAATGCAAAGGCTAGGTGCTTACAGAGGAAGTGACAACCGATGGGATCAGCCTACTCCAGGCCCAAAAGTACTTTCTGAAGGGCAGAACATGTAAATAAAATATTGATGGCTCATCACCTCCAGCTATTTTCGGGTAAGGGCAAAATGCTACAGTTGGGTTAATTTGCCTATAAAAGGAGGAAGAGGGCCCAAAGACAAGGACACTCAACCAATCAAACAAACAAATATACAACTTGCCTCTCAGTCAAGCCAAACACCCAGAAAGTTGCGTTCTGCCCAAATTCTGCACCTTTTTTTAGCCTTAATTCCCCTCTAGAAGACATCTTTCGTCTATGTAAAAGCTTTGCTACCTTTTCCTAAATGTTGTAGTATCAATTTCTCTTGTATAAACTCTTTACCAGTCATCCCCTTTAGTATTCAATCCTTTTGTAACTGCAAGGAGAGGAGACCGCAAGACGTTTAACCTTGCCCGACTCTCTTTGTTTTGTCTTTCAATCAATAGATCTGGTGTTATAATGCATTCTTCACTATATAATCAAGTCATTTCCGGTCTTGTGATTATCCAAAGTTCCATTAGTTCTCAGATCTGGTTCATTTAGTGGTTTTACTGTCATAAAGGAGATCAAACCGGGATTGAACGAATGACTTAGCCAGATCTGGACCTCCAACCTTTTAAGCATACCAGATAAACAAAAGTCCTTGATCTCAAGGCATAGAAAAGAACTTAATGTAGACTTAACCTATCTACGACAATTTTTTGATAATAAGAAGTCAGAATAACTTGGGGCGCAAGTAATCGGCTTAAATACACTTGTTCTGCATCTGCCATACAGAGATGGCAGTGGCACACCTTCGCACTTAGTTAGTTTTGATTGTGAGCCTCAAGGTCTAAACTTAAGGCCCCACAAAGGCAACTTTCAAAACTAACTTTGTCCTCCTCTTGCAGCATCCCGACAAGTAGGAGCCCGACAACCAACCAAAGTGTCAACTCCTCGGGGAGCTGTGTGCTCGATCTAGGAATGCCACCATCTGAGATTTCCTGCCCGAACATAGTTTTGGCACGCCCGGTGGGGCACAAAGCTTGTATGCTAAGAAGACAAAGGAAATAACAAACCTTTAGGCGGGGAGCAAAACAGAAACCACCCCAGTATACACCAAGATCTAGCATGGCAAATCTCCCCGAAGACTTACAAGGACCTATCTTGACTAAAAGCCCGACTCCTTCTGAGAAATCGGAGGGGAAAGTCACAAATGAAGATCTGCAGGCTACCATGATGGTTGTCTTAAGAAGCATGGAGAGAAACTCTCGGGAAACAAAAGAAGATATAAGCAGTGTCACGCCCTGATCCCGACATACGTCCAGGATCGACACGTGACGTCAACAAATACCCGTATCTCAAACATACCCCGCCTCTGGGAAATGGCAAAACATAACTTAAGATCCAACTGCGCGATAATTCTTCGTAGATTTTATGGTTGCATCTAACATCCTCGTTAGACTGCCTACGTACCCTAAATAGGGATCAAGCCATTCGTAGTTCATTATATCACTACACTCGAATATTCATCACATAAATCGTTATGTCCCAACAATATACCACCAAGCATATCATGCAATATTTCAAGGAACAAATGATAAAGCACCATCATATTCTCTAGCCATATTTATCAACGAGTCTAATCATAACAATAACAATGATATCCAACATAACAATCCCACATGACGATTAACATTTCCACTTCATCCATCACATAAATCATCATGTTTCCTACATAAAGTCACAATTCATAGCGTGTAACATGTTAAAGAATTAACAATGCACAATATTATTCTCTAGAAACATTGATCAACTAAAATAATCATAATAATAACAATCATATCCAACGTCATTCCACAATCATGTTAATTAATCCATTCATGAATCAAGGATGCATGATCTTAGCATTTAACTACGTTAATCAATCAATACGATAACATATCATTTCACGTACTTAATTAAAGAACTCTAACAACTTCGAATGAGTCACCCAGACATCCAACGGCTTTTCCCACTCAAACCACCAAGATTCTCAAAAACCAACATTCATATATACATTAAAAACTAGGGCTAGAAGGACACAGTTTGGCCGAACCTACATAAGTAGCCAAACATGAAGTGCCCCCCCCCCCCCCAAAGCGGATTAACCAAGCAGAGCCACCCTTGAGAAAATAACCAAGTAGGCAGTGACCCCCCAATGCGGATTAACCAAGCAGAGTCACTCCTGCAGCTGTTAGGAAGTGATCACCCAACGCGAATTAACCAAGCATGATCACTCCTAAGCATACATGGTCATAAGGATCGCCCAACGCGGATTAACCAAGCATGATCTCTAGTAGTACCAATTCTAGTATCTAGAACGTTTCGAGACATGTTGACCAAAAGTCAACTCTTGGTCAACGTAGGGTCCTCAACTTTATGTAATTCGATCTGGAAGATCTGCACATTATGTCAGATCCATACATCGGATTCCCAATCCGTAAGTTTCTATGATCCTCAAATATTATGTTCTAACACGCATTAAGGTTTGGTGACGATCCAACGGTCAGATCATCGATTCGTATAAAGGTCAAGTGATGTATCGTAATGAAACTAAATTCAAATAATCAAACCACATCATACGGATATCAATTATGAAATCAGGGCATCTAATTGAACTTAAAAGGACATCGTCGGCCCATTGGCCAGGCCGTCGCCGCACGCGCAGCCTCGGGTGGCGGTCGACCGCCCCGACTTGCCGGAAAATTCAACTATTTTTAAAAATTACCAAAAATTACAGAAATGAAGATCTCGAAGTGTAGAACAAACTTTATACTTGTGGGAAGACCAGAAGGGGACGTCCCGAGAATAGCAGAGATATCAAGGACGGTGGGGCCAATAGGACCAAGAGGCAGAGCCATGGTGTTGGTTGCCGAACACCAGAAACTGAGGGCTGCCATCAGGAGCTCCTTGTCCATAGCGATCTCTATGGTAGAGAGCCTAATGGCGTCATAAATACCAAGAGCCTTCCACTCCTGGCCGAAGAACTTCTCCATTCGATCAACCCAGGCTGCCCAAGTAGTAGTGGTCGAGGGCCAGGCTCCTTGGGGTTTCGACGCGTCCCACTTCGACCATTCGAATCCTTGTCGCAAGGGGGTTAAGCAATTTTCTCTCATCAGGTCAGCGATGGAGGAGGGAATAGATTTTTTGAATAGGGGACCTAGAATCTGGTGGGTAGCACTTGAATCACTATCAAAACGTAGAGCCTGATGGCGCAATAGTCTATGATGCCTTTGTTTTTGGTGCACTCCTCAGAGATCCGAGAGATAAAGGATGCCATCACTGGGGAAGAAAAGGTTGAAGATGAATTTCTGGGTTGAGAATGCTTAAGAAAGAAGTGCTGGATTTCTAAAGACTCGGGAGAAAATAAGCAAGGCAATTTCAGAGAGCTGGAGGCGTAAAATCAAAATGAATAAAAATGGGGTATTTATAGGCATTTGGTTAGAAGATCAATCGGTCTAATTTTGAAATTTGAAATCGCCCAATCAGAAAGACTGCGCGCCATGATTTGTTTCAGAAAATCCAGGTGAAAGGACCGAGGATCTCGCAGAGCTGACAACGTATCGCGTGGTTTGAGGACGCACGATTGCGTATGACGGCGAGAGTTAATGCAACGAGACGCTTCGACGACTGCGTGCGTCCAGAGTTATCATTGCAGACTGTTGGGGTGACCGAGGACTGACGCGTGGCAAGTTCGGGAAGCATTCGAGGGGGACATCATTGCTCGTAATAAATGGGCATGGCGTTATTCTCTTGGAAGACTTATCGATTATCACGAGAGGAGTAACAACATTTCGCTTCTTCAAGGCCGAGGCTCGACCATAGACTCTAGGTCGACGACCTCAGAAGCGAGGGGGCACTGTTTGGGCCCAAAATAACATTTTGGCCGAGCGCGGACTATCCTCGGCCCAAGACCTGCGCGAAGGAAGTGGGTCGGCGCTATGGGCCGTGGGCCAGGAAGAATCCTATCTGGAGATGAATCGGAACAGCTGGGCTGACAGAAGTCGAGACCTATTTGGAATAGGAGTCCGGGGAAAATGAATCAGACTCGTGACTGAAGGCAGGTTCAGAGTCTTAGTTGGATTGGGACTGGCCGATTGGATTAGTATCGGCCGAAGTAGAGTCAGACTAGGAGTCAGATTTCCTATCTGAGGACGGTTGAAGGGTTTGTACTATAAATAGGGAGAGGGAACATAACATTAAGCTCTCTCCAATTCAACACACAAATCTGCCCTGCGTAAACCCTCTCAACCTTTTGAGAATTTTACTTTCTTGTCCGCCAACACATCTTCAGTTTGGATAAACAGCACTGTGAAGGCAACCGGTAAACATCTTCAGTTTGGATAAACAGCACTGTTGCCGTAGAATCAGCCGACCGCGGAGCACCTTCAGTTTGGATAAACAGCACTGCGTCGGGGCCGACTGGTTATCTATCCAAGTCTCGGCCGAGAAGGATTTTCGAATTCTTTTCGACAGAGGTCATCTCACCAGCCTTTTCGGCGAAGTGAGGTGTTACAGGTTACTACATTCGGCACACTGAAAGCCGAATTTGATATTGAACTTCGCAGAACTAGCAGCCTTGTCTTCAGGCTCTAGAACCCAAAGGCCGAGGCGTGTTCCTTCCTCGGCCGCAATCGCAAGATCGAGAAGTCAGCCGCGCACACAACGCAACATCAACATTTTACTCACCGGCCGAGCTCGGCCGTCGAGTTGGCACGCCCCGCATTCAACCGAAGGACGTAGTTAGCTTATTAATTACTCGGCCTGCACGCCACGTAGGCTTTGTAGTTTTTAGGGTCAATAGTTATACTTAATGAAAGTATAAATAAACTCTAAGTGTTAGTGAATCTATCGTTTTGATGGGATACGCATTCTACGAAACTAATTTCAACGATCCAACTGTCAAACTTGTTTGTATATGCTTTGAGATCGCATACGCCAAAAATTGCAAGTGTTTATATGAATAATGATGAATCATGAATAATGATGAATCACAAGTGTTTATATATTCTTTCACATTTTTCATACTTGTATGTATAATGTATGTCTTATTAGTTATTGTCTATACAAATACTATATTAGTTTATTTTAATTTTGGACAAGAACATGTTAAGTAAAATTTATTATCTTAGTAATGATAATAAAGAACTCTCATAATAAAAATAAATAATGACTAAAACTTTTTTTTTTTAACTTATATAGAATAATAATACAAAACTATATATTTAATATAGAATATATTGTATATATTAATATTTTATAATAAATTTTTTAGTAATTAAACTTTAAAATTATCAAAATAATTTTTTTCTTAACATGTCGAAACGGGTCACCCACGTGTTACCCACGTGTATACCTGTTAAGAACCCGTTATTAACGGGTTCTTAACGGGTCACCCGATAATGACCCGATAAGTTATCGTGTTGACCCGAAACCCGTTATTTTCGTGTCGTTTTCGTGTCGTGTCATCGTGTCGTGTCAGAAACTGCCAGGTCTACAACCGATAGCGTTGTTACATTTTTAGAAGCACTTTTGATATTAAGAGCTCGATTGGTTGTGCTTTTTAAATGACTAAAAGCGTTTTTGGTGAAAATATTTTTGGAAACAATCCTTAGTAAAAATACTAGTAAATCCTGGAAAAGCACTTAAAGTGCTTCATGGAAGAAGCACATAACTGGTGCTTCTTGTAGAAAGCACTTAAAGTGCTTTTAGAATTCAAAAATATTTTATCTAAAAGCGCTTTCAATCATTTAAAAAGCACAACCAAACGAGTCCTAAATATAATGTTTGGGTGTCACAAAGATGAGATCGGGACTAAGATAAAATTTAAAACTAACTTTTTATGTTTTCAGGACTTAGGCATGGTTTTTGAGTTATTTTTAAGTCTAATTTCTCAAAACGGTCTATCAAAGAAGAATTCAAGATTTGTGACTCAAAAATAGTTTTCAAATTGAAAAATTTGTACTCAAATAGAGTATCAAACAGATCCTAAGAAATTTATGATTAATTTGACAAAAGATTATGTATTTAACTGCTCCAATTGTTGGAAAGAAGAGTGTTGACCAGTTAATTTATGCTTGATTTATCCGTTTATAGGGTAAAAATCTTCTTTACTTTGTGTAGCCACGAAGAAAAACAAACTAACCATCTTATTACGAATTTGCCGAGTGTGAATTTGAAAGGTCAGCAACGTTATGTGAATTATCAAATGATTTATAATTAAAGACAAAATGGTTATTAAACGAGTGTGATTTTGAAATAATAAAATAAAGGGTAAATTACATAATACCCTATCAGGTTTGAGGTCTATTACAACATTTCACTTTCATACCTCACCTACTATTTTATTTCAATATACTATCTCTGTTACATTTTCTATCCATTGATCTGTTCAGAGTTGATGTGGCCACATTTGTGCCACGTGACTGCCACCTGTGTGCTACGTGGCTAAACGCTTAATAAAAATTATAAAATATTAAAATAATTATTTAAAGAAAAGTATATATATATATATATATATATATAAAAAATAAAAAATAAAAACCCAGATCTCCTTCCCCAGAATCCCTCACCCGTGTCCACCCCCTATCATCCACCCCTTCCCCCATCTCCCATCACCCGCAACCACTTCCCTCCCCACTGCGCCTCCATCTCCAACGAAAACCTCCCTTAATTCTCTTTAAAATATTTTCAAATCCATATATCAGAAGAAAGAAATTTGAATGACCAATACAACAACATTGCAAAAAATTCAAAATTTCTATGAAGCCAAAAAAGCACATGAGCCAAGAAGCATGTCAAGTATACAAATCAGAATCAAAAGGATGATGGTGATCCTTATCTTGCCCTAGAATCACATAATCCTCGCAACCAGAATCAATGCTTAATTCCAAATCTAAGGCACGGAAGTTGTGGGACCTGATCAGGGATAGCACTGGAGCTCTGAGTTGCGGCCACATCACGCAGAGCGCCGCCCTGATGTTCTTGATTTCGCACGCGCCCATCCCATCCACGACGCTGCCCGACAGGAAATACTCCAGCTTCAAAGACGGTGCCTTTCTTTCCGCGGTGGTCTCTAGCTTGAACCTCGTTGCCTCGTCCCTCGAGAACTTGCCACGGAAGTTTAGGTTCTGGACCGAGCCGAGAATCAGGACCCTCTAGGGGACGATCTGATGAGAAGTGAGCAGATTGGCCATACCGTGGCGTCTCTCAACTGCGATTGGGCACTAGCAGGAGACGATGAGGGTTGGGTGTAACAACCCAAAATTCTTATTTGGAAGCTAAATCCGGTGGTAGGCCAAAATAAAATCATGATTAATCTCTACGCTATTAACCAGGATAAATTTCTTTCCTTAACAAATCAAGAGCAATATTAAATTTGGGTTATTTTATGGCTGCATCTAACCTTCATGTTAGACTGCCTACGTACCCTAAATAGGGATCAAACCATTCGTAGTTCTCTGTCTGTAAGAGATTTTCAATACACACCACTTAAGCATTTGAACAGATTTCTTACGAGTCTATGACATCTATTCATGCTTGTTAGAAATGAACATGTTATCCAAAAGAACAACACGACGATTCTTTCCCTAGGGCGTAATTTGTCCATTTCATTCTGTTTCCCATTCAATTCTCATGGTTATTTCTTATGTCCATAATCGTGCCGTAATAGACATTTGCTTCAATAATCATAAATCCAAACCAATTTCAAGTTTACTCTTCTCTTAAGAAAATCCAATTTCTTCAAATACTAAAACCCAATTAGAATTTCTTCATTTTTCTATGCAACTCCAGCATGCCAACAAAACCCAATTGCATGTATCAAAAACCAACAAATTTCACCTATCAATTTGCAGAAAATTAAACCAGAAAAAGAAAAGTAACAAAGCAAAATAAACCACACCTGAATCGAAGCACGACCTTCATCTGAAACAAAAACAGGAGCAATCCAAGTACTGTAATAATAGTGCCATAGTGCCAATTCATATTTAGATTGCAGGTGACCCCAAAATCAATAACTGCGATTCCGTCGTCTCCCAACTCGAAATGCGACGGACCCACATCGATTTCATAGATGGTGACGTTGGGGAGCACCATATTAATATTTCCCAAAAAAAATGGAATTCTCTTGGATTTTGAAATTTTTTTGGGAAGCTGGTGTGGAATTATGGAGAAATCGGTGGCTTGGACTTGCAGGTGGGTCGGTGGTGAAAGGAAGAAGGAAGATATGAGAATTTTAGTTGATGAAAGCGAAAAGGGGAAGAAGAACAAGAAGAACAGCAAAACTCCCTGGATCTCTCCGCACTAGGGTGCTGTTGGCTTCCATAAATTTTTTCTCAAATTACCCAATTGCCTTTTTATTTAGAAAATTTATAACTCTCTCGTCGAATCTCGAAGGTTCCATAAAAGACGGAATTACCCACCATCTTATTTATTTTCCAACAAGTTCCACATAATCATACAAGAATGAATAACCAAATCATACATCTAAAAATACATAGGGTATTACATTGGGGATTCAGGGTTTCGGGGGTTTGGGATGGAGTAGATGTTGCAGGACTTGTCTGTGAGAAAGAGGTCGATTGAGTTGCCAGATAAGGGGGTTTCTGGGAGGATTAGGGTTCCGATTAGGGATTTTGAAGAGACGTTATGGAAAAGGTGAATGCGATGGGGAGGATAGGGCGATGATGAGGAGAGAGGGGCAGATAGGGAACTCTGCCGCTGTTCCGATTAGGGATTAAGGGATTGAAAAGGTTCTCGTCGGAGATGGAGGCGCAAAGGGGAGGGAAGTGGTCGCGGGTGATGGGGAATGGGGTGGATGATGGGGGTTGGGCATGGGTGGGGATTCTAGGGAAAGGGATCTGGGTTTTTTATTTTATTTACTTTTCTTTAAATAATTTTTTTAATTTTTTTATTAAGTGTTTAGTCACGTGGCACACAGGTGGCAGCCACGTGCCACAAATGTGGCAGCCACGTCAGCTCTTAACAGATCAATGGATGGAAAATGTATCGGAGGTACTATATTGAAATAAAATAGTAGGTGAGGTATGAAAGTGAAATGTTTTAAAGATGTTGTATGAGGTTGTAATAGACCTCAAACCTGAGGGGGGTGTTATGTAATTTACCCTAAAGTATAATGTTACATATATGAAACAAGGTGTCGTTTTACATTTGTAACAATTTTTTACACGTCTGTGTAATTACTAAATTTGGGGTGCTCAATAAAATTTTGTTGGGAATTTCAATCTGGACAAGGAAAAAGAGCATCTCACATCACAATTATATAGATTAACTACCCTCTAGTTAAGATTTGAAATGATATTTGGAGGCTCCTCAAACTCCAAAATTTTGTGACGTAGATAAACCAAAACGCGCCAGCCTATGACAAAGCACAAAGCAAAAAAGGATTACAAGCTTGAATCTTTAAAGAACTAAAATCTAGCCCCTCAAATTTGAGGTCTATTACAACCCCATACAACATCTTTAAAACGTTTCACTTTCATACATTTACTTATCATTTTATTTCAATTTCATACAACCGTTAAAAAATCTGTTAAATTAACCGTTAAGTGATGACGTGTCTGCCACATATACTCCACGTGGCTGCCAAATATGCGCCACGTGGCAAAATAATAATTTTAATTTTTTTTTTAAAAAACTAATTCTTCTAAATTAAAAATAAAATAAAAAACTAAAGAAAACCATCTCGTGAACCCCCAAACCAAACCCAGAACAACCCCGCCCCAACCCTCCCTCCCCACGACCCACCCCACCCAGAAATCCCCCCCCAGCCCCTCGCGACCCACCTCATTTCCCCTTGCGACCTTCCGGTGACCCGCCTCGTTCCCCCCCCCCCCCCCCAGAAATCCCCCCAACCCCCCGCGACCCACCTCCTTTCCCCTTGCGACGTTCCGGTGACCGCAGCGTTGCGACCCGCCTCCCCCCCCCCGGCGACCCACCTTCTTCTTCCTCCTTCTCCTCTTCCTCTTCCTTCCTCCTTATTCCCTTCTTCTTCTTCCTCCTCTTCCTCTTTCCTTCTTCTTGCAGGTTTTTGGGTTCTGGGTTACTTTCTTTTTTTTTTTTTTCTGGGTGGAGTGGGTCTGTTCTAAATTGCAGGTTTTTCTTCCCTTCTTCTTCTAGATTGCAGGTTTTTTGCGGGTGGGGGACGAACTGGGTTTGGGGGTTTTTTTTTTTTTTTTCCTTCTTCCTCCCTCTTCTTCTTCTTGTTGTTGCAGATTTTTGGGTTCTGGGTTAGGGATAGGATGCGGGTTGCTTGGGGGGGGGGGGGGGGGGGGGGGTCAGGGATAGTGGGTTTCAATTTTTTTTTTTTTTTGAGAAAATTCAGGTTTTTTAAAAAAAATAAAAAAATTATTTTTATTTGCCACGTGGCAGACGTTGGCAGCCACGTGGCGTATATGTGGCAGACACGTCATCACTTAACGGTTAATTTAACAGATTTTTTAACGGTTGTATGAAATTGAAATAAAACGATAAGTAAATGTATGAAAGTGAAATGTTTTAAAGATGTTGTATGGGGTTGTAATAGACCTCAAACTTGGGGGCTACTATGTAATTTACCCAAAATCTGGATTCCACCAGTTGTTTAAGAGAAATCCCAAAGACTTTTTTTTTTAATTAAAGATTGAATTAATGAAAATAAATGACATTAATCGTACGGAAACGAAAGGTCCAATTTTTATTACAGAAATTAAAACTGTGTTTTGGAGGTTGAAACAGTCCTAGATGGCTAAAAGGTATCATGAGTCCAAATCAAAGCTCAGATGCCAAACCTACAAATTCCTGATGCATCCTTTTGTCTTCCAACGGTCCATTTTTCTTCAATCCATTCGATTATTTGTTCAATATCAGCCTATGTGCTACTGAATTCGCTAGCCTATAATTTTGCTTGTTGAGATCAAGGTTTCATACCAAAACTAAAAGAAATAAGAAACAATTAACAAACACAGAAATAGCTAAGACAGGCTTCTGAAACTTTCACATGTTTGCGCCACCTCCAGGTAAAGCCAAAGTCTCTGGATAGGTAACTGCTTCAACGTCGTTTTCGTCGTCAGCCTCGATAATAATTCTGTATGTCTTTTGCCTGGGATTATAGATCACCAAGATCCTTCCCTCATGATCCAGCAAAACTTCACCACTCTCGAAGATGCATACAGGCATCACAGTAAGATCACAAAAGTCAATAAAAATCTGTCTAGCTAATCTCGTTGATGAAATTTTCGCGACTCTTGTCCAAGATTCCTTGACTCCATATTCCTTCATAATCCATATCGAAAAAGTTCTATCCTGGAGCGCTGAAGTATACACAAAGAGACGATCTTGGCTGGTCCCGATTCCGACGAAGATATCTCTATCGTCACGTTGGGGCAATGACAATGTGCTCTTAAAATTTTCTTCTGCTAAATCAAAAGAGACGATCTTAGAACTTCTTCTCTGAAGCTGTATCCAGTGAAGAGCTCCATTTAAGAAGCAGCCCCGGTGATCATTCTTCTCAAGATAATACAGATCTCGACAAGTCCTCCATGAATTCGTTTTAACTGTAAAGACATATATCATGGATCGGAAAGGCTCTTCAGTTGAAGTTGTACTGTCACGACTGCCCAATATTAACTTGTAATCTTCAGCGAAGGAATCGTACCCTAATCCGTAAAATATCTTATTACGGTCAACATAAGGAGGTTCCGGTAACACATTGGTATCTCCGGTGGAAGGGTTCCATAAGATAATGTTGTAAGGGTATTCGCCAAAGTCAATTTCTAGACATACCAAACCGTTACACGAACCCAAAATATCGATAACCATAACTGGTTTAATTACTGACGGATAATTGAGCACTCTGGTTGAAACAACATCATCATTATAGTCTATTGAAAGGAGATCGAGATGGTCATCTGACATTTTTGCAACGAAGAGCTTGATGTTGTTCTTGCTGGTGCTTGTGGCTGTGTTTCTCTGGTGTTGCGCAACGAACTGAGGATTGGAGATTACATGAAGCCATGGCTTGCACACACACCGAAATAGCATTAAAGATTTAACCGGCAGCCTCGAGAGTATGTCGAGTTTGATTTCATCAGGGAGACTGGGCGACATTGAATGGGAAATTTTGCGAGACTTCATAAGGGTACTGAACAAGAATACCAAAAGATTAATATAGACACACACATACACACAATACTCTTTGCTCAACATTAAACTGAACATATCACACACAATGCTCTTTACTCAACATTAAACTGAACATATCTAGCTAGGATTTTATACAGTGGGAAACTGAACCACGAGTGGTTATATTCATGAATTGGCACTCACTTCAATCAATACCGAAACGATTATTTATGGCTCATTTAAGATTCACTTATATGGAAAACGCTTATGCTTATAAGAGCTTTTGCTAGAAGTTCTTTTTATTAAAAATTTAGTCTACCTAACATTACTCTTATTAGAAACTCTTTGAAATTTTTAACAAAAATCTAAGTGCTTCTCAAGTTCTTTTGACAATTTATAAAATTAAATGATTGTTTCAACCAAAGATCGATTATGCAATTGAACTAGCTATTCAAAATAAGATATTATTACTAGCTTCATTATTTCGCTATTCAAAATAAGATAATATTACTAGCTTCATTATTTCTAGAGATTAAACACAAGCAGCGTCTTTCAGCCATAAAAGTTGTAAGATCCTGAATTCCTCTCCCTTTAATATTCCAATAATACAATGTAGATTATCCTATCATTTGTTAAATACAAAAAAAATTTCAGTGTGCCCAGAACATGGAGTTGTACATCACATGTTATTATAAGCAGATGGAAATTTTTATTCTTCAAGTGACCCTCAACTTATTTAATGTCATGTGGTATACCATCCCGTATCTCGGACACGTTGAAAAATTTCTCGTCAAATACAAAACAACACACAACAATATATACACAATAATTAAATAATAAGAGGAATACGTGAGATTCACGAATTTGCACTAGAACTGCCAAATTCATCTTAGGATGCATGTGTGAAAAAGAACGAGAGAATCACATGAAAACAAGACATGGAAATAATTCTAGAGATAAATGAGCTAAGGGTTTAATTACCTCAACTTATCGCTTTATATGGTGATTGATATTCAAGCAGGTCTAGAAACAAATGAGTTAAGCCAAGGAAGCCGTTAAGCAGACCCAAAAGTTGAATCCGTTATCCACTCCCACTAGGTTTTTGAGTAGTCTCCAAGATTTCCAGCAATTGGATGCAAACCAAAAATACTTTACCCAAACTAAGATAAAGACTCACTTTTGACTGTTTTTTCCTCTTTCATTTGTAATAAAAAGATAAGAAGGAAGTTAAAATTAGGGGAAGAGGTAGGAAAAGAAGCTAGTGAAATGTATAAGGTGTCAATAGCACTTCCAGGAGTATGCTTAATTGCTTTGGATATATATAGATTTAATGGATATGTGATTTGAAATGAAATAAGTAAGAAATGAAATAAGTTACGCAATTTAATTGTAGGTTAAAGATATCTTACCTATTACAGAAATAAGCAAGAAATGAAATAACTTACGCAATTTAATTGTAACGGTAGGAAGAAGTGTGATTCCCTTAAAACAATTACTTGAAAAAAGGACGTTGAAGACCCAAAAACTTCAAGATAAACGGTCACTTAGTACTACGGTCTAATGGTATTCCTCTTCACTTGTAAGTGAGAGGTCTTGGGTTCAATTCTCACCAAATGCGAATTTGAACCTCATTACTACTAGTCTATTGTGAGGCTAAGCCCGCCCTTAACCCATTGTAAGAATAGTGAAGTGAAGAAAACCAATATTCAAGTGAAAGATGAATCTATGGTTAAATTGAGTGACACTTGTCAAGAGATTACATAGGTTGTTATAAGGTAGTTGATCTTTAACTTAATAAGAAAGCTTTGTAAAAGGATATAACAGATTTTGTAAAATTGTTGCTTAACAGTCAAGTAATACAATAAACTCTTCTTCTCTCTCAGCCCGATTCTCTCTCTCTCTCTCTCTCTCTCTCTCTCTCTCTCTCTTTCTGAGTTCTAAGTCATTTCTTCAAGGTTTTTCTGCAGTTTTAACACTCATTAGCGTAAATAATATCGTTTGTTAAAAAATAAAAATAAAATAAGAACAAAAAAAAAAACTTCAAGATAAAGGGAATGCCCTATCGGATGGGGTAATGGATGACGGCTTGAAGAGAGAGATAGGCAGATGTAGCTTGTTTACTACTTGGTGATTCCAGGTTTTGTAACTCTTGAGAAACCTCGGTCAAACAGAAGTGAAGATTATCGTGTTCGATTAGCTGGAAGCGAAGCTTTCTATCTTATCCAGGAAGTTACTTTTTGCAATGCAAGTCATGTTTATCAATTATTTAAGTTACCAGGACATAAAACGTGTAAAATAGATTATTGTTCTTTAAACTATACAACGTGAATCGATCAGCTAAACCATTTTCGATATTTTTTAAATAGGCTAGACCATGGACGGCTCCGATCGTCTAATAACAATACATGCTCGAAAAAAATAAAATAGAAGGTAGAAGCATAAAATCCAAATCCAAAGAAGAAACTTGTTAACATCTCTTGTTTCACAATACAAATCATACAAAGAAAACGAAAACTATATATTTGGAGTCGTTATTTATTTAACTAGCCAAAAGTCTAAGGGCACTTAATTGTGCAAGGAACTTGTATTAAAGTTTCAGAGAGACGGGTCGCTATCAATTACTAAAAACATTGATATTGTCTCTACTTAATCACACGTGCAATTAATAAGTCTGAGAATTCTATGTAAAAGACCTTGGTGCAATTAGAAGTGAGATCGTTTGATATAAGTTGTGATTTATTTTATAAGATAACCGATGTAGTTTTTTTCTTTTATTTAACACGCCCCCAAAAAACAGGACCCCTTTGGAGTGGGCTAGAAGTAGAGCTATATTGGTTATGTTTATAAGTGAAAACAGTAATTCAAACCCAGATCTAAAATCCGTTCTAATTAAAGTTTTAGAGAGACGGGCCACGACCACACTAATGACATCGAAATTGTCTCTACTTAATCACCCGTGCATTAACACAAGGTTTTTTTTTTATTCAAAGGCTTCTAGGAGTGAGACTATTTAAATTGTGATTTATTTTATAAGATGACAAATGTGAGACTTAGATCATTTTCATAAAAGCATTCCTCCCTCCCCCACCGAATTCCAAACTCAGTCCCCAACCACCCCCCAAATGAAAAAAAAGGTAGGTAGTGGATTCAAAGTCACTAACCATGGTACTACTTTTATTCAGGCTTTGATGGTCATAATTGACAGAGCGAAAGTATCTGATTAATGACAACACAAACCAAAAAGTGAACCCCAAACACTTAAAAAAAAAAAGTATCTGATTAATGGTTCACGAACTACTTCGTTTTAGTAAAACTTTGATACGCGGATTTCGGCTTCCTAATAAATAAAAAAATATGAGAGGTCTTGAGTATGATACTCCGAGCTGATGAGTTTGCTTGACTGTGGTTATGAGCAAGGTAAATTTCTCCATAACCTCTTCGGACCCAGAATGAATAGATAACCATGACTTGCCATAAGTTATCCCATTTTTAAAAAAAAATAAAAAATAAAAAACACAACTCTAAAAGTCAAATAGTCATAGGAAAAATCCTAATTGCAAAAGAAATTACAATAAAATTACAAAATTACACATGACACTCAACAAACTTTTGAAAAGCTGTTCTAAACCCCAAAAACCTCCAAAAACGCCCAAAAACATGTTGGACTCGTGTTGCCGATGCCTTTCCCAGCCGAAAAAAAGAATCATGGGCCAAATTCAATTACCGAAAAGCCGAAATACACTATTCACATCGCTGTTCTGAACCCCTAAACGATGTTCAAACACCCAAAACGTCTTATGTCACAAAAAAGCCGTGTGTTGGACTCAAAATACACTATTCACAAAATCCCAAAATACTACACGTACACATTCTCCAATTCCAATTACTAATGTTATAATCATTAAACGGAGTAACTCTAATGGTCATTATTGAACTGAATCAAGTTGAAGGTTATATGACAAAGTTTTTAACAAAAATCGAGTGCAAGAGTTAACCCAAATATCCCAAAAAAGGTTTGATGGAAATTAGTTGCGTCACGAATTAGGTGGAGGACTTCACTTACGTTATAAAACATCTGCTTAACAATATTATCATGGGCCTTGGGATTAATATTTGAGGCCTAGGCCGCACCTACCTTAGCTCACAATGTATCAAAACCAAACAAAAGGTCATGCACAATAAAATCCACCAAATCATATGAAGGGATAGTTTGTTCCACGATTTTTTCTTTTTCTTTTTTCAATCATAAGCATCTCTAATTTTGGAGTCCAACCAACAGTTGCCCTGCAGACCTCTAACTTCATGTAATATATATTTGCTGCGAATACTCCAACTCTTTTGAAGGCTTTTTTATTTTTATAACTAATTTCCCATTATTGTCTTGCTCAGAACTGGAGAAACTAAAGATAACATCACACGTTAAGTGCAAAAAAGTGCATGATCAAATAGTTACAGTACAACATCCAAACAACTAATATATAGTAACTAGAATCAGAAAATGGCGATCAACACTGCTTCTCCCAGAACATGCCCTTCTATTGCCTCCAACACCTTGTCCTTCGTCACCTGCAACTCACCCAAATTTTAACATTTAATAAAATAAAATAAAACTGTTTCTAAAAGATTTAATATTCTCTTACTTGCTTAAATCTGAAGGAAAACTAATGAAAAAGGTTTAAAAATTTTGAGTTTTAAAGTTTAGGACAAAATAAATGATAAAATAAATAGTACTATGATTGACTTTTTAGTGTAAAAATATGATTTTTTTGTTAAAATAAACAGTACTTTTTCAGTAAAGTTTCCTAAATCCGAGTCACGCATTAGTGAAGATTTACGTGATCAATTAGATTCACAATTTAACAATATATAAAAATTGATTTAACTATTTATGTTATTACATAGTCGATTTACGTGATCAATCAGATTCACAATTTAATAATATATAAGAATTAACTTAACTATTTATGTTGTCAAATGGTCTAACAAGAGAACAGATTCTGTTTGAATCTTAAAAGACAACATAGACCTACAAACATACCTTGTGACCTAGGTGCAGATCATCGTCCAAAGCATAAAGCTTGAACTCGATCCTATGACCATGATTAGGCAGCATGGGCCCACGCCACCCAGGCACCTTCCAATCATTGTTACCTTCTTTGATCTCGCTATACTCACCACCCGCCTCCTCTTCTTTACCGGAAAAACCCTCCGGCAGTTTTTTCAGAGTCGGTGGAATGTTCACCACGACCCAATGCGTCCAAGGCACGAGGGGACCCTTTGGGTCGGGTGCGTCAATGTCCTGTACAACTAGGGCTAGGCTCTTGGTCCCTTGTGGCAAGTTGTACCATTCTAAAGGTGGAGATATGTTCTTTTTTGCTCCTTGACCTTCTCCTGTGTATTTTCTGGGCAACCTTCCTTCATGGTCTATTTCGGGTGATGTCAATCTGAATTCGTCGCCGGAAGCCATAGCTCTTTTGCTTTGTAAATATGCACTTTGGTGATTTATATGGCTATTTTTAGGTACGAGCTTTATACAGATCTGGTTTTTGGGTGCACAAATATTAGACACGTTTGTGTGAAGAAGTTTCGTGTTGGCGATAGAAGGTGCGAGGTATATCGTGATGTGACACGTACGATGACATGTGGAGCCTGCTCGAGTCTTCCGTTTCTAAGAGGCTCATTAGTCGTGAAGAATATGTCGGCTTGAAGTTTTACCATAACATAGAAAGGGATTCTATTTTAAGTCGGATTTATTCTCAGCACATTTTTTTAAATAAGCAAAATAGATTGAGTAAAGCATGAAGTATGTGCAGTCATTAACTTACATGCGAATAATCTACTCTAATATCATAAAATTTTTGAAGCTCCATTATAATACACATCAATGCCTAAAGAAAGATTGTTTCAGTCTATGTGCTCAACCTCCAAGATATATCGCAAAGCAATTTCGGAGGAGCTACCTATTGCTGCCTTCATTGTTCAAAATTGTATAGTTGGAGTTGTCAGCAACGATAATTATTTTATACTAAAATCATATGCACTGGGAATTATTGGTTTATCGCCTTATTAAAAGATAACAACCGCGCCCTAAAAGATAGCATATGCAAATGTCTTATGTGATGAGTAGTGTAAAATGACGAAAAGTACGACTATAAATACCTTACAAAAATTTCCATTATCTTACAATACTCATCGCACAATTCAGTTAGCATTTCATTTAGAGCGCAAATGTCTTTTGATAGAGCGATAACGGCATAGCTTCTAGCGCATCTGGTTTTTGTACAAAATATTACGTAGGCGCACTCGATAGCGCCCCCAAAATCTCTCATCGGTATATCATGGAGCTTGATCACCTAGACCTAAGTAATATTTCATTAGGGTTGACGTGCATCATGTTGATCTGTCCATAAATAAATTTTCAGTTTAGAACTTGTAGTTTTTTTTTTTATGTATATATATCTCAATTGGTTCATGCATGAGCTGTAAGAAGTAATTAGCAATCAACAAGTTACTAGCATCTATAACAATAGAATTACAATAAATCAATCAAACAATTAAGAAAAATAAACTTATCTGCCGAAGAGGAGGAAGAATAAACCATGACTGCTAGGGTTTCGAAGGGAGTCTTCTGCACTCAACAGCTGATAGTCCTTGTTATAGAATAGTGTTTTTTAGCATTGATAAGGATGATATGAGTACAGGGACTACCTATTGTTTGGATTAATATTTAAACTTTGGGCTTAAAAGAAAGAGAAGCCCAAAAAGAGCTCAAGAAACATAGTTTTTGCCCAAGGCCCAACATCAAGCCCAGGTCACCCATCCCAAGACAAAGTGACGGCTCCCCATTAATGCAAAGGCTAGGTGCTTACAGAGGAAGTGACAACCGATGGGATCAGCCTACTCCAGGCCCAAAAGTACTTTCTGAAGGGCAGAACATGTAAATAAAATATTGATGGCTCATCACCTCCAGCTATTTTCGGGTAAGGGCAAAATGCTACAGTTGGGTTAATTTGCCTATAAAAGGAGGAAGAGGGCCCAAAGACAAGGACACTCAACCAATCAAACAAACAAATATACAACTTGCCTCTCAGTCAAGCCAAACACCCAGAAAGTTGCGTTCTGCCCAAATTCTGCACCTTTTTTTAGCCTTAATTCCCCTCTAGAAGACATCTTTCGTCTATGTAAAAGCTTTGCTACCTTTTCCTAAATGTTGTAGTATCAATTTCTCTTGTATAAACTCTTTACCAGTCATCCCCTTTAGTATTCAATCTTTTTGTAACTGCAAGGAGAGGAGACCGCAAGACGTTTAACCTTGCCCGACTCTCTTTGTTTTGTCTTTCAATCAATAGATCTGGTGTTATAATGCATTCTTCAGTATATAATCAAGTCATTTCCGGTCTTGTGATTATCCAAAGTTCCATTAGTTCTCAGATCTGGTTCATTTAGTGGTTTTACTGTCATAAAGGAGATCAAACCGGGATTGAACGAATGACTTAGCCAGATCTGGACCTCCAACCTTTTAAGCATACCAGATAAACAAAAGTCCTTGATCTCAAGGCATAGAAAAGAACTTAATGTAGACTTAACCTATCTACGACAATTTTTTGATAATAAGAAGTCAGAATAACTTGGGGCGCAAGTAATCGGCTTAAATACACTTGTTCTGCATCTGCCATACAGAGATGGCAGTGGCACACCTTCGCACTTAGTTAGTTTTGATTGTGAGCCTCAAGGTCTAAACTTAAGGCCCCACAAAGGCAACTTTCAAAACTAACTTTGTCCTCCTCTTGCAGCATCCCGACAAGTAGGAGCCCGACAACCAACCAAAGTGTCAACTCCTCGGGGAGCTGTGTGCTCGATCTAGGAATGCCACCATCTGAGATTTCCTGCCCGAACATAGTTTTGGCACGCGCGGTGGGGCACAAAGCTTGTATGCTAAGAAGACAAAGGAAATAACAAACCTTTAGGCGGGGAGCAAAACAGAAACCACCCCAGTATACACCAAGATCTAGCATGGCAAATCTCCCCGAAGACTTACAAGGACCTATCTTGACTAAAAGCCCGACTCCTTCTGAGAAATCGGAGGGGAAAGTCACAAATGAAGATCTGCAGGCTACCATGATGGTTGTCTTAAGAAGCATGGAGAGAAACTCTCGGGAAACAAAAGAAGATATAAGCAGTGTCACGCCCTGATCCCGACATACGTCCAGGATCGACACGTGACGTCAACAAATACCCGTATCTCAAACATACCCCGCCTCTGGGAAATGGCAAAATATAACTTAAGATCCAACTGCGCGATAATTCTTCGTAGATTTTATGGTTGCATCTAACATCCTCGTTAGACTGCCTACGTACCCTAAATAGGGATCAAGCCATTCGTAGTTCATTATATCACTACACTCGAATATTCATCACATAAATCGTTATGTCCCAACAATATACCACCAAGCATATCATGCAATATTTCAAGGAACAAATGATAAAGCACCATCATATTCTCTAGCCATATTTATCAACGAGTCTAATCATAACAATAACAATGATATCCAACATAACAATCCCACATGACGATTAACATTTCCACTTCATCCATCACATAAATCATCATGTTTCCTACATAAAGTCACAATTCATAGCGTGTAACATGTTAAAGAATTAACAATGCACAATATTATTCTCTAGAAACATTGATCAACTAAAATAATCATAATAATAACAATCATATCCAACGTCATTCCACAATCATGTTAATTAATCCATTCATGAATCAAGGATGCATGATCTTAGCATTTAACTACGTTAATCAATCAATACGATAACATATCATTTCACGTACTTAATTAAAGAACTCTAACAACTTCGAATGAGTCACCCAGACATCCAACGGCTTTTCCCACTCAAACCACCAAGATTCTCAAAAACCAACATTCATATATACATTAAAAACTAGGGCTAGAAGGACACAGTTTGGCCGAACCTACATAAGTAGCCAAACATGAAGTGCCCCCCCCCCCCCCCAAAGCGGATTAACCAAGCAGAGCCACCCTTGAGAAAATAACCAAGTAGGCAGTGACCCCCCAATGCGGATTAACCAAGCAGAGTCACTCCTGCAGCTGTTAGGAAGTGATCACCCAACGCGAATTAACCAAGCATGATCACTCCTAAGCATACATGGTCATAAGGATCGCCCAACGCGGATTAACCAAGCATGATCTCTAGTAGTACCAATTCTAGTATCTAGAACGTTTCGAGACATGTTGACCAAAAGTCAACTCTTGGTCAACGTAGGGTCCTCAACTTTATGTAATTCGATCTGGAAGATCTGCACATTATGTCAGATCCGTACATCGGATTCCCAATCCGTAAGTTTCTATGATCCTCAAATATTATGTTCTAACACGCATTAAGGTTTGGTGACGATCCAACGGTCAGATCATCGATTCGTATAAAGGTCAAGTGATGTATCGTAATGAAACTAAATTCAAATAATCAAACCACATCATACGGATATCAATTATGAAATCAGGGCATCTAATTGAACTTAAAAGGACATCGTCGGCCCATTGGCCAGGCCGTCGCCGCACGCGCAGCCTCGGGTGGCGGTCGACCGCCCCGACTTGCCGGAAAATTCAACTATTTTTAAAAATTACCAAAAATTACAGAAATGAAGATCTCGAAGTGTAGAACAAACTTTATACTTGTGGCCAAGTCCAATTTGGTCGGGAAAGGCTCCAATTTCACTCGAACCCGCCAGAACCCTATAAATGGGTGTCCCTTGATTCGACCTCAATTCGAACTCCAACGCCCCCACCACTACTTGGGCTTTGTTCCTGAGGTTGTGGGGAGTAGATTGGTGGTGGTAATTAGCTGAGTTAGCTTCACGATTTGAGAAATCTTCACACGAACCCGTCGCACCCACCGACGGGTCTTTACCCAAATACCACTAAATTTCTTCTAATTTTTGGTGGAAATGGAAGAGAGAGAGAGGTGAGGTGATGATTGGGCATGGTAGATCGGTCCAATTCGCTGGAAATGCGATGGAAATCCATCGAAAAACATGGAGAAATGGGTTGGGTCGCATGGGTCAAAAGGGTGACCCATTTTCCTCCTCTTTCTCACATTCCCTCATTTCCCTCCTTGATCTCCTTCCTGATTGGGCACTCATTCCTCTCTCCTCTCTTGATTCGCCACCATCTCCCCTTTTTTCTTTCTCCTGAAACTCCCCTCTCCCCTTCTTCATTGCTGCCATTCGGCAGTTTCTAAGTATTTTCTTTTCTTCTTCTTTTTTTCTTTTTCTTTTTTTTTTTCCAATGATTCTCCTTTCCTTCCCCATTTTCTAATTGGTCCATTTCCCACTATGTGTGAGTTTTAAAAATAAATTAAAATCTAAATTCGAACAATTTAAATAAATTCTAGAAAATAACATAAAATCTCAATAATACAAATATGTAGATGATAATAGTGAAATCCAGGAACGGGATTTCACAAGCAGACTCTATTCCTTAACAGGAAATTTGCAAAGAAGGCTAGATCTAGAATACCCTACCCCAAAAAATGATCATGCTAGAGAAATGACGAGCGAGCCCAGCCCTATTGAGGAGCCAGTTGTTCCTTTGTTCCCTTTACTTAAGGAAAAGATGGACAAATGGAAGAGCAAGGAAGATTCTGGAGCAAGTCAGTCGATGTTTGATGAAATGCTGGAAGCAGAGTTGGCCGACCCCCTATTTTCACTAAACAGTAGGGGGCAGATCGGGCAAGAGAGAACGAAATACGGGATGCCCCAGTTGATTGGGGAATCAAGTGGGAAAATGGAGCCTACCAAGGCAGACAAGCCACCACCGATGACTGATAAAGGAGGGGAGTTCAAGTGGAGAAAGTCCGAGACAAGAAAGAAGATTAACTCGGGCAATGATCGTAGCTCGAAATGGGAACCAGGACCTCGTGCTCCGCCAAATAATGCAGCCAATCAACAACTCAGAGATGAGTTGGTTGAGTTAAGAAGGATGGTGGTAAGAAATGCCCAACCACAAGCTCGCCCACTTTTTAGAATTGCCTATCAAAAGCCCTACCCAGAGTTCATTGATGAGCAGAATCCCTTCCCTCCTAACTTCAAGATGCCCGCATTCCCAACATTCAGCGGAGAAGACAATAATGTGTCCTCTAGGGATCACATCTTCAAATTCTCTAGCCATTGCATGGCGTTTGAAGACAACCCCAACTATAAAATGAAATTATTTGGGAACTCGCTAATAGGATTAGTATTCCAATGGTACTCTCTGTTGCCCCCAAATTCCATTGCTGACTGAGGGCAAATGGAGATGGCTTTCCATGAGCAGTTTTACAGGATGGAGCCAGAGATGACCATCAACGATCTAGTTTAGGTAAAACAATACGAGCATAAATCTACTGAAGACTTCATTATGAGGTTTAGGAGGACGAGGATGAGATGCCAATTTCCTATCAACCATGCCCAGCTCATAGCTATTGCTCAGAATGCCCTAAGACTACCCTTGAGGAAGAAGTTTTATGATGTGCAATTTAATGAGCTGCAAGAGTTGGTAATTGCTGCCATTAAGTATGAGAAGCTATTGCTTGAAGAGCAGCAATTGAAACATTCCTCTAAAACACCCCATTTCTACAAAAGTAAAGTTGTCATCCACCAAGTGGAGTTTGGGGGAGAGTCAGAAGAAAATGATGGCCATGGGAAAGAAGCAATAGACATGTGTGCAATAGAGATGACTACTCCCTTTAAACCCTTGATGGTGAAGGGATTGGTCCAACTGGTCAAAGATCAAAAGGTGGTGATGAACGATGACGGATTTGTCCCCATAAAACCTCTAAAATACCAGAGTTATTCCTTTGACTTAACCAAAGCTGCAGAAATCTATGAAAAGTTGGTACGGGCAAGACTGATTATGCTCGATAACACCAAAAAGCTGCCTAAGCCCAAAGAATTAAGAGGAAAAAAGTATTGCAAGTTGCACTACACCTTCAACCACTTCATCACCAATTGTGTCCAGTTTAGAGACTGGATACAAGATCTTATCATTAAAGGAAAGTTGCTATTACAAAAACCTCAGGCCAATATGATGATCGACACGAACCCCTTCCCAGAAGACCCAATCAACATGATCAACTTGACATGGGCCGAAAATGGGAAAGGGAGAACCACTAGGGAGGTAAAAGCAGAATGAAAAATCCATAGAGGAAACTCTAAAGCTGCCCGAGAAATCCAAAAGCAGCCTTAGTGGAGGGAGTAGTTTTGTACAGTCGAATGCCAATATGAGTATGAACTAAAGGAGCCACCCTTGGCCATAAGCTAATCAAGAAAAGAAAAATGAGTTCAAATAAAAAAATGTCATTTCATGAAAAGATTACAGATGTCTCAGTCTAACAACTTTATATCTTCGGCCAAGGCAACTATTCTAGAAAAGTAAGTTTGCATGGTGGTAAAAATACGGCCCGGTTCTCCTAAACACTTGTTGTTGTTCACCAGTTAGCTCTTGGAATCTTCAATCTCTTCATAAATCTTTTCAATTTCTTCAACTTTTTGAGAAATGTGGTCAGTGAGGGTCACTTTCTCTGCTTTAAGTGAACACAGCTGTTCCTCCAAGCGTTGGATCTCAGAATCAACCACTGCGATCCTGTCTTCCATCACTGACCCCTCTTCCACCAACTGCCAAAGAGTGACAGTATTCTTCACATGTTTTTTTCCTGAAAACACTTCATTCTATTGGATGACCACTCTGCCTTCTGATGCTGATCCCTTAGTGCCCGCAGATTCTCGAAGAAATTTAGAAAAGATTGATATTAAGCCTTGGACAACGACTGAGCTTGGTAAAGTTCAATAACGGCCTTTTCTGCATCACAGAGAACCTTAAGGCTGAAAGAAGCTGTGAAGTCTTTTTTCACCCAATCTTTGAAGATCTGACGAGCATGCTGAAAAGAATGGGGCTCAGAAGTTGTTGGAGGAGATTGAAGTTTACTTTTGATTTGCCCAAACTTCTGCACCAGATCGGGCAAGGTTGGTGTTGAGGAAGCTGAAGGCGTGCCTTGTATACTTTCAACTGTGACAGTGGGGTTAGCCTTAGTTAAAGGAGTGGAAAGAACAGTAGGAGCGAGAACCGGAGTGCATATAGCTGTTGCAGAAGTTTTAGCTCGCTTGCCCACAGGCTCAGGGACAGAAATTCCTAGGGTATCAGAAACCGAATGAGGACGAAGAAGATCTCTCTTGAGCACTACGCGCAAGGGAGTGCTTCCCGAACCTTCCCCAGAACCCTGTTACAACCAAGACAAACGAGTTGAGAAGGAAATCGTACGAGTCAAAGAAAACAAGATAGATCTACCTGAGTTAAGCCCGGAACCTTGGGAGGAGGTAAATGGGGAGTTACTTCCCTTGATAACTGGAGAAGATTGTCATGGCTTACTAAAGGATGGGAAACAGTGCTCGGACCTTCAACAGAGACCTACAAAGAACCAGAGTGGGGATATAAGTTAATGATTAACTCATATAAAAAAAATTAAAAAAAAAAACAAAAAAAAAAAACAACAGAAGGTCTAAGTAATGATATACCTGAGGTTGGGAAGCGGGCACTTTAGAGACTTCGGGTACATCAGTAGGAGCTACCCGAGAACTTGCGGACTAGTCCTCTCTGAAAACACAGGAATTTCAGGGACCATGGGCTCCCCAAAAGCGGAAACTGATGTTTGATGGAACTCATGTGCTCGAGAAGGCTGGAAAGAGTGGAAGATGATGAATACAGAGAAAAGGTATTCTTAGTATGAACGTTAAAAGTAAACACTTACTAAGCCACTGTCATCATCTATGAAGTGCATCATTTTTCCAGAAGAGCGATCAAACTGAGAAATGGGAGTCACCACCAAAGGAACGGATTTGGATCGAGAAAGAGGAGCTTGCCTTGATCGGGCTGAGGGAGGAGAAACCTCAGGCGATGAGACCGTTTCCCTCCGAATCTCCTATGGCAGAAGTCGGGCAAGGGGTTATTTAAAAGAAGAAAGAAAATTCGAGGAAATGACGGGTTATACCTCTATCTCTTCAAGAGTAGCATTTCGAAACTCTTTGGCCCTCCTCTGCATTTCCACACCTAACGGTTCATCCCTTGAAACAAAAGAAGGCTTCTTAGATGCCGAGGATCCTAAAATAAATAAAATAAAATAAAATAAAAAACGAGAAGAGAAAATTTGTTAGATTTCAAACGTAAAATGTAAGCAGAAGATTAAGGCAAGAAGCACTTACTGGAGGTTTTCCGTTTCTGCCTACCCGCTACGGGAGCAACAACAGTAGAGGTCTTTGAAGCAGAGGCAACTTTTGAAGACTTGAAGGTCTGAGCTCTTGTACTCTTCCTGGTTGGGGGTGCCTGCTTGGGTTTAGGCTATTTCTCAGGCTCAAAATCAGAAGTTTCCACCACAACTGTCAGTGCTTCGGGCTCTCCTTCAGCCTCCGAGTCTCCAAATAATTCAGAAACATCCTCACATTCTCCAACCTCTTGCCTTTTAGCCTCAGCTGTATCTTCCTGAATGATCATTGCATCGACGGACTCTTTCTCTGACCCAACGTCTGTTGTTTCAGTAGCCCCTTGGGATGCGGTTATTAAGGAAAAGAAAAGGATAAGGGGTTAAAGAAAAACATATTCACAAAATTTTCATAAAATATGAGCTCGAAAATAGGAAGTACCTATCAAAAGAAGCTGGTTCTTTTGAGAAATCATCTCCTTCCAGTTCTCAAGCTCGCCTGAGCTAGGATAGGATCTGAGGGAAAGTTGGTTGAAAAGACGGTCATGAGCTTCCCTCAAGTCTCCTCCATACTTCTTGATCCACTTATCCTCCCACCAAGTAGAAAAAGTTGAAGTACATTCGAAATTAAGGGCCAAAGGCTTATGGGCAACTTGGCTCATAACTTCAAGGCTACGACGAGCAACTCATAAAGTGACTTCGTCAGGAGAATAGAGGCAGTAAGAAGTACCACAATGAACAGAGTAAAAAAAAAAGAGGATCAGAATAGCTTGCCTTAAGCCTAATTGTCTGCTACATAAGTTTGGGTGATAAACCTCTAGCCCGCGCTCATAACGATCGCTGTGAACTCCACAGGCTATCCTAGATATGAACGAATGACTTAGCCAGATCTGGACCTCCAACCTTTTAGTGGTTTGACTGTCATAAAGGAGATCAAACTGGGATTGAACGAATGACTTAGCCAGATCTGGACCTCCAACCTTTTAAGCATACAAGATAAACAAAAGTCCTTGATCTCAAGGCATAGAAAAGAATTTAATGTAGACTTAACCCATCTACGACAATCCTTTGTTAACAAGAAGTCAGAATAACTTGGGGCGTAAGTAATCGGCTTAAATACACTTGTTCTACATCTGCCATACAAAGATGGCAGTGGCACGCCTTCGCACTTAGTTAGTTTTGATTGTGAGTCTCAAGGCCTAAACCTAAGGCCCCACAAAGGCACATTTCAGAACTAACTTTGTCCTCCTCTTGCAGCATCCCGACAAGTAGGAGCCCGACAACCAACCAAAGTGCCAACTCCTCGGGGAGCTGTCTGCTCGAGCCAGGAACGCCACCATCCGAGATTTCCTGCCCGAACACCTATTATAGTGACAAGTCTCCTTATGATCCGGCCTATTACTAATTAGTAGGGATTTGCTAAATCATAGGATAACATTCAAGTCTTAAATGATATCGATATCTTGTCTAACCACATAAGTCCTTTTGGTTAGTTGCACAATAAGGACTCCAAATCTTAATTAAAAAGAGATTCCGTAATTTCCTCAACACTAATTAACTCGTTAGCCAAGTTAATGGATTGGAAAGAAATCAATAAATCATATTCCTTGACACTCACATGCTTACATGAATGTGTCTTGAGTCCAATTAAGTTCTATTCAATAGGATATTATCGTTTTTATGAGTAATGCTATGTAAATCACATATTTATATCACATTGGTGGTCTCTCTAGCATTATTTTTTTTTTTTTATTTCTCAGATGGTTCACTTTAATTAATAGTATGGGCTGTTTTAATTGAATTCATAATATCTTGCCCTCTCTGTTAAATACGAATTTTTTTTAAGGAAAACTAACGAAAATGGCTTGAAAACTTTGAGTTTTAACGATAAGGACAAAATAAAGGGTAAAGTGAATAGTAACAAGTTTGACTTTTTAGTGTAAAAATGTGGTTTTTCGTTAAAGTGAACAGTACTGTGGGCTTTTCGTTAAAACTCCCTAAAAAAAAGGAATTTTAACAAAAAGTCCGCGATACTGTTCACTTTAACGAAAAACCACATTTTTACACTAAAAAGTCAAACCTGGTACTATTCACTTTACCCTTTATTTTGTCCTTATCGTTAAAACTTCAAATTTTTCAAGCCCTTTTCATTAGTTTTCCTTTTTTTTTAGTCAAACCATCTGCTAAGTAGATTGTTCGATCAACCTCACATAGCAATGAAATTATATATGTTTTAGTTTCGTCAAAAGTCCACGCTGATCTTGCAATAGAGTTGCCTAGCTTCCTCAGATGAGATCCTAAATCTTGGGCTTCGTCGGGTTTCTATATTCATGAAAATTGGGCTAGTCCGATCCAATAATATATTTAACCATGTCAATTGCTCCCAAAGTTTCTGATTTTGTGATTAGATTAGACGAAAGAAAAAGAGAGACCAAATAAGAGTAGGGGGTACGTTATATAGCTTCAAACTTCAAAAGAAGAAAAAAGAATGATTAGGAGGTATGTAATTTGCAATTATTGGTTATGGGACTGTAGGAATGCCCGGAATGGGGAGACTGTGTAACTGTGTACTGACAGATAAAAGTTTTTTAGAGTGGTTTATTATGATAACGGTGCGATAATATTTAGGTATTCACCGATGAGTGTTTTATGAATTCATTTTTCATCTGGTTCAATAAAAAAAAGTAACATATCCTTGGTTTTTAGGTGCAAGAAAAATTAAATAACATGTATATTATTTTTTGAAACAATAAAAATAGATATTTAAAATATCATTGAACAAAATAAGAAAATAAGCATTCAGTAATGAGTATTCAAGTATTATCCTTAATAATATATGCCTAAACGCAGCGTAACATCCAATCCTGCTGCTGTTGCTGTAGGGTGTTTGACAATTTTGTGCATCTACTCAAAAGAAAAACAGTTCCATCAGGCAGGCACGTGTTGTCTTAAGACAAGGTGAAAGTATTCCAAGTTGCATGTGTGTATGTGTTGATGAAGTGATAGGGCATAGTAGCAGATCAGTGCTAAGGACAGCCCCTTTTCTGATACGTCTCCATTGATCATGCGTTGTAAGGCCGATTCGTATAAAACAATATTTAGTACATCTTCTTTTGTTTGGTCAAATATATAGTACGTACACTATAATCTTGTTCATGCAGGCGCAGCTCATATATGTTTTACAGGAATATATTGCTTTTTGCAGTTCTGAAACTGAATTTTCGAAGATTTATTATTCGAACTTTACACGTAAATCGAATCATCTGAAAATCACAATAAAGCAGCCGCTTAAGAACTTGCATAGCGGACTCCATCATTGAATAGATTTATACAAATGAGATGTATAATGATTATAAACAGATTATAAGCTATATAAGTCGTTATTTTATCATGTTTATGTATTTTTTCTTGTTGAAATCTGAGTTTAAACTTAATTTGATTAGATGATTAACTTTTATATTTCTAGAATGTAATATTATATGAATTTTTCCAGTACGTGCCAATATAACTTTTTTTTTTTAAACTTTACTATCTTGTTCCTGTTGGGAATCGAGAAAATTAACCAGCCATCGCTTTAGTATCTTTATTTATTTCTTCTTTTTATCTTTCAAACGGATTTGGTCTTTTTCAACAATTAAGAGAACATTTGTACATATATATGTATGTTGTGATGGCTGATATTCAAATCTCTAACTATAATCTTCATTTTATGGCTTCTTAACAGTGCAGGGAAGTTGGGGACTCAGACTTTTACGTTTTCAGCTAAATTCTATGTGATAATGTCAACTCAAAAACCAATATTTGATAAGTAATTTAAAATGATGTGTATTTTATATAGTCTGGAGTTCCGTGATTCTTATACTTGCGTGTGCTCCTCCTTAATTCTACTTTTATCGTATCGGTCCCAAACACTGTATAATGCAGTAAGAACAAGTCAACTTCCATTAAATGCAGAAAGAGATGTGGAAGGTGGAGAAGGTTTGAGACTTTGAAGGATGAGTGTAAAACCATGAAAAAAGAAAAGCAAATGAAACAGCTAGGGCAACACACAAGACCTTTCGTAACGTTTCTGTTACTCAAAAACTGCAGCAACAGTAAAAATACCCTGTGCACTGTATTCACCTTATAAAGCTAAAAACCATTCCTGCCGGCCCGTAACAGTAACTTACTTTCCCTCAACAGTAAATCATCACTACATATGATATCGATGTTTCCATTTCCAATCTTCGTGGGCCCAATACTCAAACATCAAGTGGCCAATCCGCAGGTTACCAACTCCCTCCGTCCCAGTACGTGTGGACAGTGGAATAATAATAGGAAAAATTAGGTCTTCATTCTTATTTTTTTGCACTTCATTGATTAAAATCTTATTTATTTTTAAATTTTGATCAAGATCCTTCGATTTTAATAAACGTCATTAATTATTCAAAAACAAAATATTTACATGTCAAGATAATTAAGTTTTATTTTTAAATATATTCATTTAGTGTTAGAAACGTTACATTTAATATATTATATTTATGGCTAAACTTTTTATCATATATTTCTATTTCTAGTTTGTACCCATTTTTAATTTGCAATCATTTTTTAAATTGTACCAATTTTCTTTTAAATTTTAATTTGTACCCATATATTAATTTCTTTTTGTCCCTTATTTTTTAAACTTTTATTTATACTCATAATTCTTTTAACCTTTTATTTGTACTCATAATTTATTTATAATGTACCCATTTTTGTTTACAAATGTACCACTTTGTTATATGTAAAATGTATCCCTATTTTTTTTGTAAGTACCATTCTTTATGTCAAAATGTACCCATTTTTTAATGTAAAATCTATTTATTTTTTAATCTAAAATGTACCATTGTTTTTTTTAATATAAAATGTACCCATTGTTTTCTATATAAAATGTACCCACATTTTTATGTAAATGTACCAATATATATATATATACATACATATATATGTATATATATAATGTAGCCAAATTTTATAATATATACTCATTTTATAAAAATAAAAAAATAAAGAAAACAAAATCCTATTTTTTTTTTATAATCTAGAATGCACCCATAAGCAATTATTATTATTATTATTATTATTATTATTATTATTATTATTATTATTATTATCAAAACCCATAAGCAATTTTGAATAATTAAATTGGTAGTGTAAATGAAAGCAAAAAAAAGGTTGAGTCTTTATTGGTATTATTGCATTTTTTATTTATTATTATGTCATTTATGTAGCAGGAGAGGGACTTCAATCAAAAATAAAAAATGCATAAGGTTTGAGTCTATAAGTATAACCATCTGTTCTCACTTACTTTCTTGTCTAAAACCATGCTGTGTTGCCCAATTTTGTTAATATAATGAGTAAAGGAAATATTGGAGAAAAATGTGACAAATTAAATTGGGCTTTTGTAACAATTAGTTGAAAAATTACCCTGATTTGTCAAGAAAATGGAGATTGAACGTTGTAAGATATGCCCACTTAATTAATTTCTGGCTCCGTTTTTGCCCACGTAAATTAGCTATATACAAACTTAAACTTATTGTATTTTATGGCTAAACATACTTAACTTTTGCATACTATTGAATAGAAAAACAAAAACGAATTTACGTCAAAATAATATGTGGCCAAGACCATCACCTCATACATCTGCTGAAGTTTGTCACTGATGTGCGGTTTGACGAAAACAGATGTAGCAGGTAATTTTCTTTTGAACAAGTAAGAATAATTAGGGTTCTACCCACTCCTATTGTCAAATAAACTGGAGCCTCATGTGTCCTGCTAGGGACCCCAAGCCCCACCTGGTTCCTTAATTTCCTTTGCTTTGCTTTTGTCTTTTTGTCTTGAGGGAAAAGTAACGATCCATCATTTGCACTGCTGAAAGCAAAAAATTTGAATCTACCAAGTGAAACGAAACCTGTAATGAATGAATCAATGTGTTTTTCAATGCCCAATGGAATGGAGGACACTGATGAAAATACTGTTGTGATCTAGGGCAAAATATTTTCCATACATGTGCACTAGTTAAGGCTAAAGAATTAGCATTCATCCTTTTATATATATATAAGGAAAACTAATGAAAATAAATTGAAAACTTTTGAATTTTAACGATAAGGACAAAATAAAATGTAAAGTGAATAGTACCAAGATTGACTTTTTAGTGTTAAAATATGGTTTTTCATTAAAGTGAACAGTACCAGAAGCTTTTCGTTAAAGTTCTCATATATATATGGGAGATGCTAGCAGGACTCGCTCAATAAGCGAGTCTAAACAGACTCTCCACCCACGTGTATTTCCCTTGCTTAATGTCTTTCATGAGGAAATTTAAAAGTACTATTATGATATGAGACCTAAGGATAAAGAGAAATCAGCATACAACATAATATATCTGCCTAATTTCTATCTTTTGGATTCAAAAGAATTTCTCACCTATAATATTATACATATATTACACAACATAAATAGAATGGCATAAAAGTTGATAGTTGAATTATTATCTAAATATTAATTAATATTCTTAGTTCTTATTCATTACAAATCATTTAATTTACATAGCTACATCACTCTCGAGTTAATTGTTCAATATTTATAGCTTGGATCGTAGCAATACGTAGTAGAAGCAAGTTTTGCTAAAATAAATCTCTTCAAAAGACGAGCTCATGATAAGACCTCGAATCCTTTTATTTTTCTTCCTAAAGAGGTGTAATTGAGGGGACATGTATACTAAATCTCTTTCAGAAAACAGTATATATCCTAAGGATAAAAACTATAAAAAGCATAATCGTACAATTTAAAAGCCCGGCAAGGATTTGGTCCTCGGATTTAGACACACCTGCAACTACGTTACATCCACTTGGATTTCCCAAAAAAGGACCCCCACCCCAACCCACTTCTCTCTTTAGTATTTCCCTTAATTCCTGACCAGACACGAAAAGCCAATTTGACTCCAACGGTCCAACCCTAACAACAATACACCCTATCTCATTCTCTCTTGCCGACTGATTTAGAGGCACTATACCTTTATTTTAGGAGGAAGGCGCTCTCAATCGGAGATAAATATTTTGCCTTATATAATCGGCTATAAGTTAAAAATAGATACAAGAAAATATACAAAATGAAATTGAAGAAAACTGAAGTTCCACTATAACTGTGGATAATATAAAGAATAGTCAAACCTCATAAGCTCATGTAAGATCTATCATTTCATCAATGTAAGATTCATTCTCAACTTGCTCCGTCACGTCTAACGAATTTTTAAGTCTAACAAGTGTACAATACAAATAGGATGACGTGGAACATGTGTAGCCGTTGAGTTTCACAAGTGGGACAACTTGCTATCATATCAAGATGAAAGCTGAAATTACACCATAAAACTAATTAGTAATATAAAAAATAATTAAATCTTTTACAAGCCTATACAAAATCCTTTCACTCAAAAATTCATTCTCAACAGAACTAGCTCAAATTAATCCGTTGAATTCGGTCACACTTCTTGTTTTTGTGGAAGAAAAAAAAAATGTTACCATCTGAAAAGTCATGGGTTCGAAATAATAAATTATTTGTACCAACTGTGTATTATGCCATCTTAATCAATCATGTACAACAACACTTCTATAAAGTTATAAAGTTATAAATGAAACCAAGTCTATAATTTTAGGGGTTATTACTTAATAGAGGTGTAGTGAAAAAAATATTATTCATTAACTTATTTATCTTTATTAAATATTGTATTTGTTAAATAGCATTCCTGAGGATGACATTATAAAAATACCAAAAGTTTTATGCCAAGAAGCTATAAACATGAAGTTAGAAACATTTTGGCTTCAACAAGAAGGTGTCATGTTGACGAAGTATTATGTAGGCAAGCTCAAAGACGTGACATTGACTCTAAACATTAAAGCATTGTCTTAAACAACTTTACAAAAATATTTTAGTTCATCTTAAACTTTTGTTCGTGATATTATATATTTTTGTACTTATTGACAATTATTATTATGCGAATATGTGTTTCCTTGAGATGAGACAAAGAAAAATTATAAGTTATGTGGAGTTTATTTCTATGTATAATTGGTCTCAAGTTGGGACCTATGACTTTAAGAAGGTTATTCCTTTATAGAGTATTACCTTTGAGAAGTTTTACTGTATCATACATTTTACTATCTTAACCAATAATGTGTTATACCATTTTTATTACCTTAACTTGATCATGAATTATACTACATGAAGGACGGTAAAATGACTTGGAAGGTCTCTTGGAACCCTATAATGACCACCAAGTGTCACATCCCGACCCAGGCCCCTATCACATCTCGAGTTCGACTCCGCCGCAGCACGATATTGTCCGCTTTGGGCCCCGACCACACCCTCACAGTTTTGTTTCTGGGAACTCAAGCGAGCAGAACTTCCCAGTGGGTCACCCATCCTGGGAATGCTCTGGCCCATTCTCGCTTAACTTCGGAGTTCCTACGAAACCCGAAGCCAGTGAGCTCCCAAAAGACCTTGTGTTATGTAGAGATGAGAATATACATATAAGGCTTACATGATCCACCCCCCTAGGCGATGTGGGATCTTACCATCCACCCCCCTTAGGGGCCCAACGTCCTCGTAGGCACACTTCCAGCCATGGATTGGCTCTGATACCAAATTGTCACATCCCGGCCCGGGCCCCTACCACATCACGGGCTCGACTCCGCCGTAGCACGATATTGTCTGCTTTGGGCCCCGACCACACCCTCACGGTTTTGTTTATGGGAACTCACGCGAGCAGAACTTCCTAGTGGGTCACCCATCTTGGGAATGCTCTGGCCCATTCTCACTTAACTTCGGAGTTCCTACGAAACCCGAAGCCAGTGAGCTCCCAAAAGGTCTCGTGCTAGGTAGAGATGAGAATATACATATAAGGCTTACATGATCCACACCCTTAGGCGATGTGGGATCTTACTCCAAGTGTTTGATAAAATATTCGCTCGACAGATGAGGACGTAACCACCAAAAGCTTCATAAAATGCCTTACTAACAAAAACCAACTGAACTGAAAAAAAATTGCACACCGCGCATGTTGTAACCCTTAGGATATTATTTAAGGGATCGCCGCTAGGGGTGATCTTCGGGCGGATCGAAGTATGATTTTCAAATTTAGAATTTCAGTAATCTAAAAAATTTAGGAGCATAATTCGGAAATTTATATAATTTATATGTTTTTGAATATTCTCGAACTTTTATGTACATATAATTTATTATTCTTTCTTAATTTTTGGTATATGCTTATGTATAAATTCAATTAATTTTTTAGTATACTAGGATGCTTATCCTTTTTAATATAAGTGTATGTTCAATAAACAAACAAAAGACATCCAAAACTAACAATAAAATATGAAAGTTGATTATAAAATGCATAAGTTGAGTAAATAACTACAAAAATGAGAATATTTCAAAACTTTTTTCGTCGGAATAAGTTTGAACTCTTCGGAACACTTTGAAAAAATTTGGATTGGAAATTTAGAACTATCCGAATCTTTAAATGTATTCCAATTTCCCTTCCAATTTTTTTGAAGATACTCAGATTTTCGAGTTCGAATTCAGAAATTTTACTTTGGAAATTAGAAACACCATTCCAACTTGCATCCCCTTATCGCCACTGTTTACCACATCAACCGAAGAATAATTTGAATGAAAGCAACGTTACTACAAAGTCAGTTAAGACATATCGTACAAGCATATAGTATTTACCAAATGACAAAGGAAAGGAGAAGCAAAAAGCAGAGGAAACCTTTGCTAGGCTAAAGAACATCTGGGCCTCCTGGCTAGGCTATATAGGACCGTAGGGTAGACACCCGAATCCTGCGCCAAAGATTGGCTGACTTACATGACGACATCTCTCTCCATCTCTTCTTCTCCTTCATTCAAAACCATCAAATTAATAAAGAAATCCAGGGTCTTCCTTCCCTGTCTATAAATATGTACCCAAAGGCACTTATCCCTACCAAGTTCTAGCTAGCAACAGAAGCCCAGTTTTAAGCAACCAAGTAGCCACGTTTTACTGTGCTTCCCTAGCTAAATGGACTACTTCACTGCTGCTAACTCTAACTCAAATAATTTCTCCAACTCTTCTTCTTCCGTGACAAAAAACAATCGTGGTGGTGGGAAGAACAAAAGTAAAGGAGTGAGGCTGTCCACCGACCCACAGAGCGTGGCTGCTAGGGAGAGGAGGCACAGGATCAGCGACCGCTTCAAGATCTTGCAGAGCTTGGTTCCTGGCGGGACCAAGCTGGACACGGTGTCCATGCTGGAGGAGGCTATCCACTATGTGAAGTTCCTCAAGAGTCAGATATGGCTGCACCAGACCATGATCAACTTTGCGGACGATCACCATGATCCCTCGTCGTCATCATCACCACCGTCCATGCTGATGGATATTCCAGCTTATGATCATGATCTTCATCCAATTGGGTGTCTTGATCATGATCTTCGTCTAACTGGGTGCCTTGATCATCTTTCTCACCAGCTTCATCAGCAGACTCATGATTTATACGCTCACAGCGATTTCGTTAGCGCTGCTGCTTCAGTGCAGCCACCGTCACCACCAGCAGTTAATATTCCAATAATGCCCCAGTACAATTGCTTCCAAGGTCAAGAAACAATTGGCAATATTGAAGCCTATATGAAATATTATAGCTAGCTTTAGTAAAGAGGGGACGGCCGACAGGATTCTCCGCGCAACGGTTCCTTTCTCAAGGAAAACGGTTTGATGCCTCACACGACAATTGACGAATAGCTAATTTCGCTTAATCTTAATTTGTTTTCATCAGAAAATAGCTAGCTTAAGTGTCTCTCTGTCTCTCTCTTAGGTTATGAATTAGTATGTTGGGGAGTTAGATGTGATTAGATGGTAGTAGTGGTGTGTTTCAATAACAAAAATGTTTCTTTTAGCTAATGTTACTTTGTGTTGCTCTAAAATTGGAAAGGAATGTTCTCTGCGTTTGATTGATTGGTTTCTGTCTTGACTGATTTAGATTAAGTGCAAATATGGTGTGCTGATGAACCTAGGAATGATCCTAAAAGTGTGGATTAGCTTAAATATCCAGTGGGTTTTAGGCCGAATTAGTAGATCATGTTGCTAAATAAGCTTCTGGGTCGGTACTCATTAGTTTCCTCCGGTATTAAGGGGGTTCTCTTGTATCAAAATGCTGTTGCAAACTTGCAACCATTTCATATCCCCACCCACAATTTACAAGTTTTAAGTTTTATTTTTTATATTTTGCTAAGAAGTGTTTTTCTTACTAAAGGATCGATTTACGTGCTTTGGGTTTAGTTTTATTTTTTATTTTTTGGCTAACAAAGTATTTTTCTTGCTAACTAGAATGATTGGACGGATAATAGAATTGTTGCACAATCCATATTCTATCATGCCCAAGGTTATAAAAGGCGCTAGGCGCTAGTCGGGCGGCGGGATAGGGCCTAGCGCCTAGGCGGCTAGGCGGAGCCTAGGCGGGCGGCTAGGCGGACTAGGCGGATTTAAGTAAATCTATTCTATTTTGTGTAAACAAGTGTCTATTTATACTTAAAATATACATAATTTCGTCATAAACTAGAAAATAGAATGACATCTATATTATGAAGTATTGGAACATAAAGAAAACATAGGGAGCAAACATATAATGTGTGTTTATTTAAGTATTTAATAAGTCTCTTACAATTTATTGGAAATAATAAAATGCAAAAGGAAAGTTATCTATTTTTTATCTAAGTGAGTTGCAACCTAGGCAGGTGTCTAGGCGGGTCTGGGCAGGCTAGGCGGGCGCCTAGGCGGGCGCCTAGGCGGTCTAGACGAGCGCCTTAGCAGGTCTGGGTGGGCTAGGCGGTCTAGGCATTAATCGGGGCGGTGACCAGCCTCCTAGCGCCTAGGCGGGGCCTAGGCGGTGCTAGGCGGGGATTTTTAGAACAGTGATCATGCCATAAAATTAAAGGAATTTTAACGAAAAGCTTCCGGTACTGTTCACTTTAACGAAAAACCACATTTTTACACTAAAAAATCAATATTGGTACTATTTGTTGAGAGTACAACCTTTCACAGCAATAGTGCATCACATTAGCTATTAAGCTTTAGCATACTTAGTGATTAGCTGTACATTATGCTTAGCTGACATATATGGTTGGGATAGAATATTTATGTATAAATACATTGTGTAATGGTCATTTGATATGTAATGAAAATCACAATCTTATTTTTACTTTCTCTCTCTATAAATCTCTCTCTAAATTCTCAGTTTCTACATGGTATCATCACCATCGTCTAACCGACTTCGATCCTCCGCTTCCCTATCTTTCTTGAAATTTTCTTGCATTTCTTGAATTTTCCTATCTCCCAAACAGGTCGCTGCACCTTCGATTTCTTTGTTTTCGTCCCCAAATTCCTCAAATTAGGTTATGGCACCTGCTGCGAACTCTTCTAATTCTACTTCTTCACCTAATTCCCCAGTGAATCCCCCTCCCAGCGAGATCTCTAATCCTTCGATCATGACGATTGGATCGATTTCTATTGCAAATGTTGCTGGAATGATTCTAACGAAGCTCAATCGTCAGAACTACATCACCTGGTGCAGCCTCTTCATTCCTGTCCTAAAGCGTTTCAAGCTCCTTGGTCTCGTCACTGGTGAAGATCTCCGTCCTCCTGAATTTGTTCTCAGTACCTCTAGATCTCGCGACTCAATCCTCTCTATGAGATCTGGTGCGAGCGTGATCAAATTCTGATGATCTGGATCAACTCCACACTTTTTGAAGATCTTCATCCTTTGACTATTAGAATGGAAGATTCTCGCTCTCTTTGGCAGTCTCTTGAGCGACGTTTCTCTGGTGCTTCACGCACACATGTTTATTGTCTTCGATCGAAGATCCAAACGATTCAGTTTGGTGACTCTTCCATGACTGATTATCTTCATTCGATCAAAGATATTTCTGATAAACTTGCTGCTGCTGGTGAACCGATATCTGAATCTGATCTCGTTGCATACATTTTATCTGGTCTTCCTGATGACTATGAATCTTTTGTTGACTCTATTGAGACTCGTACTGAGTTTGTGAGAACTGATGAACTTCATGGCCTTCTATTGAGCAAAGAGATCTCACTCCAAAAACGCAAAACCAGAGCTTCATCTTCCTCTGTTGCACCCTTTCATGCTTATGCAGCACAACTTAACACCTCCGGTACTCAGTCGAATAGAGTTAACTCTCGAGGCCGTTTCCAAAATTGACATCGGTACAATCATAATCGTAACTTTGGGGGAAATAAACCTAACAACTGGAACTCCAACAATTCTGATGGTCTCTTTAGTGCTAGCCCTTCTCATCAGACATTTGGCTCATCCAACTCCTCTGGGGCGCTCAGTTCAATGTCAACTCTACCTTCAATATGGTCACTGGGCTCCTACGTGCAATCGTCTCTCGTAATTTTCTTCGCACTCGAATGCATCAGCTCCTACTGCAATGTCTGCTTTGAATGCCTCTTCTCCTCATAGCTATTGGCTTACTGATAGCGGTGCATCTCATCATGTCACACCTGATCCTTCTGCACTCAACTCTGCAATTCCATATTCTGGCAATGATCAGCTATTTGTTGGTGATGGAAAAGGTCTGCGCATTTCTCATACAGGATCTGCTATCATTTGCACAAATAATGCTACTTTTAGATTGAATGATGTGCTTTTAGTTCCTCAGGCTTCTCATAATTTGCTCTCTGTTTACAAATTTGTCTATGACAATTGGTGTTCTCTGACATTTGATCCTTTTGGATTCTATGTCAAGGACCTAAGAACTGGGAAGATGCTTTTCCAGGGCCCCAGTGAAGGAGGCTTATACCTTTTCTACTGGAAAGCTTAAAATGGTGTCTCTGGGATTGCAATTTCACCAACAGCGTTGATGATAGCTAAAGCTGATTTTCAGATTTGGCATCAACGTCTTGGCCACCCTTCTAGTTGCATTTTAAGTTCTGTGGTGAATAAAAATCATTTGCCTGTAATTGGTTCTGTTAATAAGTTGTCTGTGTGCACAGCTTGTCAATTAGGCAAAGCTTCTAGATTGCCGTTTACAACTTTACCTTGTACATCCACTAGGCCACTTCAATTGCTTCACACTGATGTGTGGGGTTCATCTCCCACATCCTCATGTACTGGATACAAGTTTTACATAATAATAGTGGATGACTTTACTAAATATAGTTGGCTTTATCCTCTGTATTACAAGTCTGATGTCTTCTCCACTCTCAAGACTTTTATCTTCAAGGTTCAAACTCTATTTGAGCTCAAAGTTCAGTGTATAAGATATGATTTAGGGGGTAAGTTTCTTAATAAACCATTGCAAAGCTTTCTTAATGATCAAGGTATCACCCATCAGTTGAGCTGCCCTCACACTCCTGAGCAAAATGGGTGTGCAGAAAGGAAGCATCGTCATGTTGTTGAAATGGGCCGAACCTTATTATCTCAGAGTGGTTTACCTGCAAAGTTTTGGGTTGAAGCTTTCCAAACTGCTATATATCTTTTTAATCGGTTACATCCTCAATCCTCTGTGATCAGTCCTTGGGAACTTCTATTTCATGCCTCTCCCAAGTATCATACCTTGCAGACTTTTGGATGTGCTTGCTATCCCTGGCTCAAACCGTATGCAACTGACAAGTTGGATTCCAAGAGTAAATAGTGTGTCTTTTTGGGTTACAGCTTGAATCACAGTGGTTATAGGTGCTTGGACCCTATTACTAATAAGCTCTACATTTCCAGACATGTAGTCTTTGATGAATCTGTGTTTCCTTATCAACAGCTTATGTAAGTCTCAGTTCCGAATACCTGTTCACAGCCTCACACATTTGCTCATCTGTCTGTTCCACTGCCCGTGTTGTCCCCTGCACAGCCTTCTACATCAGTGGTTCCTACTACAGCGTCATCTTCTCCTACATCAATGGCTCTTACTACATCATTGCATCCTCCCTCCACCACTTCTTCTAATACAAAATCATCTTCTCTTATCCCTGCTTCTCAACCACCTTTTTCCCAGCCTCTTGCTCCTGTTAACACTCATCCAACGGTTACACAAGCAAAGGCCGGTATTCATAAACCCAAAGTGTTTACTGTAACCAAACACTCTCTTCCATCCACTGTTGATTCTCTCACAAAGTTACCCTCTCCTCCATCTACCTTTCTCCAAGCATCCAAACATGCTCACTGGATGGAAGCTATGCAATCTGAGTTTCAAGCTCTGCAATCGACTGGAACTTGGGAGTTGGTTCCACATAACTCCAATTACAACCTTGAAGGTTGTAAATGGGTGTTCAAAGTAAAACACAAACCAGATGACACTATTGAAAGGTACAAGGCCAGACTTGTGCGAAAGGTTTTCATCAACAAGAAGGTTTGGATTTCTCAGAAACCTTTAGTCCCGTTGCAAAACCTACTACTATCAAGATCCTACTATCCATTGCAGTGAATTATAATTGGTTTGTACATCTGTTGGACGTGAGTAATGCTTTTCTGCATGGTCAATTGAAGGAAGCTGTGTGCATGATCCAGCCTCCCGGTTTTGTGGATCCCTCTAAACCTCATCATGTTTGCAAGCTTAAGAAATCACTCTATGGTCTTAAACAAGCTCCTCGAGCTTGGTATGAAGCCTTCTACAATGCCATTGTTTCTATGGGCTTTAGTTCCTCTTACTCTGATACAAGTCTCTTTATCAAACGAGATATTTCCATGACTTTCATATTGGTTTACGTTGATGATATAATCATCACTGGAAGTTTAACCACTGAGTGTCAATCCCTCATTTCCAAACTTCAAACTATGTACCATGTTAAGGATCTGGGCGACATTCATTATTTCTTAGGTATTGAGGTTCAACGGTCTTCCAAGAGTTTGTTTATGCACCAATCCAAGTATGCTTTAGATCTCCTCAAGAAAACAGACATGCTTGGCGTTAAACCATGTGCTACACATGTGTCTGCCTCGAAACTTGATCACTCCGGCACTCTCCTATCTGACCTTACTTCTTATCGGTCCACAGTTGGTGCTTTACAGTATCTCACCTGGACAAGGCCTGATTTAGCCTTTGCTGTCAATCAAGTTTGTCAACATATGCATTCTCCACGAACTATTCATCTTCAGGCAGTCAAGCGTATTTTGCGATATCTCAAGGGCACTATTGATTATGGTCTTTGGTTCACTAAAGGCACTCAATGCCTTACTGCTTGGTCTGATGCAGATTGGGCAGGTTGTCCTGTCCACCGAAGATCTACTAGTGGTTATTGTGTATTTCTCGGCCCTAATCTCATCTCCTGGAGTGCTAAGAAACAAGCAATAGTAGCTCGATCATCAACTGAAGCAGAGTATAGGTCTCTTGCTCAAACTGCTGCTGAATTAACCTGGGTGTGCAAAAATTTGCAGGATATCTCTTTTCCCTTGTTACGAACTCCTGCAGTATACTGTGATAACAAAAGTGCAATTGCACTTGCTTTCAATCCTGTTTTCCATGCTAGGACAAAACATGTTGAAATAGACTATCACTGCATCCGGGAGCAAGTTTTACTCGGTCACATTGATGTGTCTCATGTCGCCTCAGATCTTCAAATTGCTGATATTTTCACCAAGTCCTTAGCTGCTGATCGTTTTGTTGTTCTTACTCACAAGCTCTCAGTTCGGTCTCCTGCCTTCAGCTTGAGGGGGTGTGTTGAGAGTACAACCTCTCACAGCAACAGTGCATCACATTAGCTATTAAGCTTTAGCATACTTAGTGATTAGCTGTACATTATGCTTAGCTGGCATATATGGTTGGGATAGAATATTTATGTATAAATACATTGTGTAATGGTCATCTGATATGTAATGAAAATCACAATCTTATTTTTACTTTCTCTCTCTATAAATTTCTCTCTCTAAATTCTCAGTTTCTACACTATTTACTTTACCTTTTATTTTGTCTTTATCGTTAAAACTAAAAGTTTTCAAGTTCTTTTCATTAGTTTTTCTTAAAATTAAACCTTACATTTATAAGGAAGCAAATGTAATGGAAAGTTGTTTTACTGTTTTTGAATTCATTTGTAGTTATTATGCTAAAGAGAGAAAAAGGAATATACAAAGAGTAAATTAGTTAAAATTATTAATCAAACAAAAATCAATCACTGATATGGTTTGTTTGGAACGTTTTCGGAAGAGTAAAATGTGTGTAAACAAAAAAAATAAATTATGATTACGTTTATACAACCTAAAAGCGTTTTATAAAGAAGCATATGCACTTCTTTGTGAAACACTAGAATTTTTAATTAATATTTGAGTTAATTAGGATTCACCTTGCCAGCCATATCTTTTTTTTAATAAACATTGAATCCTTAATTTTTTTAGTTAAAATTTGAGTTACATTTGTAATCATCCTCAATATCGATGTTTTTAATTTTTTTTTTTGATACAATGTTATATTTATACTAGAGGATAAAGTAATAAATTGGCAACGAATATACTTTTCCTTCAAATCCATGAATTAAAATCAAATAATAAAAGTGATACAAAGTTCCCTAAAACTACCATGAATAAAATGAAATGCTTTGATAGTGTGTAAAATCAATTTAGGCACTCGAGCTACTAAAAAAATAAAATTTAGCAAAACCTTTTATGAGCATAAATACTTCTTATATAAGTAGTACTAAACGAAGCGTTTGTGTGGGAATTGGTAGCAATGAAGAGTTTGTGTGGTTTGAAGAATTCCTGATTTGCTTATCAATATTTTGTTCGAAGGTGTTTTATAATTTGCCTATGTATTGTCATTTTAGGATATGTTATCTTATTGTGCGGGGACACTCTTTTTTCTTCGATCGGATTAAAATTCTCTGAAATTTTTTTATCGAGACCTATTATGCACGATATTCTCAATTTGTATGTTTTCTGATTTATTTAATGAATATTGTACTTTCTTCAAAAAAAAAAAAAAAAAAGAGGGTAGTACTGAACGAGTCATCAACACAGGAGAAAGCTAATTAAATGCACGAAGCACGTTGGAAAACTGGTTACCGTACCTTTTTAAATTTGTTGTTTTAATGTTTTCTCTTTTTAATTCTAGTTTGTCATACAATCATTTTCAGAATCTCTCTTACCAAAAGGATTTTTGAAATGTGGAAACTAGATTACCAAACTTAAAGCATCTCTAACCATGTTATTTGATTTTATAGGAAAGTTTTGGCTGAAAATATAAAAAGTTATTTTAAGAGCTCTCTAACATGTTGTACTCCAATAGTCCAATCACAATTATGGGTGGGTTCAAAAAACCGAAAACCGAAAACCGAACCGAACCGAAACCGAAAAAATCGAACCGAACGAAAAAACAGAATCGAATTGAAAAAATCGAACCGAACCGAATTCTTTTGGTTCGGTTTGGTTTTGGTGGTCTAGAAACCGAACCGAACCGAACCGAATTAATTAAATTAATATTTTTAATTTTATCATGGATGTTTTGCAAGTATGGTTATTAATTGAGGTACTTCATTTCCAGGTTTAAAAAAAGACCGTACAAGGATATTGAAAAGTCTTATTGGGATGTATTCTTCCTTCTCCTCAGACGTTGTTTCTGTACTGTTGGAGTTCTTGTTGGAGGCTATAAATATCTCAGACTCCTCGGACGGAGCTTCCAGTAAACACCCAAAGTGGTCCAAGACTACTTATTTTGTTGAATGAGTGGAAGCTTGTGATAACAAAATTTTCAAACAAGGAACCAGAGTTGCTTCTGGCTCTTCTGAATGCAGTTCTTGATATGATTGAGACTCGGGAAACAGTGATTTATGAGACGGGTAATCACATGTCCAAATTTTTTTTGTTTTTTTGTTTGGGTATTATTTGTTCCTTCTCATTCAGATATAGACTGGTAGAACATATGCCGAGATTGTGTGTAGATTTTAATTATATATACATGGTAACTGAGTTCCTTCTCTACATGATAACGGTCCCATCAGAACAGTGATTTCTTGAGTAGAGAGTGTTTTTGAATTTGCATGCTGAGATATTTTTCCTCTTGGCTTCCCTTGATAAAGTTGCATATTTCATTTCTATATTACATTTGGTGACAACTAAACAGCAACGTTTAATTATTTGGTTTGGTTTTGGGATGGGTTATAGTATGATAATGCTCTCATGTCCACCAATCTATACTAGCTCTTTATATTATTCATAGTTAAGAGTTGAGGTGTGAAGAAAATGGTAAAAAATTTTACTTTTCTAAAAAGAAATCTATTTACAGTTAAACTTTAAACCCAAAATATTAAAAAAAAAAAAACCTTTATGTTATAATTCTAGTTGAACTTTAAATGTTTATTTTCATTGTCTTTGATTCTAGTTGGAATATTTATGTTATGATTGTGTTGGAGATGTTAAAATTTAAGATTTCAATTTTTTTTATTTTTTGAAAAAAAAAAAACCGAAACCGAACCGGAAAAAACCGAACCGAAAAAAACTGAAAAAAAAATGAGCCGAACCGAACCGAACCGAAGTTTCGGTTCGGTTTCGGTTTTAGCAAAAAACCGAACCGATTTGAACCGAACCCATCCCTAATCACAATCTGTATTTTAGAGTCATAATGACTATAAGTCAATAATTAGCCAATAAAAATTATTTATTTATTTAAAGAAAAACTAATACAAAGAGTTTGAAAACTTTGAGTTTTAACGATAAAGACAAAATAAAGGGTAAAATGAATAGTACCATAATTGAATTTTTAGTGTAAAAATGTGGTTTTTCATTAAAGTGAACAATATCGAGAACTTTTCATTAAAGTTTCCTTTATTTAAAGTAATATTAAAACAACTTTTCGTTAAAGTTCCCTTTATTTAAAGTAATATTAAAACAACTAGCGCTAATTATGAGAAGCATGATTGAAGTTGATTTTTTGAAATCCTCCTTAAATTCTAGTTAAGAGCTCATTTAGAAAGTCCATTAGAGATCTCTTACCATTTACTTTCTAATGCCAATAAAAAATGATAATTTCCTCTAATGTTTTCGGGTGCATAAGTTTAATTCGTAGCTTCAATCATCTAAAAATTAAATAGAAAACATGTTCGATTCCTAATATCAAAAATATTTTTGACCTAAGCGAATTTTTTCTATTTTGTGTTCCGGTGTCAAAACAAAAGTGGCGTATATTTCATATAATTTGCTTTTCTGTGATTCTATGAAATTATAGTAAAAATAAATGAAAAACGCGATTGCAAGTGGCCCTTTACTATAGTTGTAGAAATGAATTGAGTTTTTGCATGACGGCGTGGATTTGAATCCATCAACAACTAGTCAAACGAAATCTATCGTTTGTCAGAAGGAAAAAAAAAAAATTGAAATACGCAATTGATTCCTAAACCCTAAACCCATTGGGCCTATAGTAAGCCCAGATACATCCACATATGGCCTTTACAGTTGTTCGTTTTTGACGTCCAACAACGACCCCTTCCGTAATAGCCACTGGCGGGAACCATAGCAAATCTTGGAAGTTCAACACCTTGCCATGCTGCTGCCCTCCGCATTTTGCAAAGAAGGGACAGAACGCATCAATGGCGCACTTCAGTTCAGGTACTTACCCTAACAATTTCAACTTTTAAACCCTTATGTGGTGTACATGTTTGATGGCTCACCACATGTTTGATGGCTCACCACATGTTTGATGAAAGTCCTCATTGAACATCTGCATCATTCTGAGGGGCATTATATCTAGACCATGAAGATTACAACATTGTATATATACATATACTTAGTCTCCGTCGTTGTCACCGCCATTTCGCGGTTTATAATTATATGAAAGTGTAACACCAACAAAAGTAACAGTTAAGAAAAAGTAAAGAAGAAAGTTGAAAACAAAACAATTTGTGTCTATGGAGAAAATGATTGCGAAGAGGAAGAAGAAGATGTAATAGGTGGAGAGAAATGGCATGTACAGTTTGGGTCATGGATGGCCCTCTTCCTACTCATATCAAGTTTTGAACAAAACACACAATATGGACCCCGAAACACTCTGTCTTCTGAAACAATCCCGTCGCTATAGTCTTGCATGATATACGTGCTCTCCTCTTCCAAGGCTTCGTCCTCCTCATCGTCCCATTCGGCACGAGTTTTGTAAGAATATCCCATCATTGGAAGAATCGCCAGAAGAATTTTGTCAATGCTGTCCTCTAACCAGTTTCTTCCTTCTTCCCACACGATTAAGAGGATAACAACAACTCCTGCTCCCACTCCATAACCCAATCCAGTATATATGGACTGCCAATCAAACTCTACTTTTGACACTTTGTTTCGATCCGTTCGTGATGCATCTGGTGAAATGTTGGAATCACTGCATTGGAGATTCAAAGGTGCCCCACACAATCCTTTATTGCCAGCGAAAGAATCTGGTGAAAAAGATTGAATCTGAGTGCCAGTTGGAATCTTCCCATATAGTTGATTGTTTGAGAGATTCAGGAACGAGAGGAAATTAAGTTTGACAAACTCTTGTGGAATTGTTCCGCTCAATTTGTTGTCTGAAAGGTCTAAAGACTCAAGCTGTCGTAGGTTACCTAGTGATGATGGGATTGCACCTGTGAGAGCATTAATGGACAAGTTGAGGCCATAGAGTGATGTGAGATTTCCCACTTCCTCAGGTATTGATCCATTGAAATTGTTGCTGGAGAAGTCAATCGAGGTGAAGACTGTTAAGATCTTTACCAATTCCATCTCTAGACCCTTGGTGGTAACTGTTATAGCATCCTGATAATATATCTCATTGAACTGCAGAACTGGAAATCGGAGGTGATTAATCTTTGCCATGTCATCATCTTCGTCAGCCATCATTGCTGCCCAGGTCATCAAACATTTTCCTGGTATTTTACCACTAAAATTGTTATGAGCAATGTCAACAATTTGAAGCTTTGGCCAGGTGCCAGTGGTTTTGTGACATCCAAAGAGGCCATAAAATTGGTTGGATCGCAAAACAAGGACACGCAAAGAGGATATTTTCTTCAACAAGCAAGGATAGATATCTCTTATCTGATTGTTTCCCATGTTTAGAACCTCTAACATTGTGCAGTTGGCAAGAGATTCTGGAAATAGACCTACTATCTGATTTCCACTGAGATCGAGAGTTTTTAAACTACAATGTTGTGGAAATCTATTAGGGACAGAGCCACCAAGTTTGTTTCTCCTCAGATTAAGTACTGCCAGTGTGCTGCTTATCTCAGTCAAGCATTGGGGAATTGTGCCACTTAGAGAATTATTGGACAAATCAAGAACCTGGAGATATGACGTGTTGCACACTGATTCTGGAATGCTGCCTTGGAACTTATTGCTTGAAAGAGAGAAGAACATTGTGTACGTAAGGAAATCACCAATGTCTGCCGGTATGCTAGAGCTGAAGTTGTTTCTCGAATAATCCAGATAAGTGGCCAATCTTGGAAGCATTGGAATTTGTCCCTGAAGCTGGTTGGAATGAAGGTCAAGCACAGACAAAGTAGAAGTAAGATTGAGGAAATGACCTTCAAGAGTCTCCAGAGAGTTGCAAGAAAGATTTAGTTGAACAAGATTACTGAGCCTCCAAATCCAGTTGGGTATCTCACCATGAATCTGGTTTTGTGATAGGTCCAGAGAGACTACTCGAGATTGATTTCTCAAGAAATCAGGAAACTTTCCCAACTTTCCAGAAGCCAGTTTCAATGTGGTAATGTTAGGAAAGGAGGAAAGCGAGGAACTGGAACTGTTATATTTAATCAACAAGCTATTGTACGAAAGATCAAGACTCGTAAGATTTCTTAGCTGCTGAATATCATTCAGAAGAAAAGAGCCAGTGAAGTTGTTCGAAGAAAGTGAAAGTATTTTGAGCTGGCGGAATTTCAAGATATACTTGGGAATTGGCCCTTCCAACTTGTTGCTTCTCAAATCAAGCGTGTCCAGTACAGATATAGTACCAAATTCAGGCAACCGACCAGAAAATTCATTGTTAGAAAGCTGTAGCTTCTGCAGCATGGGAAGAGAAAACACAGATGGTGGAATAGTCCCATTAAGTAGATTGAATCGCAAGTCGAGATTCACCAGATTAGTCAGGTTTTCCCAGCGTGAGGAATTAATCTGACCCGTTAACTGATTGTAAGAAAGATTTATTTGGGTCAGATTCTTGGCCATACTGAAGGATGGAACTGAACCATTGAACTTGTTCATCGACAAGTCCAAATAAACCAACTGTGTAAGGTCTTCCATTGACTTTGGGATTGGTCCAGTGAAATTGCAATATCCAATGTCTATTTTGGACAGCAATTTGAGGTTCCCAATAGAGTTAGGAAGCATCTGGCCTGAGAAATTTGCCCCATTGAGAACCAGCGATCGAAGAGAGCCATTCTTTGGAAATTCTGGTAAGGAACCTTTAAGCTGTGGATTACTGGATAAGTCAATGGTCTGCAGTGTCGGCACCTGGAAGATCTTCTTTGGGAATGAACCATTTAATCCCGAATTCATGATTCGTAAGGAAATCAAATTCGAGAAATTCGAGAAGAACTCCGGAACTTGAGTAGACAAATTGTTGTTCTCAATCCGAATAACTGAGAGCGACTTAAGCTTCAGTAATGAATCATCAATAGGGCCTGAAAGGTTACAAGTGGACAAGCTCAATACCCTCAAGTTTGGCAATGATGATATTGCTTGGCACCACTCAGTCCCCTGTGCTGATATATTCACACCATCAAGATAAAGTTCAACAAGCTCAGAAAAGCTCCTAAGCAGCACATCCAATTTCGGATTCTCAAGATTCAACGAAGGAGTTCCGGGGAAATAAAAGGTAGACAAATCAAGAGTTACCAACCTCGTCAGGTGCGAAATCTCAATCGGAACCTGCCCCGCAAAGCCAGCATTTGACAAGTTCAGATTACTCAAACCGGTTAGCTGCTTGAACTCCGATGGAATCTGAGCATTCTGGAAGTTATTGTAAGCCAAATTCAGGTACTCGATTGACTGCAGACGGAAAAGAGAACTCGAATTATCAAGTCCATCCGTAATCGCCTCACTGCTCAAGTCCAGATTCGAAACACAACCCTTTTTGCAGGACACTCCTTCCCAGGAGCAGTGATCCGAGCCATTGTTCCACTTGACAAGTTTCTTAGACGTTGCAGGGTCAAATATGAGGCTCTTCTTCAATTGTAGCAGCAAAGATTGCTGATCGCCGGGACATTGGCCGTCGACGAGAAATACGTTGATGCTGATGGAAAAGTAGTAAAAGGGTATTAAGAAAAGCCATGAAAACAGAGGAATTTTCATTGAAATCTCAGAGAAAAGGAAGCAGAGCAGGCTAGAACTTTCTCAATGGATACATGAAGGCAAAGATCCATGAAAAAACCCTTTTGGGCCGTGGATTCGGGTCCTTGACCGGACGAAAATCCAGCGGAGTTAGCACGGAAGGACTAAGAATTCAGATGAAGAAAAAACGGAGAGAATTTTTGGGATGGGGAATTGAAAGAAGAGTCCCTGAAACGCGTGTGCCCGTTTGTATAATGTTTGACTCGTTCGTACTTCCACTGGGCAGCCTTAGATTGCTTGCGGCAAGTTGCAAACATGGAATATTCAAAGCTCCCAAATGGTGTTCGTCTCTTCTTACATTGGTTGTTGACTTTCTTGCTTTGTATCGTGGAAAAATAACCACATTCCCTTTCTTGATCCAAATTTTTTAGTGGCATGTACAATGCGTTTGGAGATTTTTGATGAATTTAATTCTTTTTATTGGAAAAATAAGAAGTTTATGGAGATGTTATTACAATGGTGGGGCTGTGTGTATGACGTTTTAATTCCGCGCTAGGAGAAGCTCACTTGTAGTCATGCTGGGGAAGATTGGGGAAACTAAAATTTTAGTTTGTAAATTAAATGATGTGTCAACAATAGAAAATAAGCATGTTGATTAACACTTATGTAATAATCCAATCATCAGCCAACACATCATTTAGTTTAAGATGAATCACTTGGCCACTTAGTATTACGGTGTAGTAGTATTTCTCTTCATTTGTAAGTGAGGGGTCTTAGGTTCGATTCTCGATAAAGGCGAATTTGAATCATATTATTATTAGCTCATTGTAAGGCTAAACTCATCCCCTTTCCCTCATGTAGATAATATCGTTTGTAAAAAAAAAAAAAAAAATCACTTTAATTGGCCCAAAATTTGATACATAAAGATAAAATGATTGTTTTATTGATGCAGAAAAAATTTCTTAATGACAATGGACCAACACATACGCAACAAATTACATAATAATGAGGTATGTCATTAACCAACACGTTCGCAACAAATTACATAACAATCAGGTATCAAACTCAACACAAATTAGTCGAACTCTCATGAAATCAAGTGACGACTACTACTATAGATCAAAAGCTAATTGATTTTTTACTTTAAAAGTCTTTAGTTTGCATTTTAAAGTTTAAATAATTCTGGGAAACATAGTCATAGAATCTCATGTATTACCCATTAACAAATGTTAACAATAATATAGCATTGTAGAATAATTAGAAAAATAATCAGAAGAATCAGTCTTCAATTCCGGCTAACTGTGGCTCTCTCAAATATTAATCAATTCTTGTAATCGTGGTTGTTGCAAAACCAGACCGTCATCATCGTTAAATAATTAGATTTTTTAAGTTTTTTTAATAAAAAAATGGAGTAGCTGTAGCTTGACCACGACATTCCATCATTTTGGAGACAGAAAAGACTCACAGAAGAATTTTAGTTTCTTTCTAGCCATCATCGTGTGATTTGCCAGTGTCAAGAATCGAACACAAACCGTGTGAAATACGAGATTGAAATTCAATCTCGTCTGTTGAGCCACCTGGTGGTGATTATTAGATTTTTAAAGTTAAGTAGGATTCGTTTGCATGTTTCAACAACAGTATTTTAGGGCTAAGCTAATAAAATGTAATATGCTAGTCTGAATCATATTGCTGAAAAGTATGTACATACGTTATTTTATACAAAATATCTTCATTATTTTGGTTTTTAAATTGATGCTTTGCGTGTTAAACGATGAACATGCGAATTTCTAATTTGGAATGCATCATTTTCTTGGTCGGAAGTGTTGATTTCGGCACCGGACGGATTAAATACTATAAAGTGTGAAGTCATTGACAAGTCGGCCATCTCGAAATGGATGTCAATTCTTGGAAGAGATGGACAAATTATTTATTTGTTCTTGTAATCATGGATGATTTTGAAGCTGATTTCAGTGTCGTTGTTGGTAAAGAGCGAAAGTCATGCAATTTTGTCGGTAAACCGTTAGGAGTATGAATTTCACATTTAGTCGTGTAATTTGGTGTTTTCAAAACCTCATAATAGGAATAGGAAAATTGTTGAGGGTATGAATCTCATACCGAAGAAATGATGGATCTTTTATGTGTGTTAATAAGTAATTGAGTTACTTCTCAGATCACCAAATAATTTTAAGGAAAACTAATGAAAATGAATTGAAAACTTTGAGTTTTAACAATAAGGACAAAATATAGGGTAAAGTGAATAGTATCAGGATTGACTTTTTAGTGTAAAAATGTGATTTTTCATTAAAGTGAACAGTATCAGGAGCTTTTCTTTAAAGTTCCCATAATTTTATGATGGAACCTCAACTTTCTTTAAAAACTATATATTGATTGAGGAAAAAAAAACCATCTCAAGGAGAAGCACAAAATACTTAGCTCCTTATGTGGAAGGACCTATTTCTTCTTGAAGACTAATCACAGTTTGATATGTGCATACACTGCTTTAAATATTTTTTTTCTTTTTTTGGTCATATGAATTAGGATTCGTTTGAGAAATAAAAGCACTTAGAGTGCTTTCTGCAAGAAGCACATAACTATGTGATACTTTGATTTGCATATAAAGGAAGAGTGATGGCTCAGAGACTGTTTTTGTAAGAAACAAATTGAAGTTTTTTTTTATCACAATTCCAAGTGCTTCCTCAAAAAGTTTTCTTAAGTGTTTCACGAAGAAGCATTTGGCAAGTTCTTTTTCCAAAAATGCCTTTATAGCTCATAAACACTTTTAAGGACTTGTAAACACTTTTTTATCTTTTCTACCAAATAAAATTAGCAGCAATCCCAAACATGCCCAGACTCTTATTTGCTCCAAAACACGTCCAAAAATCAAAGAAAGGTTAATGATTGGAATTTCATACCAGTTTAGCAAGTAAAAAGGATTAAAAGTAGCAGGTGGCCTTCTACCACAATGGTAGAGAGGAGTGAAATCCTTGCATGACAATATGGATTTGAGCTCCGTCAATGGTAAATCTAATTTCTAACTTAACGATAATATTGCTCAACTAAAAAAAAAAAAAAAAAAAAAAAAAGAAAAAGAAAGAAAAAAAAGGGATTAAAAGGAGTCGTTTGATATATGTGGTCCCCCATTCTTGGAGTCTTTGTAGTTGGGTTAAATAGTCTGCCTAAAACGGTCAAAAAGGGTCCCATGTGATGCTGTGTGTCCTACCCCAACCGCCCCGGTTTCCCTTAGACTAGGACACCCTGAGCCTTCCTGCCCGTTAGGCAAAGGTAGATATGTTGTCACTACCAAGTAACAACGGACTTGAAATTTCAACTTATCAGTTAGCCCACTCATCTACAAGTCCACTCTAAACTGTACAATTTTCTTCATTTTTGATCCGGTTAGTTACGAGGGGTAATCGTCTTTAGAGCTTTGATTTTAGGTTTTAAGTATTAGATTGTGGCTGATGAAGCGATTAACCAATCTGATGGTGAGAAAATATAAGTTTTAAATTATGATTTTACGTCATAAAACAATCAGTTATGTCAATAAATGAGATCAAAGTTGAAATAAATTAGGTAGAAGTTGAAGCTTCACATTCATTCAAACTTAACAAAAATTAAAACTTATGGAATGACGCAAATATTTTGGTTTGAACAAGCTCACTTCACAAACATTAAGATTACATGACAATATTCGACAAATCGAGCAAGTCAGCTACAAGCTAATGTCTTCTGAAACTTTATCATGCATATATCTTACTAAGAACATGATAGGATCAGACATGATAAAAGGGGGAAATTGCAAGAAAGTACTAAATAATTGAGACAGTGCAGGAAAATTAGAGGGAGAAAAGGAAAGAGAAGAGGCAAAAGAGGGAAAGAGGATTCTTTTCATTCATTCATAGTCTTTTTACATCATAAAAGGGGGTTTAAATACACCCAAAGATAGTTAGGGTTTGAGATATAAATGGGCCTAATGGTATCATATATGTAATGGGCCTAATAGCTCATCGATTTGATAAGACGGCTTCTTATTTGCTAGGTATTGGAAATTTGAAACCAGAAAAGCTAGGGCTTTGATCAAGCCAAGCATAATGGCTACTGACCTTGGGATTGATCCAGTGAAATTACAACTCGAAATATCTAGCTTGACAACATTTTGAGGTTGCCAATAGAGTTCGGTAGTAACCCCGAAAAGTTAGCCCCGCTTAGAACCAATCTTTGGAAATTCTGGTAAGGAACCCCGAAGCTGTTGATTGCCCGGTAAATCAATAGTCTGCAGTGTGTTGAGAGTTGTCCCACATTGGTGAGGGACAAAGTTTGCATATGTGCTTATATGGTCTTGGGCTACTCCCCATATTGCCAATTGGTTTTATGGTGGAACCTCAATTTCGTCACAGTGTAGGTACCTGGAAGATCTTCTCTTGCAAATCAGGAGTTACCAACCTTGTCATGTACGAAAAATCTCAATCGGAACCTGCCCCGCGAAGCCAGCATTCATCAAGTTCAGACTACTCAAACCGGTTAGCTGCCTAAACTCGGATGGAATCTGAGTGTAGTTGAAGTCATTGTAAGCCAAATTTAGGTCCTCGATGTACTGCAGATGGAAAAGAGCACTTGATAAGTCCACCTGAAATTGACTCGCTGCTTAAGTCAAGATGAGAAACACAACCATCTTTGCAGGAGACACCTTCCCAAGAACAGTAATCTGAGCCATTATCCACTGCACAAGTTTTTTAGATTGTGCAGGGTCAAATTCGAGGCTGTTGTTCAATTGCAACAACAATGATCGTTGATCGCTGGGATGACATTGGCTAGAGACCACAAATGTATGGAAGCTGAGTGAGGCATAGGAAATGAGCATCAAGAAAAGCCATGAAAGCAGAGGAGTTTTCATCGGAAGCTCTTGCTGATATGGGACAGAAAATGTAGTAAAGAGCGTAGGCTCAGGTATGAGGAATATCTTCAGCAGTTGTCACAAATGAAAAATCAACGGTACGTAGTCATTCATGCATAGATTTCCTTTTTCACTTCGTAATTTTACTTGTTCGTTGGATTGAGACTGATATTGCGGACAGATGAGATTGCATTAAGGGATTGACTTGTTTATCATTGTATTCCTCTTTGAGAGGCTAAGGAAAACTATGGTTATGTAAGGTATATGGTGGGTTTAACTTTGTGGAGAAGGTTTCTACGAGACTTGTTGACTTCGAAGAGAGGTGGACATTTTGCCGCTACAACGGGCTAAAACTTACACGTACACCCCTCCTAACTCTTGCGTGAGGAGAGAGACTGATTCCGATACATGGAGAATACACCTCATAGTGCAAGAATACACCTCAACTCACTTCATACATGCCAAAGGCTCACAGCTAATCTAGAAAGAAGTGAAGATTCAACATGCTGCAAGTCACCCAAATATGAAGAAAATTTCCCCGCTTAGCTAGTATTGATGCGGTGGCGGCCTTACGTTGGTTGTATCAAAAACTACCAAGTCTTCATCTGGAAAAATCAAAGCTAAAACAGAGTAAACATTCATGATAACAAACAGAAGAATACCGACAAGAGGAGAAACCACAAAAGAAAGAAGGCTAAGAACCAAAGCCAAACAAGTGAAAACAGAGTCAAATGAAGCGATTTAAGTAAAACTATGTTGATTCAATGTCTCATGCATTGCCAATTTTGTTTAATTCTGTTTTTGGTTTGTGTTTTATGTGTCAAATTCCGTACTCCGAAAATTTAATCGCTAATATGTCGATCTTATAGCGAGCAATGCTGATTCCTGTACTGGAAAGGTGATTGAAATATAGTTTGAAAACATTGATAATCGTGGCATTCAAAAACAAGAATGAAAGCAGACAACTCTAATCCACATTTTACTAATAAAGTTTGCAACATCAAAATATAAAAAAGTAACAGAACAAGCTCACACTACATCTCGTAATTTATAATTATGTGACAGCAGAAGCAAATATCTTATTTCTTACAGAACACAATCATAACAAGGAGGCTAGCTGCATTGCTCCTCAATCCTCATAATAATTTCAACGTCTTGGCCCTTGAGTTACGTGAACATGTCTTCGGTGAGGACCGATTCTTTCTTCAAGCTGAGGAAATACCTTAAAGAAGATGTTCTCCACGGTTTTGTAATACCATTTCCGCCATCTCTTGCAGAACACGAGTGGCCCGATGACAGCTCCAAAGCCGAAGATACATCCAATGTCAGTACTTATAAGATCAAAATCAATCTCAGGTTGAGCATTAGAACGACCTTTTTCTAGTGGTGGTGGTGGCAATCGTGAGGTGATATCAACTGTCAAAGGAGGCCCCCACAATCCTTTGTTGAATGCGAAAGAAGCTGCTGAAAAAGATTGAATCTGAGTGCCAGTTGGTATCCTCCCCTCTAGTTGATTTATTGAGAGATTCAGGAATGAGAGGAAATTAAGTTTGACAAGCTCTTGTGGAATTTCTCCGCTCAATTTGTTGTCTGAAAGGTCTAAGGACTCGAGCTGTTGTAGATTACCTAGTGATGATGGGATTGTGCCTGTGAAAGCATTACTGGACAAGTTTAGGCCATGGAGTGATTTGAGCTCTCCCACTTCCTCAGGTATTGATCCACTGAAATTGTTGCAGGAGAAGTCAATCGAGGTGAAGACTGTTAAGATCTTTACCAATTCCATCTCTAGACCTTTGGTGGTAACTGTTATAGCATCCTGATAATATACCTCACTGAACTGCAGAACTTGAAATCGGAGGTGATTAATCTTTGCCATGGCATCGTCTTCGTCAGCCATCATTGCTGACCAGGTTATCAAACATGTTCCTGGTATTTCACCACTAAAATTGTTGCGAGCTATGTCAACAATTTGAAGCTTTGGCCAGGGGCCACTGGTCGTGTTACATCCAATTTGTCCATAAAATTGGTTGGATCGCAACACAAGGACACGCAAGGAGGATATATTCTTCAACAAGCGAGGAAACATATCCATTAGCTGATTGTTTCCCATGTTTAGAACCTCTAACATTGTGCAGTTGGCAAGAGATTTTGGAAATGGACCTGCTATCTGATTTCCATTGAGGTCGAGAGTTTTTAAACTACAACCCTGAGGAAATCTATCAGGGACAGAGCCACCAAGTTTGTTTCTCCTCAGATTAAGTACTGCCAGTGTGCTGCTTATCTCAGTCAAGCATTGGGGAATTGTGCCACTTAGAGAATTATTGGACAAATCAAGAACCTGGAGATATGACGCGTTGCACACTGATTCTGGAATGCTGCCTTGGAACTTATTGCTTGAAAGAGAGAAGAACATTGTGTACATAAGGAAATAACCAATGTCTGTCGGTATGCTAGAGCTGAAGTTGTTTCTCGAATAATCCAGATAAGTGGCCAATCTTGGAAGCATTGGAATTTGTCCCTGAAGCTGGTTGGAATGAAGGTCAAGCACAGACAAAGTAGAAGGAAGATTGAGGAAATGACCTTCTAGAGTTTCCAGAGAGTTGCAAGAAAGATTTAGTCGAACAAGATTACTGAGCCTCCAAATCCAGTTGGGTATCTCACCATGAATCTGGTTTTGTGATAGGTCCAAAGTGCTTAATTTTGATTGATTTCTCAAGAAACTTGGGATTCTTCTCAAATTGCCAGCAACTAACTTCAATGTGGTAATATTTGGAAATGAAGAATGAGAGGAATTGGTGTCATTGTAATTAATAGACAAGCTATTGAATGAAAGATCGAGACTCGAAAGATTTTTTAGTTGCTGAATATCATTCAGAAGAAAAGAGCCAGTGAAGTTGTTTGAAGATAGTAAAAGAATCTTAAGCCCTCGGAATTTCAAGATAGACATGGGAATTGGCCCTTCCAACTTGTTGCTACACAAGTCAAGGGTTTCCAGTACAGATGTATTACCAAATTCAAGCAACTGACCAGAAAATTCATTGTTAGAAAGCTGTAGCTTCTGCAGCATGGGAAGAGAAAACACAGATGGTGGAATAGTCCCATTAAGTAGATTGCGTCGCAAGTCGAGATTCACCAGATTAGTCAGGTTTTCCCAGCGTGAGGAATTAATCTGACCCGTTAACTGATTGTAAGAAAGATTTATTTGGGTCAGATTCTTGGCCATACTGAAAGATGGAACTGAACCATTGAACTTGTTCATCGACAAGTCCAAATAAACCAACTGTGTAAGATCTTCCATTGACTTTGGGATCGATCCAGTGAAATTGCAAGTTCCAATATCTATTTTGGACAGCAATTTGAGGTTCCCAATAGAGTTCGGAAGCATCTGGCCTGAGAAATTTGCCCCATAGAATACCAGCGATCGAAGAGATCCGTTCTTCGGAAATTCTGGTCAGGAACCTTGAAGCTGCGGATTACCGGATAAATCAATGGTCTGCAGTGTCGGCACCCGTAAGATATTCTTTGGGAATGCGCCATATAATCCAGAATTCATGATTCGTAAGGAAGTCAAATTCGGGAAATTCGAGAAGAACTCCGGAACTTGAGTAGACAAATCGTTGTTATCAATACGAATAACTGAGAGTGACTTAAGCTTCAGTAATGAATTATGAATAGGGCCTGAAAGGTTACAGGTGGACAAGCTCAATACCCTCAAGTTTGGCAATGAAGATGATATCGCTTGGCACCACTCAGTCCCCTGTGCTGATATTTTCACACCATCAAGATAAAGTTCAACAAGCTCAGAAAAGTTCCTAAGCAGCACATCCAATTTCGGATTCTCAAGATTCAACGAAGGAGTTCCGGAGAAATAAAAGGTAGACAAATCAAGAGTTACCAACCTCGTCAGGTGCGAAATCTCAATCGGAACCTGCCCCGCAAAGCCAGCATTCGACAAGTTCAGATTACCCAAACCGGTTAGCTGCTTGAACTCCGATGGAATCTGAGTATAGTTGAAGAAGTTGTAAGCCAAATTCAGGTACTCGATTGACTTGAGACCGAAAAGAGAGCTCGAATTATCAAGTCCACCAGTAATGTTCTCGCCGCTCAAGTCCAGATTCGAAACACAACCCTTTTTGCAGGACACTCCTTCCCAGGAGCAGTGATCCGAGCCATTGTTCCACTTGACAAGTTTCTTAGACGTTGCAGTGTCAAATGTGAGGCTGTTCTTCAATTGTAGCAGCAAAGATTGCTGATCGCCGGGACATTGGCCGTAGACGAGAAATACGTTTACGCTGATGGAAAAGTAGTGAAAGGGTATTAAGAAAAGTCATGAAAACAGAGGAATTTTCATCGGAAGCTCTTGCTGATAATGTAGTAAAGAGCTTAGGCTCAGGGTATTAGGAATATATTCAGCAGTCGTCACGGATGAAACATCAACGTTCGTACTCATTTATGCATAGATTTCCTCTTTGTTTTTCGTAATTTTACTTTTTTTATTGGCTACTAATTCGCATGCATTAATGTGTATAGTTGGACTGAGACAGATATTGTGGAAGAATGAGATTCCTACTGTATTAACTTTGTGGAGAAGGTTTCTACGAGACTTGTGGCTTGCTTGACTTGTCGACGTCGAAGTCCTTCCCCAATTTCCTAGAGGGGTTTACAATCTGCTATAAGTAAGGTCCTTGTTCGATGTCGACATACTATTGGTTAAGGTGCTGAAACAAGTAGGCAAGCGGAGAAGAGAGAGTGACATTTCCGCCCTACATCCGGGCTAAACTTACACGTACACCCCTCCTAACTCTCGCGTGAGGAGACAGACTGATTCCAATACATGGATACACTTCATAGTGCAAGAATTTTGTTTCTTAAATAGTTTAGATAGCATTATGTAAAGCTCTTCAACTCACTTCATAGATGCCAAAGGCTCACAGCTAATCTAGAAACAAGTGGAGATTCAACATGCTGTTAGTCACCGAAATACGAAGAAATTTCCCCGCTTAGCTAGTATGGATGCGGTGGAAGTTTTACGTTGTATCAACGACTACGAAGTCTTCATCCGGAAAAATCAAAGCTAAAACAGAGTAAATGTTCAGATAACAAACAAACAGAAGAATATAGACAAGAGGAGAAACCACGAAAGAAAGAAAGCTAAAATCCAAAGCCAAACAAGAGAAAACAGAGTCGAATGAAGCACGATTTAAGTAAAGCTATATTGATTCAATGTCGCTTGCATCGCCAATTTTGTCTAATTCTGTTTTCGGTTTGTGTTTTATGTGTCAAATTCCATACTTCGAAAATTTAATCGCAAATATGTCGATCTTGAAAGGGAAGAAGTGCAGCAAACTTTTCATTTTTTTTTTTTTTGAAAAACTTTAATGGGTGTGGTGGCTTAATTTTGAGGAACATAGCAAGACCATTATATTTAAGGAAAACTAATGAAAAGAGCTTGAAAATTTTGAGTTTTAACAATAAGGACAAAATAAAGGGTAAAGTGAATAGTATCAAGATTGACTTTTTAATGTAAAAATGTGATTTTTCGTTAAAGTGAACAGCATTGAGAATTTTTCTTTAAAGTTCCCTTATATTTTTGAATTATTTGACTTAGAAGTCTCCTCCCATCTATTCTGGAAAAATGAGAAGGAAGGAAAAAGGAAGTGGGGCTGCAAAGATTGCTATTTTCATTTCGATCTTCGTTGACTAATGTCACCATTGACTGACATGAGAGCCAAGTAGGAAAAATAGGATGACACAAGAATCTCACACCCCACGTCCATAGGATTGGATAACTCATGAATTTCGAGGCATGTTGAAGATTGAGGCACTAAAAGGAAAAAATCATTCGTCCTTGTCGTCAACATATCTTGAATAAAGTAAGTTATACAATCTAATCTACCAAAAGAGCTCGTTATACAATTTAATCCATCAAACAAACTTGTTATAAGATTTGAGTTTAACCAAAAGTCGAGAAATTGTATCAACTCAGACAGTTGTTTAGTACTTTTTAATATCGTGGTAAAATATCTCCACAGGACTTGTGGGTTGCTTGTTCAATTGATTTTGCAGTTATTTCCCAATCTGTGTAGTGGGCCAGCGTTGTTGCTTTCCCAATTTTCAGTTTGTGGTGACTGTTGACTATGGACTAAACTATAATGATTTTTTTTTTTTTTAAAGAAAATCTCGACAATTTGAGGAGAATTTTATTAATATCGAAAAAAGAGTACACACGTAAACCTAACGCCTCATAATACATGAAAAAAGGATATAAAAAAAATACATGAATAGAAAGGGGGACATAAACCTTACCTCTTTTGAAACAAAATCAACAAAGATATAGGGAAAATAGAGGGACATGAAATCTAACTTTTCCCCCTTTAAAGCCGAACCTAAAAGTCTAAACTTGCAAAACAAAACAAGCAACATCACAAGGTTAAGGAAAAAAATCAAGAAAGTAAGACGAACATGTATGCCGAGATGCACATTAATTTGAGAAGCGGAAGCCAAAAAAGCTAATATAAATATAGTCTGAAAACAAGGAAAATCCATATAATTTATATAAAATATATAGTATTGTATAATATCATATATATGTATATTCACTTAACCCATTACCTTGATTACAAAAATTGCATTTTGTGGAAAAATCCAAAAATTTTGAATCAAAATTAATGAGAATTCAATGGTGCTTATGGGAAAGATAAAAAATCGGCCAACATCATCAATGTATATATTATATTATAATGACGAATTAGTATTTATTATATTATAATACGTCAATTGAAAGAATATATTTTTTTGAAAAAAAAAAACGAATATATTTTTAATCTTGACAAAGATGGATATAACTGTAACCGATAGGGAATCCATAACCCGGTAGGTATTGTTATAAATAATTTTCGATGATTAATTTTTATGATTATGAAGATGAATGTAGCATTTCCGTCAGCCAAATCGAACCGTTGTCATCCCTTCACGAAATCTATTTCTATTTAGATGAGTTGTGATGATTTCATTTAACTAGTCGGTCTATTAGAACAAAGCATTAGCTTTTCTATACAAAAAAAAAAAAAAAAAAAAAAAAAAAAAAAAAAAAAAAAAAAAGAGCATTGGAATAATTATCTAGTCAGTCCGGATAATACTTGGGTACTGACTATTCAGTACCCAAAATACTAAACATGGCCCAGTAATATTAAAACACCTGTCATTTAAAACTATTCCCGAATACTTGTTATCTTGTTAACCAAACACCCAACTTTATCTTCAACCCACATCCAAACACCCATCTTCCTCTTGCTTCTGTCCCAGACCAGGCACCCCAACCGCTTTCCGTCAATCTCATCCCCACACCTCCTCTCTCAACCTCTCCTCCGTCCATCGCAACCGCATATCATTCCTCGTCGATCCCACTCCCACTCCCACCCCCTCCTTCGTCGTCCCCACCGTAATCCCTTCTTCGACTCTCCTCCGGACCTCTGTTAATCCCATTCCCAAACCACAAACATGGAGAAAAGAAGACCCATCCCCACGGATCTGGAATTATACGTTATTGATTGTGAATGAAAAATCTATCAGTTGTAAAGAGATCTAAGGCCATTGGGGTTGGTAAGAGGAGGATGGTGCATACGGGCAACAAAGAGGAAGGTTCGAAACTTGCCTTCTGGGAGGAAGGCCATTAAAGTGGTCTGTAAAAATAGGTCTGTGCTTCTCTATGGTTGAAGTCAGAGAAATGATAGTAGTTTGGTTGCAAGAATAGTAGGTATTTTACAATACATGTATGTTTGTTAGTGGGCCACGTCAAAATCAGTATACTTGTGGTATAGTCGGTGCTTAAGTATTGTCCTTTTAGTTCTAGACTTCATTTAATGCCAGTATATTTATTTAATGTCTCTTTTTATTTATAATTTTATGATGTTCGTAAATAAAATTTAATTCTCATTATAATAAATATCTTGTGAGATCCCACATCGCCCAGGGGAGTGATCCTTATATGTATATTCCCATCCCTACCTAGCGCGAGGCCTTTTGGGAGCTCACTGGCTTCGGGTTCCATGGGAACTCTAAAGTTAAGCGAGTAGCGCGCGAGGTCACTCCCATGATGGGTGACCCACTGGGAAGTTCTCGTGTGAGTTCCCAGAAACAAAACCGTGAGGGCGTAGTCGGGGCCCAAAGCGGACAATATCGTGCTACGGTGGTGGAGCGGGCCCGGGAAGTAGTGGACCCCGGGCCGGGATGTGACATATCTTATATAAGAAAATATTTTCGTAGAAATTTTTCGATACACTTATATTTTTGTATATTATCTTATGTGCCATTAATTCATTGTAATATATTTAAGTATGAACATTTCGGTACACTAGTTTTGTATAATATGTTTAGGTCGAACATTTCAGTACACTAGTTTAGTATAATATGTTTAGGTACACTAGTTTAGTATAATATATTTAAATACAGACATTTCGGTACATTAGTTTAGTAGAATATATTTAAGTTTAGTATCATATATTTAGATACCGAATTTTCGGTACACTTATGTTTTTGCATATTTTTTTATATGTCACTAATTCACTACAATGTATTTAGATACTACAATATATTTAGATACAGATATTTTGGTACATTAAGTTAATAAAATATATTATGATACAGACGTTTAGGCATACTAATTAGAAGAAGTTAAATAAAATTAATGAATTAAAATATGTATAATAATAAATTTAAAATTTAATATAGCGACATTAAATAAGATATTTATTAAATATTAAAACAAAAATATAATATGAATTTAAGTTAAGTACACATTAAAGGATGAAAATTAATATCCAATCTAACATTAAATTTTTATTAAATTTTAATCTTCTTCAAGAATTAAAGTTCAAAAACCCCTATTTTTATTTTTGTTCATTTTATTTCCTTGCTTTTATTTTTTATCACAAAATTAATTAAAAACAAATATCAGAAAATTGAAAAGAAAAAAAATGTAATTTTTAATTCTTGTTATTGTTCCTTACTTATCTAATTAGATTTTTTTTTATTTTTTATATTTGTGATTGCAGGTTGCATTCAGATTTGATTCGGCCCTGACATCCAGAATGAGTGCGCACATTCAACTGAATCATGCATTCAGCAGCATTCATTCATTCTATTACATACAATTTTGGGGGCGGACCAAGCAACACAAAGGAAGGCCATCTGTCAACTCCAGTGCTCAGATCCAGGTTTATGCACAGTTTTGCGCACACACATACACCGGGGGGTCCATGCAAGCAAACAAGACAGATACATGAGCATTGATGAAAATTCACAGATCCATAGGTTCATGCATGACAAATTCATTCAGACTTTCCAGAAAACAAAATCCCAACTGAGCATGCACCGAGTACAAATCTATACCTTTGGCTCACGGATCTCGAGACTTTAAGCGGTTTCGTTTGTCTCCGTTGGAGGCGCAGATCCGCGTGGGGGTTTTAGATCCATGTTCACCTAGCACAGAAAGACCACCTGCATGTGTTAGTATTTTATTTTTCTTTCCGAAATCAAGAAATGGAGACAGCAAAGAAAAAGTTTGGGGGTTTTACCTTGGGAGATATGTGTGGTTTTGGTTATGAGATGCAAGAACGGATGAGAGGTTAGAGAGATGAGATGAGTTGAGGCAGCTATGGAGGATCAGTTGGGGTTTCGACACCTCATGATGATGCTTTCTTTTTATATCTTCAGCATTTTATCTCTTTTTGGTTCTGGGCTTGCTTCCGAGATTGGACTTCAGCAAACAAATGGGTCGCTCAGGCTTGTAGCTGACTTGGATCTCTCATAGCCCAATAGTTTACATCAATCTATCAAGCACGAGGTCGTCCCTTCGAATCCTGGTGTGTCCAATTCCCTCTCATTTCTTTTATTTTCTGTTTTGTTTATTATTTTATTTTTTTTTATTTTCTAGTTTTCATTTTTGTCTTTTCCTTTTCGTAAAATAGGGTCTTTATTTATTTTTCTTTTGTTCTTTTAAGTTTATTATTACTTTTATTTTATTTTCCACACCTTGAGGACAATGTGTGATTTAAGTCTGGGGGTGGGAAATAAGAATTTTTAGGTTTTTAATTTATGTGGTTTAAAAAATTATTCATTTTCGAAACATACAACGCAGGAAAAAAAATCATAGTTTGGAAGAACTGAAAAGAAAATTTTCAAGGTCTAGGTGAAAAATCATACCTGATACATTTAAGAGAATCAACTTGATTGGAGCGGGAATGGCGTCGTACTGAGCAGAGAGATCAAAAGCCTAATGGTGTCCGACACTTTCTTCTGCTCGATATGAGCATCGGTGAAAAAGGTAGTAGCTTGACAGATAGATGGAATGGCCTGTTCATCTTCGTCTGGTGTGAAAAGAAATCATAGGGGTTAGGATTGGATTTTGGATGGCATTTGGTATTTATACCACCTCTTTCAAATCCATCAAAATCCTTCACCTAATAAAATCCTGCTAAATCTTTCATTCTCTAGGTTTCATCTTTTTGTTCGTTTTGCTGCCTTCACCTCCTGCTATCCATACCGATTTACCCTCTTCTTCAATTCTCATGGACGTCCATCTTCCTCGACCAATTTCATTTCGGTCTGCAGTCAGTTTTGAATGCAATTTGTTGCTATCTTTCGAGAAGATGTGTAGAGTTCAGGTGATCACGCTGGCTAGGGTGTTTATAACACCACCTCATTCTCTTTGTCTGCCTGTGTTGGCAGTGTTGTTCGTGGTAAATCCATTGACTTCTTTCAATTTCTAGTTGAGATCGACACAGCGTTCGTGGCTGCGTGATGGGATTTTAGTGCTTTTAATCTCTGCGATGCTGCTTGGTAGGATTTCTGGCATCTGTTGGGGTATGCGAAAAGGATTGATTGGGAAATACTATTGCGGTGGTGGTAGTATGACTGTAGAATTTTCTTTTGTTTTTGTTTCTAGCTTTGGGCCGTGGTTGGGCCCTTTTGAGTTTGATGTGGTGACCCCTATTTTGTTAGGAGTTTTAACGAAAAGCCCGCGGTACTGTTCACTTGAACGAAAAATCACATTTTTACACTAAAAAGTCAAACCTGGTACTATTCACTTTACCCTTTATTTTGTCCTTATCGTTAAAACTCAAAGTTTTCAAGCCCTTTTCATTAGTTTTCCTTATTTTGTTTTGTTTATATGTGTAATCTAAGTTTGGAATCAAATTTTTGTTCCTCTCTACGGAAAGGATTTACCAAAAAATAAAATAAAATAAAATAAAATAAAGGCATTTGAAAAACAGAACTCCCGTCTTAGAATTCGATGACGGCTCTCACTCTCTCACCCAGCTCTGAAATCGCAGACTCTTTGCGAGTCTTGATTGCAGTTTCTATCGACATTTTTATGAGCTTGATTCCACATTCCACAATCTGCGTCTCCGATTCTTCAAGCTGATTCTACGATCTGCATCTCCGATTTTTCAAGCTTATTCTACGATCTGCATCGCCGATTCTTCGAGCTTGATTCCACAATCTACCGCAACCGTAATCGTCATTGGAAGCTAGGTATGCTAAAATTTTGGTAAATTAATTTTCAGTTTTGGTTAGGGTTCTTGGCAAACCAGTTTCGGTAATCCAGCTTTGAGTTCTGATGAAGAATCTTGGTTTTGTGGCGTTTAATTGCATGGCTGAGGTCAATTTCGCAATCGCAGATTCAATTTTACAGCGCAAGTCCAACTACAGTCTGAATCGCAATTGCAGTCATCATTACAAATAAGCTCAGATCAGAAAATCGCTTTTCTCTCTTTTCCTCTGTAAATGTAAGATGAACTAGTATTGATGTAGCTTGAAGTTTTCAATAAACATTTCCTGATTTAATTTGTATATCGGAAATGAGAAAACATATATGTATGTATGTATGTATGTATTTTTCTTAATGCACTACTGCGTAATGTGCATGTAATTATGTATAGTGCATCGTCTCAGCAGACGGCGTAATGTGCCTGTAGGATCTTAGAACAGTCATATGGCTGTTTTGGTACTACTTGCTGAGAGATATCATTAGGAAGACAACAACATCCTCTGCAAATCGAACATGTTCGAATCTGCTCGTCCTATGCTTTGTCTATTAAATATCGTTAAGCTATGCCACCGATTTGATATTTTTTCTTGTGTTGTTATCAAGGTTCTAAAAGACGCTAGGCGCTAGTCGGGCGGCGGGCTGGGGCCTAGCGCCTAGGCGGTTAGGCGGGGTCTAGGCGGGCGCCTAGGCGGACTAGGCGGATTTAAGTAAATCCATTATATTTCGTGTAAATAAGTGTCTGTTTATACTTAAAATATATATAATTTCATCATAAACTACAAAATAGAACGACATATGTATTATGAAGTATTGGAACATAATGAAAACATGGGGAACAAGCATATAGTATATGCTCATTTAAGTATTCAACAAGTCTCTTACAATTTATTAAAAAAATTAAATGCAAATTGAAAGTTATTTATTTTCTGTCTAAGTGAGTCACAACCTAGGCAGGTGTTTAGGCGGGTTTGGACGGGCTAAGCGGGTGCCTAGGCGGTCTAGGCGGGCGCCTCAGCTGGTCTAGGCGCCGCATTATAATCGGGGCGGTGACCAGCCGCCTAGCGCCTAGGTGGGGCCTAGGCGGCGCTAGGCGGGGATTTTTAGAACAGTGGTTGTTATAAGCTCAAATCTATGGTGGGTGTTTTCTGTTTTCTGTTTCTTCTCTCCGATTTGCAATTTCATTTCTTTCCTACGAGTATGAACCAGTTGTGACTGGGTTATCTGATATTTCCTTCCTGTGAGTATGCATGCAAGCATGTCTATCAAAAACATTCGTCACCAAGAAGGGTGATGTTTTCTTCTGGATATTGAATGAAGTAATAGTCAGTTTTTTGTTTGTGTTATTAATGATTTGAGTGATCCAAATCCCATTATTTTTAGGAAACATGAACAGCGCCGCCTTCTTTAATTGTGCTAAACTTGAGCGATCCAATTCCTCTAAAGTTGCACCACTTCATGATGAATTGCTCCAGCCCATCACAGCGCACGGTCCACTCGGTGATTCGTTGTGTTTCTCCAATTTAAGACTCAAATTCCATGCTTTGTTCACAAATGATCTTTTCTACATAACTCGTATAAAACAAATTATTTCAGCAATTTAACATAAAATCAGAGCTACTTTATAGATAAAAAGAAATACAAAATATACAACCCAACTTATCTTTTATTAGTCCTCGAGCAAAACACTAAACAAAAACAAGAAATTAACTAAAGCAAAAAGCAAAAATCAAGGCTCACTTTCGCTGGCGAAACGATTACACTGAGCATGTGCAACAAGCCTTTAAACCTCTAGGTGTCCCTAGTAGGAGGAGTTGTGTCTCCTGAGATTTTACCAGTTACGCTACCCCCAAACTGTTTATGTGAACATTCCAGTTTCACCACCTCTGATTTATGTGAACATGCCTTCTGTGAGGACCATTTCTTTCTTCAAGCTGAGGGAATATCTTAACAAGGATTTTGTACATAGTCTTGTAATACCATTTACTCCATCTCTTGCACAACACAAGTGACCCAACGACAACTGCAAAGCCAAACACAAATCCGATTTCCACACTGATAAGATCCCAGTCAATCTCATGTCTAGAATTTGGATGGTTTCCATTTGCTTGTGGTGGTGACAATCCTGCCTTGTTATCCATTGTCAGCGGAGGCCCCCATAATCCTTTGTTACCCGTAAATGATTCTTTTGGAAATGTTGAAATTTGAGTACTAGTTGGGATCTTGCCGACAAGTTGATTAATTGAAAGATTCAAGAATGCAAGGAAATTAAGCTTTGCCAATTGCAGTGGAATTTCCCTGCTTACTTTGTTCTGTGAGAGGTCTAACGACTCGAGTTGATGCATGTTGCCGAATGACGTTGGGATTTTGCCTGTGAAAGAATTACTAGACAAGTTAAGGAAATATAGTGACTTACACTCTCCCATTTCCTTAGGTATTGGTCCATTGAAATTGTTGCCTGAGAAATCAACCAAGGTCAAGATAGTTAGAATCTTAACCATGTCCATCCTTGAACCTTTTCCGGTAATTGTTATACCATCGTGAAAAGAAAAACCAACTCCCGCTCTCCCTCCTTTACCTGAAAATTCTAGGTGTCTGGCCTTGCCAAGGGAATCACCTGCATTAGCCCTCATTGCTAGCCATGTTGTCAAAGATCTTCTCGGTATTTCACCACTCAAATTGTTGTGAGCTAGGTCTATGACTTGAAGCATTGGCCAGGTGCCATTAGTTTTGGGACATGCAATGCCTCCATAAAATTTGTTGGACCGCAAATGAAGAACACGCAAAGTGGATATCTTCTTCAAAAAACAAGGAAAGGCATCTTTTATCTGATTGTTTCCAAGGTTTAAAACCTCTAATGATGTGCAGTTGGCTAGAGAAACTCACCTTTAATCCGATTTTCCCCAAGGTCTAAAGTGTGCAATTCAAATGCTTCTGAAAACTCAAAATTTGAAATAGTTCCCCAGTGTGGTTGTTTCTCCTCAAATTAAGTACTCCCAGACTCATTTATGTAAACAAACATTGAGGAACCCTGCCACTCAAGGAATTATTGGACAGATGAATAACGTCATGAACTCCATTGCATATTGATTCTGGAATGATGCCATGCAAGTCATTGTTTGAAAGAGATAAGAACTTAATGTCCCAACAGAAAAGGCCTATGTCAGCTGGAATACTACGGGAGAAATGATTGCTGGAGCAATCTAGGTAATAGACATTTCCGAAGGTGTAAGGGATTTCTCTTTGGAGTTGACTTGAATGAAGGTCAATCTCCCTCACAGTAGGATTATTGAAAGGAGCTTCAAGAGTTACCAGGGAATTACAAGAAAGATTTAGGGAAAAAAGATATTTGAACCAAATCCAATTGGGTATCTCACCTTGAATATGATTTTTCGAAAGGTCCAAATAAGATAATTCGGATTGGTTTCTCAGGAAACCTGGTATTTCTGTCAACTTGTTAGAAGCCAAATTCAGTGCACCAATTTAAGGAAATGAGGAGTATGAGGAATTGGTACCATTGTACAAAATCTGCAAGCTTTTGTACGAAAGATCAATACTTGTCAGATTTTTCAGATGCTGAGGACCGTTGAAATGAAAGGCACTAAAATTGTTTGACGACAAAGAGAGATGCTCAAGCCCCCGAAAATTAAAGATAGACACATGAATGACCTTCCAAATTATTAAAACTCAAATCAAGGGTAACTAAGTTGGACGAGGCGTTAGAAAGCTCACTGAGTTGACTAGAGAAATGATTACTGAAAACCACAATTTCTTGCACCAAGGGGAAAGAAAACCGAGACGACAGAATAAGACCTTCCAAATTATTATAACTCAAATCAAGGGTAACCAAGTTGGAAGAGGTTTTAGAAAACTCACTGAGTTGACCAGAGAATCGATTTTGGGAAAGTACTAATTCTTGCAACAAGGGAAGAGAAAAGAGAGATAAAGGAATACTCCCTTCAAGTAGATTGTCGGCCAAATGAAGCTATGCTAGATTAATAAGGTTTTCCCATTGTATAGAACTAATTGCACCGTTGAACAGGTTTGAAGACATGTCCAAATAAACCAATTGTGTTAGATTCTCCATTGATTTTGGAATTGATCCAGTGAAACTGCAGTTGAAAAGATCAATTCTCTCCAAATGCTTGAGGTTTCCAATAGAGCCCGACAATAACTCTGAAAAATTTGTGGTGCGTAGAACCAAGGACCGAAGAGATCGATTGTTTGGAAATTCCTGCAAGGAACCATGAAGTTCTTCATTAAATGAAAGGTCAATAATTTGCAGAGTAGGTACCTCAAAGATCTCTTTGGGAAATGTACCTCGCAACGAACAACCGGAGAGACTCAAGGAAGTCAACTTTAAAAAATTTGCACAAAATCCTGGATACGGAGCATGGACGTTGTTACCATCCTAGCTAAACTCCTCAAGTTTGTAAACTTTCCAATTGCCGATGGAATGTGAGAGCCATAGCTAAATCTGTTATTGGCTAAATTGAGGCTTTGAAGCTGCTCAAGATCAAAGAGACTGCTGGAATTGTCAATCCCACTGGAGATAGATTAGCAGCTAAAGCCAAGACCAACAACATGTCCATTAGTACTGCAAGCAACACCGAACCAAGAATAATAGTCAGTACTTGAATTCCATAACATGAACTTGGGTGGGGGAGTAGCTTCCAACTGGGGATCATGGAATGTAAGGGTTTTCTTGAGATTGAGCAACAACAATTGCTGGTGTTGAATACAATGGTGGTGAACTGCAGGGGTGGTATTAGCACAAGTAGTAGTGATAGTGGATATATTGAACAAGAATAGGAGGAAGAAATTTTGGAGCAAAGTTTTCATTTTTCAGACACTTAATTTCCTAAGCTTAATCAGCAGAGAAAGTAATAAAAAACAATTGGACAACTGAGAACGACGAAATTGGACCAAGGGGAAAGAAAACATAGACGACGAAATTGGACCTTCCAAATTATTAGAACTCAAATCAAGGGTAGCCAAGTTGGAAGAGGCGTTAGAAAACTCATCGAGTTGACCAGAGAATCGATTTCGGGAAAGTACTAATTCTTGCAACAAGGGAAGAGAAAAGAGAGACGGCGGAATACTCCCTTCAAGTAGATTGTCAGCTAAATGAAGCTCTGCTAGATTAATAACATTTTCCCATTGTATAGAACTAATTGCACCGTTGAACAGGTTTGAGGACATTTCCAAATAAACAAATTGTGTGAGATTCTCCATTGATTTTGGAATTGATCCAGTGAAACTGCAATTGAAAAGATCAATCATCTCCGAATGCTTGAGGTTTCCAATAGAGCCCGGCAATAACCCTGAAAAATTTGTGAACCTTATAACCAAGAGCCGAAAAGATCCATTGTATGGAAATTTCGACAAGGAACCATGAAGTTCTTCATTACCCGAAAGGTCAATAATTTTCAGAGTAGGTACCTGAAAGATCTCTTTGGAAAATATACCTTGCAACGAACAATAGGAGAGACTTAAGGAAGTCAGCTTTGAAAAATTCGCAAAGAATCCTGGAAACGGAGCGAAGACGTTGTTAGCATTCTAGCTGAACTCCCTCAGGTTTGAAAGGTTGGCAAAGAATCTTGGAATTGGACCTGAGATATCATTACCATCCAATTGAATCACAGATAGAGACTGTAGCTTGGCGAGGGACTGATCAACAGGACCTGAAAGAAGAGTATTAGACAAGCTCAACACCCTCAGGTTTGGGACTACAGATGATATCGCTTGACACCACTCAATCCCCTGTGCTAATATATCCACACCATCAACATATAGCTCTGTGAGCTCTGTGAGATTGTGAAAGAGCATGTTTAAATGAGGGCTCTTAAGTGGCGTGCACCCCTGATTGTAAGATTGAGAAATATCAAGGACATCCAACCTTCTCAATTGTGAAATCTCAACTGGAACTTTCCCCACACAGTGATAATAGCTATATGATAAATTTAGGTACCTCAAGTTTGTAAGCTTTCCAATTGCAGATGGAATGCGAGAGCCATAGCTACTTATAATATTAGTACATAACTTTCGGTACAAATGTATCAGTACATAACTTTCGGTACAAATGTATCGATACAAGGTACAAAAGTATCGATAAGTAATTATAGTATCTAAACATACAAATGTATGTAATATGCATAGACATAAAAATATATATGATAATATATGATAAATAACATTTTTATTATTTATGGGAAATCAATGTATAACCTACAAACAAAAAGCTCAATAATTATTACACCCTCTTTGATATTCAAAAATTACAATTAAATGCCAAGGATTAGAATTAATTTTTAATCTTAGACAAGGTTTTATTCAAAAAGTAGACAATGATTAAAATAGAATTTTCCAGTTTTCCAATTCGCTAGCCAATGGCCGTTCCTATAAAACCGTTCTCAGTTGTCAAATTGTTTTTTATTACTTTCTCTGCTAATTAAGCTTAGCAAATTAAGTGTCTGAAAAATGAAAACTTTGCTCCAATATCTCTTCCTCCTATTCTTGTTCAATATCTCCACCATCACTACTACCTGTGCTAATACCATCCCTGCAGTTCACCACCAATGTATTCAACACCAAGAACTGTTGTTGCTCAATCTCAAGAAAACCCTTACATTCTATGATCCCCAGTTGGAAGCTATTCCCCCACTCAAGTTCATATCATGGAATTCAAGTACCGACTGTTGTTCTTGGTTCAGGGTTACTTGGAGTACTAATGGACATGTTGTTGGTCTTGACATTAGCAGCCAATCTATCTCCGGTGGGATTGACAATTCGAGGAGCCTCTTTGATCTTCAACAGCTTCAAAGCCTCAATTTAGCCGATAAAATTCTATTTTAATCTTTGTCTAAGATTACTTTTTGAATAAAACCTTGTCTAAGATTAAAAATTAATTCTAATCCTTGGCATTTAATTGTAATTTTTGAATATCAAAGAGGTTGTAATAATTATTGAGTTTTTTGTTTGTAGGTTATACATCGATTTCCCATAAATAATAAAAATGTTATTTATCATATTTTTTTTATGTATATGCATATTACATACATTTGTATTTTTATATACTATAATTACTTATCGATACATTTGTACAACACATTTGCATCGATACATTCGTATCGAAAGTTATGTACTGATACATTTGTACCAATACATTTGTACCGAAAATTACTTACCGATACTTCTATACCTATGAGTAAAATAAGGTACCTAAAATTATGTACTGATACTTCCGAAACCTATGAGTAATTATAACACATTTGTTATTTCTGTTACCATTCGAAATTCTTTACCCATCCATAATAAATATACTTTTTTGTGCTCCAATCATATTAATAGATAAAAATTTAATAAAAAAATCTTATAATTAAAAAATTCAACAACAAAACAAAAATAATTTATACATAACTTTCGGTACCTTATTTTATTCATAGGTACGGAAGTATCGGTACATAAGTTTCGGTACGAATGTATCAGTACATAACTTTAGCTACGTTATTTTAATCAAGGTCTAAAATATCGATGATATCGGAAATATCGGTAGTCCAAAAATACGGAAATTTCGATAGAAATATCGGGATATTATCGATAAAATTTGAATAAAAACCACGGAAATTGTAAGAAAAACTTGGAAATTTTTATTGAAACTTTGCAGGATGTTTATTTAGTCAATTATCTATTAGTTTATCACATAAAATTGGAAGGAAATGCATTGCATGATGGATTTAACTGATTTAAGTTGATTATATAGCGAGCTGGCAAACATTGTGAGTGTAGAAAATATGTAGTAATTAATGAAAGAAGTTTAAACACACCATAATCATTTATATAGAATGAATTAGTATATTATTTTACACTTTATACATTGCATGGTAAGATACATGAGTGACTTAGCAAGGTCTAAATATCGATGATATCGGAAATATCGGTAGTCCAAATAAATATTGGTACTCCAAAAACACGGAAATTTCGATGGAAATATTGGGATATTATGGATATTTTAGACCTTGATTTTAATCATAGGTATAGAAGTATCGGTACGTAAGTTTCGGTACAATCGTGTTAGTACATAACTTTCGGTACGAATGTATCGATACAATTGTGTTGGTACAAATGTATCGATAGGTAATTATAATATTTAAACATACATATGTATGTAATATGCATATACATAAGTATGGAGAAATTTACACACAATAAAAAAATATTTGATAAATAACATTTTTATTATTTATAGGAAATCAATGTATAACCTACAAACAAAAAACTCAATAATTATTACAACCTATTTACTATTCAAAAATTACAATTAAATGTCAAGGATTAGAATTAATTTTTAATCTTAGACAAGATTTTATTCAAAAAGTAATCTTAGACAAGGATTAAAATAGAATTTTCTGTTGGAAAAAGGCCTCCGGTGTTGGTGGCTTGACTGTGTGCACTCTGGGATTGGTATTAAAGTCTTCGGGCCATTATAAATGTATCGTAAGGCAAGGGCTAGAGGAGATGAGCCACGTTGTGGAATTGTAATATTTTTGGATTGACTTGTTGACTTATAGATTTCGGAGTCTTGGTTTTTTTCTCCATTTTTTTTCTTTTCTTTTTACAGTGATAAGTGAATATGAAAAAGATAAATACACACTTTTTTATCTCCTAGACATATGCCTTTTTATTTGAACTCATATAATAATCTCTTTGTACATCCATTTTACTCTCTACACATATTAATTTTAATTAAACTATCAATATCTTTTTAAAATTTCTAATCATTAAATTGAATAATTTCAATAAAATCAACAAAAAAGATTAAATAAGAGTGTAGGTAAGTCCCTTGACAACCCCTAATCACAAATTTACAATTGCCTAGAGGCTATTACAAAGCAAGTGGAAATTTATCACTTGAGACGATACTAATGATATAATTGGATTTATTCATGATATTGTGGAATTATGAGATTGCTTTTATAGGTTGATGACTCGATGTTGATTTTGAAGTCGTCATTGGTTTTGAGAGAGTTCATCTAAAATATCTCAACATGTTACTAAGCTTGTTAGAAAGCCAGGTTGGCTACCCTTAAAGATGTAAGCAATGGTATTTTTTTTTTTAAATGGAGATAAAAGTCTCGAAGCATTCTAATGATCCTAAATAATTTAGCAAAAGTATGGATTTCATATAGTTAGAAAAAGTTCATATGATCTTATGATTTTTATAAAAACTTGTATTTCACATTAAGTCCGGTTGAATATATATGAATATGCAGCAACGCCTATGGCGTGCACAATAATAAATGTTTCGAAGTATGGTTTTCCCAGTTTTCCCCAGGTTAATCAGAATCGGCAAGATCCCCTCTTGTTCTTGCTGCTTGGTTCTCCCTTCGTTTGCTAGAATTGATGGGTCAATACCTGTGAGATCCCACATCGCCCAGGGGATTGATCCTTATATGTATATTCCCATCCCTACCTAGCGCGAGGCCTTTTGGGAGCTCACTGGCTTCGGGTTCCGTTGGAACTCCGAAGTTAAGCGAGTAGCGCGCGAGAGCAATCCCATGATGGGTGACCCACTAGGAAGTTCTCGTGTGAGTTCCCAGAAACAAAACCGTGAGGGCGTAGTCGGGGCCCAAAGCGGACAATATCGTGCTACGGTGGTGGAGCGGGCCCGGGAAGTGACGTGAACACGAGCACGTGCGAACCGACCATGTGTTTTTTAATTATTAATTTATTTATTTTACACATGCCAATTTATTATAGGTCATTTAGAGACCTTACTAATTTTGATTGGGACTGAAAGTTGCACATATAAGGCACGATTGTGCAAGGGTTCTCCTTTCACCGATATGAGACTCTTTTGCCTTCACATTCTCGTATGTATAAGGCACAATTGTGCCCCGTATCTGTTGATTACAATCTTCATTGTCTCTATTTCTCTTGTTTCTTCGTTTATCTGTCTATGATTATGATTGAGACTGAAAATTGTAGATAGCTACAACTCCAGAAGACTTGTGCGTTACTTGGCCTTGAAGTCTTACGACATCTGCCTGACTACTTAACGTGCACAAATAAAAATAGGGAGGGTGGGGAAGAGAGCGAGAAATTTCGCCCCTACAAACACCAGCACAACCAAGTGGAAGATGAGCGTAGATGACAGTCACATTCACACTACCCCGTGCTCTTCAGGTTCCCATTAAATGACTGTGAATGTTGATTTTCCAAGGCTGGAAGAGGTAATTGTATAGTGGACATAACATGGCATTAATTTTTTCATATTTGAAGAAAAAACTACATGCATGCGGCAAGTACATAATCTAAAGCTTTCCATGTAGTTTAGGATAATAGGACCGAAGAGATCGATTGTTTGGAAATTCCTGCAAGGAACCATGAAGTTCTTCATTAAATGAAAGGTCAATAATTTGCAGAGTAGGTACCTCAAAGATCTCTTTAGGAAATGTACCTCGCAACGAACAACCGGAGAGACTCAAGGAAGTCAACTTTTAAAAATTCGCAAAGAATCTTGGAAATGGAGCAGGGACGTTGTTACCATCCCAGCTAAACTCCCTCAAGTTTGTAAACATTCCAATTGCCGATGGAATGTGAGAGCCATAGCTAAATCTGTTATCGGCTAAATTGAGGCTTTGAAGCTGCTCAAGATCAAAGAGACTGCTGGAATTGTCAATCCCACTGAAGATAGATTGGCTACTAATGCCAAGACCAACAACATGTCCATTAGTACTACAAGCAACACCCAACCAAGAATAACAGTCGGTACTTGAATTCCATAACATGAACTTGGGTGGGGGAGTGGCTTCCAACTAGGGATCATGGAATGTAAGGGTTTTCTTGAGATTGATCAACAATAGTTGCTGGTGTTGAATACAATGGTGGTGAACTGCAGGGGTGGTATTAGCACAAGTAGTAGTGATAGTGAAGATATTGAACAAGAATAGGAGGAAGAAATATTGGAGCAAAGTTTTCATTTTTCAGACACTTAATTTGCTAAGCTTAATTAGCAGAGAAAGCAATAAAAAACAATTGGACAACTGAGAACGACAGAATTGGACCAAGGGGAATGAAAACATAGACGGTGGAATTGGACCTTCCAAATTATTATAACTCAAATCAAGGGTAGCCTAGTTGGAAGAGGCGTTAGAAAACTCACCGAGTTGAGCAGAGAATCGATTTTGGGAAAGTACTAATTCTTGCAACAATGGGAAGAGAAAAGAGAGACGGCGGAATACTCCCTTCAAGTAGATTGTCGGCCAAATAAAGCTCTGCTAGATTAATAACATTTTCCCATTGTATAGAACTAATTGCACCGTTGAACAGGTTTGAGGACATTTCCAAATAAACAAATTGTGTTAGATTCTTCATTGATTTTGGAATTGATCCAGTGAAACTGCAATTGAAAAGATCAATTATCTCCAAATTCTTGAGGTTTCCAATAGAGCCCGACAATAACCCTGAAAAATTTGTGAACCTTATAACCAAGGACCGAAAAGATCCATTGTATGGAAATTCCGGCAAGGAACCATGAAGTTCTTCATTACCTGAAAGGTCAATAATTTTCAGAGTAGGTACCTTGAAGATCTCTTTGGGAAATATACCTTGCAACGAACAATAGGAGAGACTCAAGGAAGTCAACTTTGAAAAATTCACAAAGAATCTTCGAAACAGAGCGAAGACGTTATTAGCATTCCAGCTGAACTCCCTCAGGTTTGAAAGGTTGGCAAAGAATCTTGGAATTGGACCCGAGATATCATTACCATCCAATTGAATCACGGATAGATACTGTAGTTTGGCGAGGGACTGATCAGCAAGACCTGAAAGAAGAGTGTTAGACAAGCTCAACACCCTCAGGTTTGGGACTACAGATGATATCGCTTGACACCACTTAATCTCCTGTGCTAATATATCCACACCATCAAGATAGATCTGTGAGATTGTGAAAGAGCATGTTTAAATGAGGGCTCTTAAGTGGCGTGCATCCCTGATTGTAAGATTGAGAAATATCAAGGACAGCCAACCTTCTCAATTGTGAAATCATAACTGGAACTTTCCCCTCACAGTCATAATAGCTATATGATACATTTAGGTACCTCAAGTTTGTAAGCTTTCCAATTGCAGATGGAATGCGAGAGCCATAACTACTTATAATATTACGGAAAATTCTATTTTAATCCTTGTCTAAGATTACTTTTTGAATAAAACCTTTTCTAAAATTAAAAATTAATTCTAATCCTCGGCATTTAATTGTAATTTTTGAATAGTAAATAGGTTGTAATAATTATTGAGTTTTTTGTTTGTAGGTTATACATTGATTTCCTATAAATTATAAAAATGTTATTTATCATATAATTTTTTATTGTGTGTAAATTTCTCCATACTTATGTATATGCATATTACATACATATGTATGTTTAGATACTATAATTACCTATCGATACATTTGTATCAACACAATTGTATCGATACATTCGTACCGAAAGTTATGTACTGATACAATTGTACCGAAACTTACGTACCGATACTTCTATACCTATGATTAAAATAATGTACCTAAAGTTATGTATTGATACATTCGTACCGAAACTTATGTACCGATAGGAATAAAATAAGGTACCGAAAGTTATGTATAAATTATCTTTGTTTTGTTGTTGAATTTTTTAATAATAAGAATTTTTTATTAAATTTTTATCTATTAATATGATTGGAGCACAAAAAAAAATACATTTATTATGGATTGGTAAAGAATTTCGAATGGTAACAGAAATAATAAATGTGTTATAATTACTCATAGGTTTCAGAAGCATCAGTACATAAGTTTCGGTACGAATCTATCAGTACATAACTTTAGGCACCTTATTTTACTCATATGTATAAAAGTATCGGTATGTAATTTTCGGTACAAATGTATCAGTACATAACTTTCGGTACGAATGTATCGATACAAATATTTTGCTACAAATGTATCGATAAGTAATTATAGTATTTAAACATACAAATGTATGTAATATGCATATACATAAAAGAATATATGATAATATATGATAAATAACAATTTTATTATTTATGGGAAATCAATGTATAACCTTCAAACAAAAAACTCAATAACTATTACAACCTCTTTGATATTCAAAAATTACAATTAAATGCCAAGGATTAGAATTAATTTTTAATCTTAGACAAGGTTTTTATTCAAAAAGTAATCTTAGACAATGATTAAAATAGAATTTTTCGTTTTTCCAATTCGCTAGCCAATGGCTGTTCCTATAAAACCGTTCTCAGTTGTCAAATTGTTTTTTATTACTTTCTCTGCTAATTAAGCTTAGCAAATTAAGTGTCTGAAAAATGAAAACTTTGCTCCAATATTTCTTCCTCCTATTCTTGTTCAATATCTCCACCATCACTACTACCTGTGCTAATACCATCCCTGCAGTTCACCACCAATGTATTCAACACCAAGAACTATTGTTGCTCAATCTCAAGAAAACCCTTACATTCTATGATCCCCAGTTGGAAGCTATTCCCCCACCCAAGTTCATATCATGGAATTCAAGTACCGACTATTGTTCTTGGTTCAGTGTTACTTGGAGTACTAATGGACATGTTGTTGGTCTTGACATTAGCAGCCAATCTATCTCAGGTGGGATTGACAATTCGAGGAGCCTCTTTGATCTTCAACAGCTTCAAAGCCTCAATTTAGCCGATAAAATTCTATTTTAATCCTTGTCTAAGATTACTTTTTGAATAAAACCTTGGCTAAGATTAAAAATTAATTCTAATCCTTGGCATTTAATTGTAATTTTTGAATATCAAAGAGGTTGTAATAATTATTGAGTTTTTTGTTTGTAGGTTATACATCGATTTCCCATAAATAATAAAAATGTTATTTATCATATGTTATCATATTTTTTTTTTTATGTATATGCATATTACATACATTTGTATTTTTAGATATTATAATTACTTATCGATACATACTACCAACACATTTGCATTGATACATTCGTACTCAAAGTTATGTACTGATACATTTGTACCGAAAATTATGTACTGATATATTTGTACCGAAAATTACGTACCGATACTTCTATACCTATGAGTAAAATAAGGTACCTAAAGTTATGTACTGATACATTCATACCGAAACTTATGTACTGATACTTCCGAAACCTATGACTAATTATAACACATTTGTTATTTCTGTTACCATTCGAAATTCTTTACCCATCCATAATAAATATACTTTTTGCTGCTCCAATCATATTAATAAATAAAAATTTAATAAAAAAACAAATTCTTATAATTAAAAAATTCAACAACAAAACAAAAATAATTTATACATAACTTTCGGTACCTTATTTTATTCATAGGTACGGAAGTATCGGTACATAAGTTTCAATACGAATGTATCAGTACATAACTTTAGGTATTTAATCATAGGTATAGAGGTATCGGTACGTACGTTTCGGTACAATTGTATCAGTACATAACTTTCGGTACGAATGTATCGATACAATTGTGTTGGTACAAACACAAATGTATCGATAGGTAATTATAGTATCTAAACATACATATGTATGTAATATGCATATAAAGTACGGATAATTTACACACAATAAAAAAATATATGATAAATAACATTTTTATTATTTATAGGAAATCAATGTATAACCTACAAACAAAAAACACAATAATTATTACAACCTATTTACTATTCAAAAATTACAATTAAATGTCAAGGATTAGAATTAATTTTTAATCTCAGACAAGGTTTTATTCAAAAAGTAATCTTAGACAAGGATTAAAATAGAATTTTCCGTTGGAAAAAGGCCTCCGGTGTTGGTGGCTTGACTGTGTGCTCTTTGGGATTGGCATTAAAGTCTTCGGGCCATTATAAATGTTTTGTAAGGCAGGGGCTAGAGGAGATGAGCCACGTTGTGGAATTGTGATATTTTTGGGTTGATTTGTTGACTTATAGACTTTGGAGTCTTGTTTTTTTTCTCCATTTTTTTTCTTTTTATAGTGATAAGTGAATATGAAAAAGATAAATACACACTTTTTATCTCGTAGACATATGCTTTTTTATTTGAACTCATATAATAATCTCTTTGTACATCCATTTTACTCTCTACACATATTAATTTTAAATAAACTATCAATATCTTTTTAAAATTTCCTATCATTAAATTGAATAATTTCAATAAAATCAACAAAAAGATTAAATAAGAGTGTAGGTAAGTCCCTTGACAACCCTTAATCACAAATTTACAATAGCCTAGAGGCTATTACAAAGCAAGTGGAAATTTATCACTTGAGACGATACTAATGATATAATTGGATTTATCCATGACATTGTGGAATTGTGAGATTGCTTTTATGGGTTGATGACTCGATGTTGATTTTGAAGTCTTCATTGGTTTGTCTAAATTTATAGATTTTGATGGAGTTTAATTTTTAGATATTTTCATATGAAATCTTGAGTGAAATTCTTCAAAATCTCAGAGGAATGTGAGAATTGTGAATGCTGAAAAATCCACTACGAAATCTTTATGATTCCAGGGAATTGCACTAATTTGTAATGTATTTTAAACATTCACAAATTTCACCTCTCCCCTATGATTTTGAGATAATTCATCTAAAATATCTCAACATGTTACTAAGCTTGTTAGAAAGCCAGGTTGGCTACCCTTAAAAATGTAAGCAATGGTATTTTTCTAAAAAATGGAGATAATAGTCTCGATGCATTCTAATGATCCTAAAGAATTTAGCAAAAGTATGGATTTCATATAGTTAGAAAAAGTTCATATGATCTTATGATTTTTTATAAAAACTTGTATTTCACATTAAGTCTGGTTGAATATATGTGAATATGCAACAACGCCTATGGCCTGCACAATAATAATTATTTCGAAGTATGGTTTTCCCAGTTTTCCGAATGTTAATCAGAATTGGCAAGATCGGGGCATTTTGATTTAGATACCTCAAATTTGAATTTTTTTAATCAAACATCCATAACTTTTAAACTTTTGATCAAACATTCTTCTACTAATTTTTAATTAAAAATTATGATTTTTATTGTATTTATTTAACCAACTAGTTCAGAAAATAATATCACAAATATCCTAAAATCACCACAAACATCCTATCTTATCTTATCATAATTCGTTCAAAATGAATTTTTCTTATTCAAATAATTTTTTGTTTTAAATTCTAAAAACACATAAACATCCTATTAACATACAATTATGAAATATAACATGCACATATATTAAATATAACGTACCAAACAAATATATTAAATATAACGTACCAATGATTGGTACGTTATATAAATTTAATCTGGGTACGCATTAGTATTTTGGTACGTTATAAAATATTGTTTTTGGTACGTTATGCAATTCTTTATTTAGTACGTACCGAGTTATTAGTACATTGTATTATCCTTATTTTGGTACGTACAAAACTTATGGTATGTTATGTGTAAGTTGTGTAACCCAAAAAAAGATAACTTTTCACATTAAAACATTGCACTAAAAAATATTTTGTCAACTCTTAATAATTAATTATTGGAATAAGGACTCATTTTAAATAAAAATAAAAATGTGAAAACTCTTAGTTCACGTTTCTACTATAACTATAAGTAGTTGTTAAAAAATTCAAATTTATTTTCAATTGCATGAAATTAGGCAGTCTAGTCTACATCTCAATTTTAATTATAAACAAACTCTTGTTTTTTTTTATAATCTATATAAAATGTTGAGTTGGAAATTGGAAAAACTATATTTCATCCAATTAATCTTGAACCCCAGGAGATATAATTGAATCCTTAAATTGAGGAAGTGATGAGATTCCATAAAAATAGCAATAAATTAATGAATATTATTGAGTGCATTTTTTTTTACATAGAAATGGATTTAAAAGAATTTATAAAATACTTAAACTAAGAATATACCTGGAATATAAAGTTTAATTAAAAGTAAAAGGACTTTAATCAAAAGTTGAAAAGTAACAGATGTTTAATTTAGAAAAATCTAAAATGAGGCATCTAATTCTAATTTATCCAAAAACGAATAGACCGTGAACACATACGAATAGACCATGTATATTTTAATTATTAATTTATTTATTTTACACATGTCAATTTATTATAGGTTATTTAGAGACCTTACGAATTTTAATTGGGATTGAAAATTGCACATATAAGGCACGATTGTGCAAGGGTTCTCCATTCACTGATATGAGACTCTTTTGTCTTCACATTCTCGTATATATAAGGCACAATTGTGCCCCGCATCTGTTGATTACAATCTTCATTGTCTCTATTTCTCTTGTTTCTTCATTTATCTGTCTATAATTATGATTGAGATTGAAAATCGCAGATAGCTACAACTCCAGAAGACTAGTGCATTACTTGGCTTTGAAGTCTTACGACATCTGCCTGACTAATTAATAGGGGTGGGCACTTGGAACCGAAAACCGAAACCGAAACACGAATCGAATCGAATCGCACCGAACGGTTTGGTTTTGCGGTTTTGAAACGGTTTCGGTTTCGAAACCGAACCGCGGAAAAGAAAACAGTTTGGTTTCGGTTTTGGGTTTTCAAAACCGCACCGAAACCGAAACCGCACCATATAATAAATAAATGTTATATTTAAACTTTTAATTAGTTCAACTAGGTTATAGGTTTGGTTTTGATGTTTGATTTGCTGCTGGTGCTGCTTGGCTATCTTTGTGTCAACATGCTGACGTGCCAGCTTTCTCTCGATTAAAAGTTGTGCTTCCAATTCTTTTACCTGAAAAATGTACTACATTAGTACCTGAAACTCTTATACTTGATGAATATAAACTGAAAAAGGGACCTTTTGTATACAATACCTTGTCTTGCAGGTTTTTATTCTTCAGGTCTCTTTCCTTTTATCTTCAATTCTAATCCATGAACTGTTTCCTCCATCTTCCTGATCTGTACATCTTTGCTCTTGACGTCTAGCTTGGCTTTCTCAAACTAGAAAACCAAAGATTTGAGATTGTTAGAAATTTAATAGATGAATTATTCAATCACAACGGTAACAAAATGTCAAGGTTTTAAACAAAATCTGGAATCTGCAGTAGCGTCAAGCACAGTAAATTACCATCTGTTTGTATCTTAAAATTTCAGAAGTGTCCAGTTTAGCTGCTGTTTTTTTGTGCAGTTTTGGTGCAGTTTAGCTGCTGTTTTTTGGTGTAGTTTTGGTGCAATTTAACTGCTGCTTTTTGTGCATTTTTTGCTGCACTTTTAGTGCATTGTTGTTGCTGTTTTTGGTGCAATTTTGCTGCATATTCATTAATTAATATACAAGGAAAATAAGACCGTCTTATGCATAAATATGTGTATATTTTAAATTGTACATTTTTTTCTCAAAAACCAAACCGAAACCGTTTGAAACCGCACCGAACCGAACCAAACGGTTTGGTTTCATTTCAGTTTTGGCTTCAAAACCGCACCGCAAAAAGTTTCGGTTTCGGTTGCGGTTTCACTTGAAACCACACCGAACCGCACCACGCCCACCCCTACTAATTAACGTGCACCAATAAAAAAAAGGATGGGGAAGAGAGCGAGAAATTTCTCCCCTACAAACACCAGCACAGCCAAGTGGAAGATGAGCGTAGATGACAGTCACATTCACACTACCCCCGTGCTCTTCAGGTTCCCATTAAATGACTGAATGTTGATTTTCCAAGGCTGGAAGAGGTAATGGTATAGCAGACAGAACATGGCATTAATTTTTTCATATTTGAAGAAAAAACTACCTGCATGCGGCAAGTACATAATCTAAAGCTTTCCATGTAGTTTAGGATAATATTGTTACGAAGCTTCTGTTCAAATCGATGGATTTTCATTTTATTGGTATTTGCATTGCATCATGCACTTGCTTAGTCCCAAAACCAGAATTTTAAAGCAGAACACAACTTTAAGCCAAACTAAGCTAGAATTTAGATTAGTTTTACACATAGCTTCAACTCACCTATTCTCGGAAAGATAATAACCGCAACTCCTAAGCCAAATGTAAATCCAATTTCAACACTGATAAGATCGCTGCCAATCTTGCGACAGGATTTTGAATGGCTTCCATTTGATTGTGGTGGTGGTGACAATCCCGCTTTCTTGTCGGCAGACAAAGGAGGCCCCCATAGTCCTTTGTTACCTATAAACGAGGCTTTCAGAAGTGTTGAAATCTGAATTCAACTTGGGATCCTGCCAACAAGTTGATTACTTGAGAGATTAAAGAATTCAAGGAAAGTAAAGTTTGCCAACTGCAGTGGAATTTGCCCGCTTAGCTTGTTATGTGAGAGGTCTAATGACGATGGGATTTTGCTTGTGAAAGAACTACTAGACAAATATAGGGACTTAAGCTCTCCCATTTCCTCAGGTATTGGTCCACTGGTTGCATGAGAAATCAACCAAGTTCAAGATAGAATCTTAACCATATCCATCCTTGAACCTCTTATGGTAATTGTCATAACATCCTCAAAAGAAAAAATCAATTCCGCCTCTTCCTATTTAATGTGAAAATTCTAGGAGTTTGATCTTGGCAAGGAAATCATCTTCATTAGCCCTCTTTGCCATTGGTTTTGGGACATGCAATGTGTCCATAAATTTTGTTGGATCGAAAAACAGGTACACACAAAGTGGATTTGTTCTTTACAAACAAGGCAAGGCATCTTTTATCTGATTGTTTCCGGGTTTTAAAACCGGCTTGAATTTGAAGTATTATTGCAGAGTCGGCCTGGACAGCAGGCCCCTCAAATACTTTTAATTTGTAAGTGATAAAAATATTCCATGTAGTTTTGTGGTAAAAAACGTAGCTTCAACTCACTTTGCAAAGGTGCAGGAAATCATGAACCAAAAACATTCCAGCTTCAACTTTAAGATGAAAGAAAAAAGGAGAAGACTGCTACCTTTTTCTTTTCTAGCATGCGCAATTCTAACCCCTTTGATTCGTTGCTTAGACATGAAAGGAACATCATCACTTGAGAAAATGGCAATCGTGAAGCGAAGAATGGTATCTTATTCATTTCAGTATATTACAGATTGTTTAGGATTGAGCATTAGACCGTATTATCTTCAAAACCCAACATCCTCTGATACAGTACTATGTAAATTGTAGACATCCTTTCATGGCTTCCGACTACAGTTGTTATTGAACTTGGGGGTTGGAATCCGAGGATTTTAAACCAGACATCATCAGTGCCCAAATAGGGCCATTGGCCTTCCACATCTGTCTAGTAGGGCCATTGGCCTGCGAATTGGAAAAAAGCATCAGGACGTGCCCTCTGGGGTTTGCCATTAAATTCTTCGGACCATTATAAATGTACCGCTAGACATGGGATAGATGAGATAAGTCACGCTGAGAAATTAGGATATTTTTTGGTTGACTTGTTGATTTATAAACTTTGAAGTCTTCATCATTTTCTTTTTTTCTTTTGGAGTAGGATTCTTTCCCTTCTTTTTTTCCCTCATTTTCCCTCCCCTCCTAATTGAACGGTCACAGTTAAACCATGTCAACATCCTCCCCTCCTAATTGAACGGTCACAGTTAAGTCACGTCAACATCTTATATTAATTAGAGAATGTGAGAGAAAGGGATGGAAAGAGAAGGAGAGAAAATCCTAGTCCTTTTCTTTTTGCATTGACTTGTGTGTTGTTGATATTGAAGTTTTTCCACATCTGTCTAGGGGGCTAGGGCTATTGACTGACTAATAAAGGTACTAAAAAAAAGGGAGTGGGAAAGAGAGCCAGAAATTTTGCCGCTACACAAACACCAGCATAGCCAAGTGGAAGATGAACGTAGAGTAGATCTTATGTCACGCTGTGAAATTGTGATCTTGTTGAGTTGGTTTGTTGACTTATAGACTTTGAAGTCTTAGTCTTTTTTTTCTTTTTGCATTGATTAGCATATGTGAAATGAAAATCTCGCACACTTTTTTTTTTGTGTTGACAACGGGGCATAAGTCTGAAAGGAAATGAAGATCACATAAGAATATCACAAGGTCACAAGACCCTATCTATATCTACAACTAGCAACCGATCAATAGCGATATATTATTGCATCGTCAATGTAGGTAAATCCCTTGACCAAATCCTAATCACAAATTCACAAATGGCCTCCAAGTTAATACAAAGCAAGTGGAAATTTGTAACATGAGAGATACTAATTGATATGATTGGATGTATTCATAACATTGTGGAATTGTGAAATTGCTTTTAAATTGACGTTGAGTTTTGAAGTCTTGATTTGTTTGTCAAAAGTTATGGATTTTGATGAGCGAAATTATTCAAAATTTTGGGAAAAAAAATGTGAGATTAGTAAATGCTTAAAATGCACTATGAAATCTCTGGAATTCGAGGGAATTGGACATAATTCTTAGAGTATTAAGCATCACAAATCACACCTCTCTCCTTGCGATTTTGAGCAAATTCATTTAAATTATCTATATATCAGATTGCTCCCATTTTTCAGATTGTTTAAGATGAGGGATCCCCATTTTTTTCAAAAAAAGGATTAGATGTGGGGCCCACACCACATCGAATTTCAACGATCCGAACCGTCCATTTTTCAAGTTACACCTCATAGATCATCCTTGCAAAATATTAGTCAAATCTGAAATATTTAAGACATCTAATTGAGTTCAAAAATATTAACAAATACTTTGTTATATAAGAAACAATGAAATTTTATCTTGATAATTAAATAAGCAAATGGTTTCAGATTGAATTGAATTTTTGCAAGGATGATCTATGAGGTGTAACTTGAAAAATAGAAGGTTTGGATCGTTGAAATTCAATGTGGAGTGGGCCCCACACCTAATCCCCATTTTTTGAAAAAATTGGGGATCTCTCTCCTTAAGCAATTTCTATCTATACATGTTACTAAGCTCGTTAGGAAACCAGGTAGGCTACCCTTAAATATGTTGCCAATGTATCTTTGTAAAAAAAATGAAGATAAATGTCTCGATGCGTTTTGATGATCCTAAGGGATTTAGCCAGAATGTAGATTTCATATAGTAAGAGAAATTCTATATAATTATGTTTTTAATAAAAAAAATACTTGTATTTCACTTTAATTATGGTCAAACAGTAATAAATGTTTCAAGTATGGTTTTCCCTGTTTTCACAAGTTAATCGGAATCAGCAAGATCCACTCTGGTTCTTGATGCTTGTGTCTCCCTTGGTTTGCTAGAATAGATGGGGTATTACCGCTCTTTGCTAGGACTAGTTAGATGCGTCAATTCCGCCTTCCCCACACGAACAAGAAAAACCAACAGACCCCAAAAAGCTGCAAAAATCTTTCTTAGTATTAAAGAGTTTTCTTTTTAGATTTGTAATGTCTTTAATCAGACATCTACTATGGCCCTCTAGATTATTTGCATTTAATACGTGTTCGTAGTCTAAATATTCCAATATAAATTATTGGCTTATTTTTAGCTATGCTCTTTGAAACTAGATTTTAATTTCATTTTGCTCCCTGTAATTCAAAAGTTGTCATTTTACTCATTGGAACTCAAACGTCGCTCCACTGTGCCCCTTGGAACTTGGTTTTGATCCTATTTTGCTCCCTGAAACTTGAAAGTCGTCTCTACAAAACTTAAAATTCACTCCACATTACCTTAGATCTGTTAATTTCTTACGTGGGTTTGATTTGGGTGCGTCAAGCTAATCAATTTACTTTATATTTTTTTTTTATCTTTTCAATTTCTTTTAAACTTAATATTCACTGATTGTTGAATTATAATGCATAATGGAGATTTATAATCAAATTTATTGCACCATGTGGCATAGTTTTATTAGGTGTTGTGTCCCACATATGTTTGCATAGGCGACTTATAAGTTTTATGGAGAAGAGAGAGTCCACAAGTCAGAGTGGAACGAATTTTGAGTTTCAGGGAGTAAAGTAGTGGCTTTGAGTTACAAAGGGTAAAGTGAAATCAAAACGGAGTTTCAGGAGGTGTAGCTAAAAATAAGCCTAAATTATTTTCTTCTTTTTCTATATATTTTGGATAGGAGTGGACATCCAACCAATTGAAGTGACCGATATGAACCATATTGGTCGATTTGGTTTGGTTTTGACAAAGAAAAATGTCAAACAATTTAAAATGGGTACCAAACCGTTTTACTTTTAGTTTGGCTCGGTTTTGATACTTTTGAAACCGACCAGAACTAAATCGAACCGACCATTTATCTTTTAATTATTAATTAATTTATTTTACACATGTCAACTTATTATAAGTTATTTAGAGACTTTGCTAATTTTGATTGAGACTAAAAATTGCAGACATAAGGAAAGATTGTGCAAGGTTTTTCCTTTCATGGATGTGAGACTCTTTTACTTTCACATCCTCGCAGGTATAAGGCACGATTGTGCCTTGCAGCTGTTGATTACAATCTTTATTGTCTCGATTTCTCTTGTTTCTTCATTTATCAGTCTAATTTTGATTGAGACTGAAAATTGCAGATAGCTACAGCTCCAGAAGACTTGTGCGTTACTTTGACTTTGGAGTCTTTCAACATAGCCATACTAATTAAGGTGTTCAAAGAAAAAAAGGAAGTGGGGATGAGAGCGAGAAATTTTGCCCTTACAAACACCAGCACAGCCAAGTGGAACATGTACGTAGATGACAGTCACATTCACACTACCCCGTGCTCTTCGGGTTCCCATTAAATGACTGTAATTAATTTCGACGGTTATGCCATCAGGCACACTGTGAATGTTGAAAGCGGGTGTCCGTACAAGTTCAGGACAGGGAGTGCATCTTTGCCTCCACTAATACGGCGCCGGTTTCTCAGCACCACCATGACCAATGTCTCTAGAAATGAGCCGTGAAGGAAGTGACGAAGTCCAATTTTTCCGAGTCCCTGGAGGAGTTCAAGAACCACCTGTCCTCTTCCGACTTCGTGCCCATCTCGCTTCGACACCGCCGACACGTCGTATTGCAAGGCTAAGTACGCTGCCGAGCGGTTCCAGCTTCACTAGTTCGCCGCCTGCCCTTTCACTCTCAGAGCCTCCAAGCTCACCCCTCACTCGTCCGTACATTCTCACTATGCCTATACATACACATATAAATTTATATGTATGTTTGTTGATTTTGGTGCATATACAACTTCGTATTGTTTCCAAGGGATGTATTGAAGATGGGAATGCCAACTTATAGCTTTTCAGTTCAAACATCACGTTTGATTTCCATGGCAGAAGAAGGTTTTGATTTCAATGCCTGCATATGTTATGGTGAGCCTCCCCGGTGAAGTTTTGGTGTTTAATTTCACTCCCCAATTTCTCATTTTGTGGAATATGATTTTACCCAAGTTAATATTTTTACGAAAACTAGAGAAGTTACATTAGTTAAGAAATTTGTCTCAATGAATTTGGGAAAGTGTAATTTGGGATTTTGCAAGTCTGTAACTTTTGATGTTGTTCTGATATTTTGTGTTTTTTTTTCCTTCACAGTAGCTATGTTGGTCTCTCCTCACCTCTCCTTTTTGGTGCAGGAGCATGGATTAGATTCTGCAGATTTGATTTCATTCCTAGTAGAACTTAGTTTTCATGTTAATGGCGAGGTATTAGTTATTGCTCTTTATACATGACTATTCTCTTGCAGTAGCATATGCTTTACTGAATTCCCCCATATTTTTTTTGGCTTATAATTATTTCCGACTAAAATATGAATAGTGCTGCAGTAAATGTTGCCATAAGAACTTTTCATAGTATTCACTTTTTTGTTTCTTTTGTTAAAAGTGTTTTCTTCCACATGGAAAGTTTCTACCTGGAATTAATCTCTCACCTCTTGATTCTATTCTTTTTGTTGTGTGTTAGGCATATGACATAAATACATTGAATGAGCGGCAAAAGAATATAGTCAAGGATCTTGCAGATTTGGGACTGATCAAACTTCAGTAGGTTATACTTTTGTGATTTATTCTTGGTATAACGTGCACTAAATTGGTAATAATTTCCTAGATGACAGTTTAACCATTTCCTGACCTCAAGTTTTAAATTTCTATCTTTTTATGTACTTATCCATGGAAGGAAAGGCAGTTGGTTTATACCTACTAACTTATCTACTAATCTTTTAGTTAGCTTGATAGACTCATCATCGAGGAAACAAGTAGGTTATTTGTACTCATTCTAGCTTTGTCTCTAATCGGTTATTCCACAATTAATTCCTAATCATCAAGAAAATTGATGTGCATCCAATATCCATACATGCTTCTTACGAATTTTTTACTCACTTTTTTGTTCAGGGATTTGTTGTAGTGGAAACAAACTTCAGGCTCTATGCCTACTCAACTTCTAAACTACATTGTGAAATTTTATGACTTTTCCTAGCTGCTCTCTCCTTTTATGACTTCTTGCAATGGAATCTTCCCCTTTTGCAATACATTGAACATAAGACCTACCCCTACGCAGGGGCAGATCGACGGTGGGTCAAAGTTGGTCAGTTGACCACATGGATGCTGGAAAGTTGGCTGGGGAGAGCACCCAAATTGTTTGCCGCATCTTGGTTAAGGTCTGTACTGAATCTTGCTGCTTTGGAACATTTCTTTTAGTTGTAAATAAAAAGTGTGTTAAATGTTTATGAGTGTTGTATGATGTTTAGGCACTGATGGCAATGCTGTCTCCTGATTTCAGCCTTTGTCTCTGCTTAATTCCAGAAAGAGTGGTCCACTTGTTGTACTTTTATGCGCAAACGGAAGCAAATTCTAACAAAATACCAATATCAACGTCATAGGCGAAAGCTAAAACAAACAATCTCAAGCTAACACAAGAGATTTACGTGGTTCGGCGTAAAGCCTATGTCCACGGGCAAAGCACTGCGAGAAATTTAACTAAACAAACGGAGATTACAAAAGAGTGTTGAAACTCTCACAACCCAAATCCAACAAATTACAAACCTTAAACCAAACGAGTAGTGTGAAATCCCGTTCCTGGATTTTACTGTTATAATCTACGTATTTGTATTATTGAGATTTTATAGTATTTCACGAGAATTTATTTTAATTTGTTTGAAGTTAGACTTTAATTAAACTAGTTACGAAGTTTGAAGTTTGGAAATTAATTAGTTAAAATCCGTAGACCTTTCGAGGTCACAATTTTTATTGTTGAATAGATTTCAAGATCCTGAACGCATAGGCGAAAGCCGTTTACGAGTCCGAATTATAACGGTATAGTTACAAATATTTAAAGTTGCGATACTATAAAGTGTAGGAATTATTTAACTCTCACTTTGTGGGTAAGAGGCCAATTAGATATTTGGGAAGTGACCAAAAATATCCCTTCGTCCTTTCTCCAACAAAAATCTGCGCATCTTCCAACCACGGCAGCGATGGCTTGTCTTCTCTGGCGTCCCAAACCTCTATTCCTTCTCTTATACAACAACTACGACTCGTCCTCGGTGGTGGACGGTGATTAATGAGGCCGAGTAAACCATTGCTGACAAAGTAGTCTATGATGCGGCTGAATCGAATCGGAATTCGAGATCGTCGCGTCCTGGTGGTTGAAGGTGGACCGAGGCCACACTTGAGGCATCGAGCCATAATCCTTTCCGCCAACATCCGAGTTTTTCATGCACAAATCCGTTTCGGATTGGAAGAAAATTTAAAACCCAGAAAAGTTTGGTTTCCGGAAGCCGGAGATGCAACATCGATATCCATGGGAAACACCGAAACAGGGATTCCGATTGGGGAAGTGCTTCAGCCAATTCAGGAAAACTGAGATCAGCAGAAGCACCTTTGAGGGCTACAGTTGCTGTATCATAAGCTGGATTTTCCATTTCAAGAAGATCTGGATACAATTTTGCGGAGGAACACAACTATGTTTGTGAAAATGGTTTGGAGGCATTCAAGAAAGCCTCCAAAAGAGTTCATTGTTCATTGTGGCAGTCATATGGAGGCAAATTTGCAGTCAATCTTAGACTTTGAGGGAATTTTAGAAAAATTATGATTGCGAGGTTGATGGAAAAATATATGGTGCTTGCTCGACTATTCCTTTTAGGAGCAACCCTTGGTCAACTATTTCTTTCAAAAGCAACTATGTTGTGGTTGGCCATCAAAGGTACTGCATATCTAATTTACCACCTATGATATTTTATGAAATTAATTGCGAAGAGTGGTGCTGTAAAATGGAAGCATTGTCAGTGAGAAGGTATTCTTTCGTTTGAATTTATATACGATGCTCACTATCTGTTTGATATGTTTCGTCTAATAAATTACTAGTTCCTGCAACTCTTATTTGTCTCATGGAATCTGGCCCCTAATGAAATCTTTGTGCAATGAATTCTAAGAAAATTAATGAAAGGGCTTGAAAAGTTTTAGTTTTAATAAAAAATCATGTTATAAGTTTTGTTTAATAAAAAACCATGTTATAAGTTTTAGTTTTAATAAAAAACTATGTTATAAGTTTTGTTTAATAAAAAACCATGTTATAAGTTTTGTTTAATAAAAAACCATGTTATAAGTTAAGTCACTGTTTCTGGATTTTGGTTCTTTTCGACAGACACTGTTTCTGAAATGTAAAAATAAACTGTTTCTGGATTTTAAGTAACACTGTTTCTGGAATTTAAGTAACACTGTTTCTGGAATCTGTTAGTTTATTTCCAGCGACAGTGTTAGTTTTCCAGAAACAGTGTTAGTTTTCCAGCGACAGTGTAATTTTTCCAGCGACAATGTTAGTTTTTCCAGCGACAGTGTTATTTTTCCAGAAACAGTGTTATTTTTCAGCGACAGTGTTAATTTTTCCAGCGACAGTGTTAGTTTTCCAGCGACTGTTAGTTTTTTGCAGAGACAGTGTTATGTTTTTTCAGCAACATTGTTAATGTTCATTTTCTTTCCAGATACAATGTTTGTTTGTGCATGACCCAAAGGGCTTGGTGTGGTTGCTGCTCGCCGGAGCTAAACGGAAGGGAAGGCCGGATTTCGGCCGGAAAGTTGGACAACTTTAAATGCTCATAACTTTGTCAATACTCAACGAAATCAAGTGCTTCAAAAACGAAAATCGTAGTTCTCAAAGAGACGAAGAGAATGGTACCTTGCACGATAGCTAACTCGTTGTGGTTTGGCCGGAAAATGCCTCGAAAGCCTCGGAGGTCGCCGGAAACTGGGTTGGACAAACTTTAAACGCTTATAACTTTGGCAATACTTAACGAAATCGAGTGATTCAAAAACGAAAATCGTAGTTCTCGAAGAGATGAAGAGAATGGTACCTTGCACAATGGCTAACTCACTGTGGTTTGGCCGGAAAATTCCTCGAAAGCCTCGGAGGTCGCCGGAAACTGGGTAAGATTCAAATGGATATAACTTCTTCAATACTCAACGAAATAGGGTGATTCAAAAATGAAAGTTGTAGTACTTAGAGAGACGAAGAGGAGGAGGAGGATGAGGGCCAAAGGAGAGCTCATGAGTGACTGGCTGGTGGTCGAGCTGTATGTTGGTTTGGTGGGTTTTACCTTGTTCTGGGATGGTTTTTGGTTAAAAAAAGTTATAGGATGGTTTTTGGTTAAAATAAACAGGGTCTCGATATTTGTAAGTCAAGGGGCTTGCTAATTATTTTTCTTTTGACCAGATATTCTACATTCATATCTTATGGAAAACTTGTGGGATTTGTACAGTTTTCTTGGTTCCTATTAGAAGCGTTTATTGTGGTTTATCATTTTTCTGTTTAAATTATTTCTTGTCTTCTGAGTGTTAACTTTCCAAAGACGGTGGAAGCTGAGCGCATTTCAGTTGATCATGTTGCCCATCTTAAACTATCTGATGGAGGTTCAGCACCAACTCCATCTTGTTCAGTTGCACTGCACTATCTTTTTGGTTAAATAAATCAAACCACCAGGACGCCGATTCCTGGAATTTAGAACTAAATTCATATCGTTTCAGGGAGTCTAGTGATGAAGCTAAATAGGGTGATCGTGTAGAGACCTTCAAAGTATGCCTTCGGAGGTCTGGGAGTCTCTGTATTGCCTTGAACGCTTTGCTGTTGCACATGGAGAACTAATCTCCCCATGATAAGAATGTGTGTTTCTAATGTCGCAGCTGATGCATATCAATGAAAGCCCTGTTTATGTTCTTCTCAACCCTATGATCAATGCTGCTCAAAAGGATCTCCCAATCACTATTTACGAAAGTGGTACGTTGGCTGCATTGTTATCTTCTTGTGTTTGTGAGCTTTTGTGGGCATTTCCAGTTAATTGTAAACCTATGCACTTCTAATTTTGTGAATTTGTATGCTATGCGGTATCATATCTACAGCTAAAGCACGGATTTGTATTTTTATCATGGCAGCATGTGCATGTAGTGATTTCTTTTTCTTGTATATACTATGATTGGTAGAGATCCGACCGTCGGATCGTGATGAGATTTTAGTATGTTGTTATTTGAGCATAATGTGGACCTTAGGAAGTTACGTATCCGGAATCCGATATGCGGATCTTCTGGATCAAATTATGTAGTGCTGTGGACACTACTGTTGATTGAGAGTTGAGTTTTGGTCAACATGTCATGAAACGTCCTAATTACTAAAATTAGTACTACGGAAGATTAAATGAAGTTTAGGGAGTTTTTATTGGTTAGAGAGTGACTTGAATATATGGGATACGATTATTACTTTAAATTCTTATATTAATCATATGTGAGTATGAATAGAAGTTATAATTATGATTTCTATTGAAATGTGATGTTATATATTAGCTATAGACTCACGGTTATTAAACATGATTTGGCTTATGTATTGATGATGATTGTGATATATACATGTTTAATTATCTTTTTAGTAATGTGAATGATGTGTATGATTATTTTTATGACGATGTGATCCTAGAATCCGATTAGAAGTATGTTGTAGCACTTATATGCTTGTATGACATATTAGTGATGACCTTGAGAAGTTGATGGTGTAGGTGATTACATAGTAACTCATAGAGGTTGAGTTGTGGATAGGTTGGGTGTTAAAGTTACTGCACCATGTAGCAGAGGCACATGGATGGTCCTGCTTGGTATATCCGCGTTGGGGGACCATACGTATTCTAGGAATGATCATGCTTGGTTAATCCGCATTGGGTGATCACTATCTAGAGCTATCGGATACAGTCCTGCTTGGTATATCCACGTTGGGGGACTATTAGGGGTGATCATGCTTGGTTAATCCGCATTGGGTGATCACTACCTACTTGATTATTTTGACCCTGCTTGGTTAATCCGCATTGGGGGGTCACAAGTGGTCCTGCTTGGTTAATCCGCATTGGGGGACCATACTATATATGAATCGTGCTTGGTTAATCCGCGTTGGATGATCCTTATGGCCATGTATGCTTAGGAGTGACTCTGCTTGGTTAATCCGCATTGGGGGGTCACTGCCTACTTGGTTATTTTCTCAAGGGGGGCTCTGCTTGGTTAATCCGCTTTGGGGTGCCTATTTCCTATTTGGTTACTTAAAAAGACTTGGCATAACTACGTCACTCTAGCCTTAGTCTTTATATATTTGTACAATGGTTTTGAGAACCTTGTGAATTGAGTTAGAAAAGCTGTTGGACTTCTGGGTGACTCTTTCAGGATTTTCTATGATTCGATTATGATTTCATATGGTATGAAATTAGAAGATATGAGAATGATTGTTATTATTTTGATCAGATTAATTAATTAATGTGGCTAGAGAATGGTTGTGTGCTTCATCTTCTCTTAAATATGATGTATATTGTGAATTGTGATATCATGATAAGACATAATGATTTATATGTTGGTTGGAAGAGAAATCATGATTTCATGGGGATTTGTTATGTAACTTGAATCCAGGAATTTCATGTTATTGGGTTATAATAAATGAGTGAGGAATGCTATGCTTTTCTGCTTGAACTTAGTAAGGTAAACTTTTGATTTTGTGAATGGTGAACTACGAATGGCTTGATCCCTTTTGAGGGTACGTAGGCAGTCTAACGAGGAGGTTAGATGCAGTCGTAAAGCATACGAAAATTTACTATGCAATTTGTTTTTTCAGTTGTGATTTGCCATATCCTGGATACGGGGTATGTTGAGATACGAGTATTTGTTGATGTCTATGCTGTCCTTATCCTGGAGGCGGGATATGTGAGTTGTACGGGTTTGGTAATGTCACGTGTCGATCCTGGACGTATGTCGGGATCGGGGCGTGACAAGTAGAGAACCCAAAACTAACGGAGCTCTAACTCACAAACTTACAAATTGACTCTCACCAAATTGCCACACAAAATACACTAACCCTAAGGTCCTATTTATAGTGCATAGGACTTAGGTTACAATAAGAATCCTAATAGGAAGTAAATCCAAATCCTAATAGGAAGTAAATCCAAATCCTAATCAAATAGGTAATTAACAAAACCTCTCCACCAAGGAAACCAACTAAGAAGTCAAAATCCAAACCCAAATAGGATACCAAAACCAAATAGGTAACACAAACCTAATTCTTTGCATCATCCTAATTTTGAGCCTAAAACCCAACAATAGTTCTCTCATTTGCTTCCCCCTTTCAGTTTATTACATACTCGGTTACAATTTCTATATTTTCTTTCACATGGGTGACCGGGGTTTCAAATAGGTTGTGCACTTTGTGTGTGCGAGCCAGAATTGTAGTATGGTTTTCATGTGAGCCAGAATTGTAGTATGGTTTTCAAGTTGCATGTTTATTCATATCTTATTAGTTTCTGGTTCTCTCTTTTATCATCTCGACGAATTTCGTTATTAAAATTTGAGATATTTTTGGATGTTGAATGTTATTCAACGTTGGCCAACGAAGGTTATTCAGCTAATTCGCTCTGTTGTTTACTCTAATTCTTTATTAGCAAATGGATGAGCAGCTTAAGACACTAATTGTTTTATCTCACTACTTGGAAGTATGTTTGTCTCTATATCCAAACATTTGGCATGTTGTTTGTTTAGGTCAGAGGAAATCATAGCCACACATCTTACCATCAACAAATAATTTTCATTTTAACGAAAATTAATGGAAAAGGGTTTCAAAACTTTGCATTTTAATAAAAACCCATCTAAAAATTTTATTTAATGATAAGGACAAAAAGAAAAAAAAAACATAAAATGTAAACATGTGTGCTCAGCCCACGTTAAGTTTCATAAACAGTGTAGTGTTGTTAAGTTTCATAAACAATGTAGTACCGTAAGTTTTATATACAGTGTAGTACCGTTAAGTTTCATAAACAGTGTTGTAATAGATCTCAAAGGCTCACAACTAATCTAGAAAGAAGTGGAGATTCAACATGCTGTAAGTCACCGAAATACGAAGAAATTTCCCTGCTTAGCTAGTATTGATGCGGTGGCGACTTTACGTTGTATCAACGACTACGAATTCTTCATCCAGAAAAATCAAAGCTAAAACAGAGTAAACGTTTATGATAACAAACAAACAGAAGAATACGGACAAAGGGAGAAACCACGAAAGAAAGAAAGCTAAGAACCAAAGTCAAACAAGAGAAAACAGAGTCGAATGAAGCGCGATTTAAGTAAAAGCTATATTGATTCAACGTCACTTGCATTGGCAATTTTGTTTTAACTCTGTTTTTGGTTTGTGTTTTATGTGCCAAATTCCATACTTCGAAAATTTAATCGCAAATATGTCGATCTTATAGCGAGCAATGCTGATTCCTGTACCGAAAAGAAGATTGAAATCCATTTTTAAAACATTGATAATCCTGGCATTCAAAAAGATTAAAAACTTGCAACAGCAATATATAAAAAAAGTAATAGAACAAGCTCACACTACATCTCGTAATTTATAATTATGTGACAGCAGAAGCAAATATCTTATTTCTTACATAACATAATCATAACAAGGAGGTCAGCTGCATTGCTCCTCATAACAATTTCAACGTCTCGGCCTTTGAGTTATGTGAACATGTCTTCGGTGAGGACCGATTCTTTCTTCAAGCTGAGGGAATATCTTACCAAGGATTTTATACATAGCTCTGTAATACCATTTATTCCATCTCTTGCAGAACGCAAGTGACCCGACTGCAATTCCAAAGCCAAATACAAATCCAATTTCGACACTGATAAGATCCCAATCAATCTCATCTCCAGAATTTTGCTGACTTCCATTTAATGTTGGTGGTGGTGATCCTACCTTGTTATCCACTGTCAAAGAAGGCCCCCATAATCCTTTGTTTCCAGTGAAGGAGGCTTTGGGAAATGTCGTAAACCGAGTACTTGTTGGGATCCTGCCGACCAGTTGATTATTTGAGAGATTCAAGAAAGAAAGGAAGGTAAGGTTTGCAAACTATGGTGGAATTTCCCCTCTCACAGCTTGTTCCTTGATAGGTCTATGGACTCTAGCTTTCGTAAGTTACTTAAGGATAATGGGATTTCACCAATGAAGGCATTACTTGACAAGTTAAGGACATACAAGGATTTGAGGTCTACCAATTCCTTAGGTATTGATCTGTTGAATTTGTTACCGGAGAAGTCAATCAAGGTGAAGATAGTCAGAATCTTTTGCAGATCCATCTTCAAACCTTTCCCAATAACTGTTATTGCAGCATAATAATCAAAATCAACCACAGCTCTCCCTGGATCATTTGGAAATTCTGGAGCCCTCGCCTTTGATCGGGAATCATCTTTGTTAGCTATCATTGGTTGCCATGTTGTCAAAGATATTGCCGGTATTCCACCACTTAAATTGTTGTGAGCTAGGTCTATGATTTGAAGCTTTGGCCAGGTTCCATTATATATACGAATTATTTGACCTAGAAGTCTCCTCTCATCTATTCTGTAAAACTGAGAAGGAAGGAAAAAGGAAGTGGGGTTGCAAAGATTGCTATTTCCAATTCGATTTTTGTTGACTAATGTCCCCATTGACTGACATGAGGGTCAAGTAGGAAAAATAGGATGATCACAAGAATTTCACACCCCACGTTCATAGGATTGGATAACTCATGAATTTCGAGGCATGTTGAAGATTTAGGCACTAAACGGAAAAAAATCATTCACCCTTGCCCTCAACATATCTTGAATGTAGCGAGTTATACAATCTAATCCACTAAATGAGCTCGTTATAAGATTGAGTTCAACCAAAAGTCGAGTATCAACTCAGACAATTGATTTAGTAGCTTTTTAATATCGTGGAAAAATATCTCCACAAGACTTGTGGGGTGCTTGTTCAATTGATTTTGCAAGTATTTCCCAATTTGTCTAGTGGGGCAGCATTGTTGCTTTCCCAATTTTCAGTTGGAATAGGATTTTCTTCCCTCATCTTTTCATCTCCTCCTCTCACATTCTCTATTTGGTCTTTTTCTTTCTATAAAAAATTAATATAAGATGTTGACGTGGCTTAACTGTGGCCATTGAAATAGGAGACGAGGGAAGAGGAAGGAAAAAAAGAGGGGAGATAATCCTACTTGTAACAGCCTGTCCCTAAAAATTATGATTTTTATAATTTTAATACGAGGAATTACGAAAATGCCCTTCGAGGCAAATACGTCGACTTATGTTGACCACCTTGTCGTGTCACGTAACGTTCGTTTTCTTGGCATATCCGCGTAGTACTCGTTGCTACGAACGTGTGGGAGCAAATGGAACATGATTTGGAGTTATAACGAAGGAGATATTAACGTTTAAAGTCAAGGGCAAAATTGTAAATTTATTATTTTCTAGAAAACTCCAAATTTGTGGAGTAAAATCTGGTCATGCCACGTGTGTGGCTGAGATTAAAGAAAATGGTGATGGACGGTGCGGATGGAAAATAAAGGAGGAACAGGGGAGAGAAGTGGAGGAATGAGGAGAGGAGAGAGAAAGGAACGGACCAATCAGAAACAGAAGAAAGAAGGGGAAATGAGAGAAGGAGAAGGGGGAGACAGGGGTTGGCCATGCAAACCTTCGAACCCGACCCGTTCCGCCAACTTCCTGACGACTTTCTGTTGGTTTTCCGACGATCCAAACTTCGACACCACCCTCAAATCAATCAACATCTTCTCCTCTTTCATTTCTCACTCAGTTTCACTGAGTTTTGGTTCCGTATCGTGACGAATGAAGTCCGTGGGTTCCAAAGGTGCCACAGTGGAATTCCGACGATTGTGAAAGCAACGTCCACCATCACCACCCTTGAACCACTCCTTATGAGCCTAGGAACAAAACCCAAACCACTATAAGGACGTCGAGGCACTGGAAATGAAGAATCGAATACACCTATTTCAAGGGTTTCTGATGAGTTTTAGTATAATTGGGGCTTTTCTCGGCCAAATTGGCCTTAGTCACAGGTATGGAAGTTGCTCCACTCATTGAGATATTCATTTCTGTTAAATTTGGTAATTTTTAGAAATAGTTGAATTTTCCGATGAGTCGGGGCGGCCGATCGCCACCTGCGGCGGCGCGTGGGCCGAGACGTCCCCTGACCTTCCTAGGCTAAATTTGAATACTTTGATCCCATTTGTGAAGTCCGATTGACGAATTTCCGTCGTTTGAGCCTAGTTTCATTAAGGTTCGCCACTTAATTATTATATTAATCGACGATCCGACCGTTGGAACGTCATCAAACTTTGATATGTTATAATGCGTAATATTGGAGGATATTAGAAATTTATGGATCGGGAATCCGACGTACAGATCTTCCTGAATAGGATATGTAAGTTACGTGTTTTATTGATAAGAATTCTGAGATGTGAATCGATAATTGTTCTAGGCGCCGATCCTTCGTGACGCCTCAATATTTGTGCTAGGGAGTTGTAGCGCAGACTCCAGGTGAGTGGGCTTTTGGTTTTCTATATATACGTATATATGCTTTACGTTTTCCCATAAATGGTTTAAATGGATTTACGATTTTAAATGTCATGTCAATTGCATTACATTTTAGAATATGCATTAGTATAGATATGCATGTTGTTGCGTGAAGATGCGGACGCTCAGGTAAGCTTCAGGTGAGTATATGTTGATGGTAGTGATTGTAGTGTGTATGATTATGTTGAGATGCATTTAGAGCTCATTATTCTGCACCCGCCTGTGGCCAGGGCACAGTCCTTTACGTGATGTTCACCTCCCGCACCGCACACTTATCTTGGATCCAAGTTTGGTGCACAATCCTGTCGTACATACCACAGTAGGTGGTTCCGACTCGTAGGTGACCCGCGATTTATCGCACAGTCTTCACGTGATCGTAGCACTTGAGCGTACTTATTTGCACCCAGTCCTGTCGTACAGACCACAATAGGTGGTTCCGACTCGTGTGCATGCATACCTAATGAGCTATAGGTTCAGCCGTACAGGTCACGTTAGGTGACTCCGGCTGGAATATCATTTTACATTGATTTATTTCACCTGACTTACTTATTTCATTGCTGAGATACATGACATGGCATATACGCGATGTCCACTACTCTCAAACATGATTTCTATATACGTATGTATTATTATTTTCTGGGAAATTATATAGGTTTTACGGTGAGGGGTTATTATTATTGGAAAGAGAAAATGGTTTTAAAAAGCTTTGTTTTTGCCCTCTTACGTTTTTTGTTTTGCGCCCCTCCAGGTTCTAGTAGCAAAGTTTTTGTATGGACGAGGATTCTTGGCATATCCCAGTACAGGTGGCTTCCTATGATGGTATAATCCTTATCTTACCTTACTGTACTTTACTTATGCTCTATAATCACGTGTGAAATGGGTCCATACCCGCTCACCTCGCACTCGTGTACTTAGGCACTTTTAGGTTTAAATTATTCATATTTTACACATCACCGTACTTTATGGCTTCATCACTTTCTAGGTGTTGGCCAGCATAGCTCGATTCAGAGTCCTAGTGGACATTTCGGGTCGAGGTGTGTCACTACTCCTTTTAAGTTTGTGGTGACCGTTGACTATGGACTAAACTATAAAGATTTTTTTTTAATTTTTATTTTTAAGAAAACCTCAATAGTATGAGGGGAATTTTATTGATATCGAAAAAAGTGTACACACATAAACCTAACCCCTCATAATACATGAAAAAAGGATAAAAAAAAATAGATGAATAGAAAGGGGGACATAAACCTTACTTGTTTAGAAACAAAATCAACAAATATATAGGGAAAACCGGGGGACATGAAACCTAACCCCCCTCTAAAGCCGAACCTAAAGGTCTAAATCTGCAAAACAAAACAAGCAACATCACAAGGTTAAGAAAAAAATCAAGAAAGTAAGACGAACATGTATGCCGAGATGCACATTAATTTGAGAAGCGGAAGTCAAGAAAGATAATATAGTCTGAAAACAAAGAAATCCATATAATTTATATAAAATATATAGTATTGTATTAAATCATATGTGTGTGTGTGTGTGTGTGTGTATTCACCTAACCCGTTACCTTGATTACAAAAATTGATTTTGTGAGAAAGTTCAAAAGTTTCGAATCAAAATCAATGAGAATTCAATGGTGCTTATGGGAGAGATCAAGGATCAGCCAGTATCATCAATGTATATCTTATATTATAATGACGAATTAGTATTTATTGTATTATATTGCGTCAATTGAACAAATCTATTTTCTTGAAAAAAATATATTTTTTGATATTGATGAAGATGGATATAATTGTTAACTGATAGGGAATCCGTTACCAGGTAGATATGGTTATGGATAATCTCTTATGGTTAATTTGCGGTTATGGATATGGTTAATTTTTATAGTTATGGAGATGAATGTAGCATTTTCGTAGGCCAAACCGAACCGTTGCCATCCCTACACGAAATCTATTTCTGTTTAGATGAGTTGTGATGTTTTCATTTAACTAGTTAATCTGTTAAAACAAAGCATTAGCTTTTCTATACAAAAAAGGAAGCAGTGGAATAATTATCATTACGTTAACGTCTCTCTGACTTTCTAATTTTCTCTATATCCAAACATGTTCCTATTTTTAATTTTCTTTTCAAGGTGTCGGGCCCCATTGTGTCCCGCAGCTGTTACAATCTTCATTACTTTACTCTAATTTTCTTTTTCTTTTTTTTGGTGGGAGGGGGGGTGGAGGGGCAATTCTTTGCCACTCAATTTCACTCTATTTATAACAATACCAACCACATGAGACTGGGTTGGGAGGGTAATTAATAAAGGTTAGGAGGGTAATTTTGTCTTTGACCAGATTTCGATGTGCCACTTGATTTCACTCTATTTACAACAATGCCAGCCAAATGAGACTGGGTTGGGAGGGTAATTAATAAAGGTTAGGAAGGTAATTTTGTCTCCGACCAGATTTCGATATATTTACAGTTTTACCAGTCTATTCTAAAATGGGGCCCCGAGTACATTTCTTCCACCTCAAATCAAGGATGTGAGAGAGACAGAAACACACCCATTTGGCTTCGTTTCCCCTTTCTCAAACACTAGTAGCCACAACTAGGGATGACAATTCTAATCGTTAAATCCGATAACCGTGGATAACCGCCCGAATAGATTGGATTTGGATATGAAAATTCGGGTATGGTATGGACATGGGGAAAAACTGTGAACTTTATTCGATTATGGTTTTGAATATGGTTATAGGGGTTCCCAATCCGTATCCGTCCCCAAATCTGACCCGGATATTATATATATATATATATATATATGATATATAATATAATTTTATTCAATTTACCGAACCCTCCCTATACTAATTCATTATGCATGCATCAAACCCTATTCTTTATTATGCACCAAACATCATGCATGGGGCATACCAACAACCTTATCAATTCAATACTTTTATTGTTATACTCAACCAAATTAATTCATGGAATCATTTTATATATCAATTATCAAATGTTACAAGTTTATCAAATTCATCTCTCTTCAAAAGTCTCACTGTCAAGAAATTGGTGCATGTTATCATGAACAACTTCAAATATATTGTTATGTTTTTTGTAATTGGATGTTGCTATTTAATGACGGAATTAGCTAGTATCTACTAAAATTTATAATGCGTCAATTGGATGAATATAATTTTTTTTTGTTTTCTGACGAAGATGAATATAACCGATAACCGATTGAAAACCCATTACCAGGTGAATATGGTTATAGATAATCCCCGATAGTTAATTTGCAGTTATGAATATGATTAATTTTCATGGTTATGAGATGGATACATCACTTCACTTCGGTTCCCAAAGGTAGCGTTTGGTACGCAGACGGGATGAGATGAGATGGAACAGTGGTTCCATGTTATGTTTGGTAAGCGCAAGAAGGGACGGAACAAATTTTTTTTTTCTTTCTTAGAATTAAAAAAAAAACAAAAAAAACAAAAAAATGATTGAAATTGGGGAAGAAGAAGTTACCGAAGATTAACAATTCGAAGCGGGCGTCGTACATGGTTGCAAGGCCTGGCTACGTTCGCGAGAAGCATGGCCTGGGATTGAAGCTTCTCCGAAAAACGGCCTTGGAATTTTACAACTGTTCGCAGGAACAGGAACTTTCCTCAGTTTTTGGAATCTTCTTGTACTGTAATTCATGTTTTGATTGATTCTAGGAGGTACGATGATGCATAGGATGAGGAGGAAGGTTGTGAAGGGGAGATGCAAAGGATGAGAAGGAAGAAGACAGCGGCAGAGAGAGAAGATAGTTTTAGGAGGAAAAACATTGCATTCCATAGACGTGGAACAACTCGTTCCAGGGGGAGACGGGACGCAAAAACACCCAAAATCTGTCCCGTGGAACAGCGTGTTCCACCCATTTTTAGCGTACCAAACACAGGACGGAAAGCCTTGTCCCGTTCCGTTCCGTCCACGTACCAAACGCACCCAAACCAAACCGTTGCCATCCCACATCACATCTCGGGAATAGCATCGGCTCCTGCTTCCTAAAACCAAAACCACACAATCTGGCCTTCATTTCTGTAAGTCAAGAGCTTCGGTGAGATGAAGGAGAGGAGCAGGGAGATGGGCTCGAGTCCGCGAACGGCGGAAGAGATCTTCAGGAATTACAGTGGTCGGAGAACCGACGCCGTCCACGCTTTAACTAACGGTACTCCGATCTCTCTCTCTCTCTCCTCCGTTTCTCTCTCTTAATTTCCTTTTGGTTTTGGAAATCTCTGATGATGTTGTTTTCTCATGTGGACAGAAAGAGAGGTCAAGCAAGGTTTCGTCGATTTCGGTCAACTTGGGCTACCCCCAACGTCCGGTAAGGTATCAATCCCTTCATATCCTCACGCTTCTCTGGTTTTCGCTTTGATATTTTATGGAAGGTATGAGATTTCTTTAATCATACAATCAGCTTGCCCTTAATTATTCTTTCACTATATTTGACTGTTGTAGTCCTCTTTTAGCTACTCAAATGACACAATAAAAATCCCAAGAAAAATTTTCCCACTCTGTAATTTCCCTCAGATCCCTTCTCTCGCCTGTGTCGTCTTACTCCACCGTTTGCGTCAGGAAAGCCCGTGCGTGGTTTTTTGGGTGGGGATTTCAGATTTCAAGGGGGAGAGAGGCTGTGCTTCGTTTCGATCGGACCGAGCTTCTATCTGCAAATCGAGGCCCCGGTGAAGCATAAGCATTACAGGCCTGCGGTAAGTTCTAGGTTACCTCCTCCGTCTCCGATAAGCTTTCCTATATACATCAGTATTAAAAGAACAATTTCCAATATTTAATTTCACCATTTTCTCACACTTCCCGTTGATTGTCCCTCGAATTTGCTGGGAAAGAAGAAGGAAGGAAATGCTGGAAGGTATGTCGCCAGGTCACAAGCTGTCAAGCAGCTTCAAGTCAGTCTTCCCCTCTTCAGGTCTATCTCTGGTATTCAAGTTGTAATTTCTGTATTTTCACATGATTTATGTAATTTATGTTAATCTAGGGTTTAGGGTTTGTGCATTATTCGGATTTATCGGTTGAATTATTGTATGATTGGTGGACTTGATCGAGAAGCTGATTGTGAAGTGGATGTACAACTCTTCTCAGCCTCACCACTACCTTGCCAGCAACTTTGCTCCGGTGGCTGATGAAACTCCTCCCACCACCTACCTCCCTGTCATCGGCCATCTTCCTGTACCTTTTTCTCTCTCTCTCTCTCTCTCTCTCTCTCTCTCTCTCTCTCTCTCTCTCTCTCTCTCTCTCTCTCTATCTTTTTCTGTCAATTGCCAATTGTCATGCCAATGACATGCCATGTATGAATTGCAGGAGTGCTTAAATGGAGAGTTTGTCAGGGTGGGGCCCAACCCAAAGTTTGCACCAGTTGCTGGATATCACTGGTATGTCTCTGTTAGTTTTTGGAAATAATGTTACAGAGATCAGTCATCTGGATTTTGTGCTGATGTTCTTTATTGCTATCCTTGCAGGTTGGGTGGAGACGGGTGAGTGATTCCCCTGTTTTTTTTTCTTTTGTCACATCAATATTTGAATTCAAGTTTTATGAACAATTTGTTTGTAGGGTAATTATGTTATTGAATTCAACTTCCATGCTAAAATTGAGATAAACCATAAATAGCTTAAATAGCTTCTGTTCAGTATTCGTGTTGTTGGCTGAATTGGTAAAGTTCGGGAATATTGGAAGAGTATCTTCTGTTATAGGATTCAGTATGACTGTTCTTTCTTGCTATTGTAGAATGTGGCTAATTGTGCTTCATTACTCCCTAATTACTCTTAATCTTCGTTGTGTTCTCCATTTTCTATTTGCTAACTTGCTTTCTCGAGGTAGTCTTTTCGGATAACTTAGATTCTTTTCTACTTGCTAACACGCAATCAGTTTCTTTTTAGTTGAGCTCAAATAATGTTGATTGCGCTGTTATAACGCTCTTTTTTATAGTTAGGTTGAAAATTATATCGATAGATTCTTTATTTATTCGTCCAATCTGTAACATATGAGATTGTTTTGTTTGATGTTTCAATCAAAATTTGATCTTTTTTTTTTTTGTGTGAATATATAATGGAATTGCAAGTCAAGTATATCTTAGATTCTTGGTTGCATACTCACCTTCCCACAACTATTATATTGTCTCTTGACTAGATGTATTTTTATAATTTCCTGGATCTACGGTTACAATGCTTTTTATAATCTCTTAGATTTACCCTTTTTGTTCATTCATGATTATGTTGAATGTTTTTAAGGTTAAATGTGTTTATTCATGTAGTTAAGGCTGATGCATTCAAGTTCCGCAGCATCGCGCGGGTATATTACTAGTTGTCTCTATTTCTCTTGAATCTGTCTTTATTGAGACGGAAAATTGCAAATGGATAGCTACAGCTCCAAACGACTTGTGCGTTGTTGACTTTGAAGTCTTTCCACATCTGTCTAGTGGGACTAGGGCTATTGATTTAGGGTAACTCAAAAAAGGAAGTGGGGAAGAGAGCGAGAAATTTCGCCCCTACAAACACTAGCATAGCCCAAGTGGAAGACGAGCGTAGATGACTAGTCACATTCGCATTAGTCCCGTGCTCTTCGGGTTCCCAACAAATGTCTGTGCATGTTGATTTTCCCAAGGCTAGAAGAGGTAATTGCATAGCAGACATAATCTGAAGCTTTCCATGTAGTTTCAGATCGTATTGTTATGAAGCTTCTGTGTAAATTGATGGATATTCATTTTATAGATATTTGCATTCCATCATGCACTTGCTTAGCCCCAAAACCAGAATTTTAAAGCAGAACACAACTTTAAGCCAAACTTCGAAGTCTTGGTCTTTTTCTCTTTTGTTTTTTTTCATTTTGTTTTTACAATGACAAGTGAATATGAAAAAGATAATTACACACTTTTTATCTCCTAGACGTATGCCTTTTTATTTGAATTCATATAATTTATTTTTACACTCAGCTTACTCTTTACAAATATATTATTTTTAATTATACTTTCACCATCTTTTTAAAATTTTCAATCATTGAATTGAATAATTTAGTAAAATCAAGTAAAATGATTAAATAAATGTGTTGGTAAGTCTCTTGACCAACCCGTAATCACAAATTTACAATAGCCTCTAAGTTATTACAAGGCAAGTGAAATTTGTCACATGAGAGGATACTAATGATATAATTGGATTTATCCATGACATTGTGGAATTGTGAGATTGCTTTTATGGGTTAATGTTGATTTTGAAGTCTTGATTGGTTTGTCAAAATTTATGGATTTTGATGGAGTTTAATTTCCAGATATTTTCATGTAAAATTTTGAGTGAAATATTTCAAAATCTCAGAGGAAAATGTAAGATTTGTGAATGTTTAAAAATGAACTACCAAATCTCGTCAATTCAAGGGAATTAGACTAATTTGTAGTGTATTTTAAACATTCACAAATCTTACATCTTCCCTGTGATTTTGAGCGAATTCATCTAAAATATCTAGACATGATACTAAGCCTGTTAGAAAACCAGGTAGGCTACCTTTAAAGATGTTAGCAATGGTATTTTTTTTAATGGAGATAAAATCTTGATGCGTTCTAATGGTCCTATTCCTAACGGATTTAGCAAAAGTATGGATTTCATAGTTAGAAAATGTTCATATGATTATGATTTGAGTCTCCCTTGGTTTGCTAGAATAGATAGGTCAATACCGCTCTTTGCTAGGAGTAGTTAGATGCGCCAATCCCGCATTCTCCACGAGAACCAAAAAAAAAAAGACCTCGAACACTAGCACGTATGAAAACAAAATTCTACTACATTATCTGATTTGTCTAATACACCATCTAACATGGCCTTCTAGACTATTAGCATGTAATATGTTTTCGTAACCTAAATATTCTCATATAAATTATTTTCCTCGTTTTCTATTTATTTTGGATAGGAGTGGACATTGAACCTACCAAATTGACCAAACCAACTGATTTGAACCGTATTAGTCGGTTTGGTTTGGTTTTGACCAAGAAAAAGGCCAAACAATTTAAAAATGGGAACCAAACCGATTTATTTTTAGTTTGGTTCGACTTTGATACTTTTGAGACCGACCAAAACTAAACCGAACCGACCATATATCATTAGTAATTTATTATTTTACACATGTCAACTTATTATAGGTTATTTAGAGGCCTTACTATACACATATTGTAAGTCCCAACATATTATAAGCTATAATGACTACCAACATTTTGGAGATTTATATGTATTTTATACGTATGTGAGGTTACAATTAAAAAATCGTTTGCTAGTATAAAATTTTATTTAATTGAAACTTATTTCTATTCCACGTGACAAACTTTTTATTTTCCGAAAAAAACTTAATCTTTCAATTGAATTAGAATGCGTGAGATGTGTGGATGTCTAGTCCCCTCAATCAGATCATATTTATATACCATCTCTATATTTTTCAATATTTCTTGCAAATTATAGCTCTGCAAGAAATTATGGTCTGATATTGTTGATTAAAAAATATGGTCTGATTATTTATGTGTTGGTTGGCTTAAATATGGTCTGATTATTGCTATGGTTAGTTCCCGTCCAGATTGTAGCCCTACAAAAAATTATTTTTTAATGAACAGTGTTAGACCATATTTGACACGCCCCAACCCGGAACTTCCACTAGGACTCCAAATCGAGCTGTGCTGGCCGACACCTGGAAGGTGACGAAGCAAAAAAGGATGGTGATGTGGAAAATGTGAATAAATTTAAACTTAAAGTGTCTAAAGGTAGAAGTGCAAGGTGAGCGGGATTGAGCCCATTTCACACACGATGTCAGAGCATAAGTAAAGTACAGTAGTGTGGGTAAGAATCATACCCTCAGAGGCAGCCACCTAAACTGGAATATGCCACGAATCCTCGTCGATACGAACCTTTAGCAGTTTAAACCTGGAGGGGCGCAAAACAAGAAAATGTGAGTGGACGAAAACAAAGCTTTTCAAAACCTTTCTAAATTATCAAGAGTATAACCCCCCGCCGTAAAACCTGTTTAATTTCCCAGAAAATAGAATACACATAAATACATATGTCTCAAGATCATTTCCATAATCCAGAAATCCCAACATGTATATCCTGCAAGATACCATAAAAATAATCAAGCCAAACAGCTGAACTAAGCTATGAATAATAATGTGTCAGCCGAATCCACTTATAGTGGTCTGTACGGCTGAATCTATAGCTCATCACATATGCCTGCACATGAGTCAGACCGTATCAGAACCACCTATAGTGGTCTGTACGACAAATTACGTCGGAACCATCAATAATGGTCTGTACGACAAGACTGTGTCAAAACCACCTATAGTGGTCTGTACGACAAGATTATGTTGAACCATCAATAATGGTCTGTACGACAAGACTGTATTAGAACCACCTATAGTGGTCTGTACGACAAGATTATGTCAGAACCATCAATAATGGTTTGTACGACAAGACTGTATCGGAACCACCTATTTATTAGTTTTAAATGTCACTAGGTATCATCACAACCGTACATCTTACCATTAACCACATATAACCTTACTTGGAATTTACCTGGGCGTCTGCAACATCAACCATAGTATATGCAACCAATAAATACATATTTTAACATGATAGTTCAAAGCATAAAACCAATTAAATGACTTTTCTGGGAAAGCACAAGGCATATATACATATATAGAAAACCAAAATGCCCACTCACCTGGAATCCGTGTTACGATTCCCTAACACGAGCATTGAGGCGTCCCGAACGATCGGCGCCTAGAACAATTATCGAATCACATCTTAGAACTCTTATCAATAGAATACGTAACTCACAAATAACACATCCTCCAAGACATTTTAGAATGGTTTAAGACCCATTGACCAAAAGTCATCCGTCGATCAAAGTTCGACGGTAGGATCACAACCCTACACAACCCTACATAACTCTAAATCACGAACCGTCTGCGCCCACGCGTCTTTAGCAACGACTGCTACGAGGATACGTCAAGAAAATGAACTTTACATGACACGACACTACAGTCAACAACGGTCAAGGTATATGCCTCGAAGGGCATTTTTGTAAATTCACTTATTAAAATTATAATTTTTTGGGATGGGTCGTTACAATATTTATATACCATCTCCAACCGAAGGAAGCTATTTTTTAGCTCCCTCAATAATTCATTATTTTTAGTTTGTTCTTTAATTTTATTGGTTAATTAAATTAAACCACCATATTAAAATAAGGTTTCCGAACATATTTTGAGTGTCACTTGTCACTAAATGAATAAACCTTCGGATTTCTTATCCTTTGGTTGAAGATGTGGCCATTTAAAAAAATATTGAAAATTTTAAATTAATATTATTGGAAGAGGTAACGGAGTGGTGTTTATGAAAAGGATGTGAGCCTAGCAAAAAAAAAATGAAAATGATGCGAGAAATGGTGTAAAAATGGCTTATGTATTTATAGGAAAAAAGTTAGAAGTTTTAATTTTTTTTATTATCAGCCTAAAAAAAAAAGAGGACCCTTCAAACGGGCTACCTGGCTGGCTAAGAATGGCCAGCCCAATGGCCAAAGGGCTGAACTTGGCTTGGTGGGTCCCCTTTTTTTTGGCCTAGCCCTTCATTTAGGCTTGGCAAACGGGTTGTGTTTGCCGTGTTTCGTGTAACACCTGTTATCTTAACAGGTAATGTCGTGTTGTGTCATACTCGTTATCTTAATGGGTTCTTCACAGGTCGGGTCACTTTACCCAACAGGTAAAATGACTCGACCAGTTAAGATTTTTTTTCCATTAAATTTGCACATACCAAATTGCCACATAAATATTACTTCAAAACATAAAAACACATTTGTCGTTAAGTATTACATCTACACCCCAAAATAAGAGCCTGATAAAAAAATCAATACACTACTAGTCTACTACAAAATATCAAATGTGCAAGGATATGCAAAATGAAGGAGTTTTTCTTTTCAAGGTTGTGAAACATTTCTCAGAAGTTAAAACCTTGCCAATGAAACTCAAAGCTTGCATGTTATTCCTTTTACAAAATCCTTCAATTTTCATTGATCATTGTATTGGAACTTTGGCTTGATCTATTGCTTTCAAGAGTTATGTTGATGATGTTTTCAATAAGGTTTTCCACATCAAAACTCTCTTCCGCATAAACTAAGTATAGAAAAACCACACATTATAAACCATTCAAATTAGGAGAAGTTTACCAAAATAATTATGAAAAGAAATAAACAATAGTTCTATACCATATAAAATTATATTACCTCATTTTTGCAAAAAGTCAATCTCGTGTACACAACAAAGCTTGAACTGAGAGCGACGCCGAGTGTTGAAGTCTGGAGAGATTGAGAGTGAATAAGAGAGGAGTATAGTATGGGCTCCAAGCTAATGTACAATGGATGGTTGAGATTAAATCTCAGCCGATCCAATGGTCATCAAATTTCTAAATTTAATTTAATATATACATAGTATTTTTTTAGGGGTATAAAATTATAGTTTTGAGTTGGATTTTGGCCTATAGCCCTATAGCCACCTCCACTGGAGATGGCCTTGTAGAATTGGAAAAGGCTTCCATGCATGAAATGTGTGGTTGGCTTGACTTATCAAGTCTTTGTTCTCTTCTCCTCTCTGCATTTGCCAGAAAAAAAGGGGAAAAAAGGACAGACTTGGAAAAAGAGAGTGGGGGCAGGGCCAGCACTGCGTTGCGTGTACGCAAGGATTTCACGAAATAATGTAGAACAAATGGCAGAATGGAGATAGACCGTCAGAAGACGAAATGACGCAGTGAGAATTTGTCTATTTGGTGTCCGAGCTATGAATTTGACCCGTGATACCTTTTCGGAAAGGAAGCGATGCCACGAGTTAAACTTGAGCTCTGATGGAATCCGGGGTCTTTTTGGGCTCCAAATTAGGATTTTAAGTTTTGTATTAAAAATCGGACTTTTGGTTTTCTATCCGATCAATGTTTAGTTAATGTTGTTTTAATTTTTAGAAGTCCTTTGAGTTGTTCCAAACGTTTGTAAACTTTGTTTAAGTTATCTGGATGTAATCATTTGATCATTCAAGAATTAATCAAATACCAACATTTGGGATTTCTCTCAATTTTCTAGTGAATTCCAAGGACTACGTTGGTAACCCTTTGATGTTTCATGCTGCATCAGGAAGAAAGCTGTGATAATTCACCCTCACAACTCCGTATTCATGGTTTCCGACTACAGTTGTTATTGAACTTTCGGGTTGGAAGCCGAAAATTTTAAACCAGATATCATCAGTGCCTAAGTACCAATTAAAGCTAATCCAAAATTTGAAAGATAGACTGTTAATATAGCATATCTCACTTAGAAGAAAAACTTGTGTCGCTAACGAAACTTAGTTTGAGCCTATAGTCACACAAAATCTATTGCTCTTTAGACGAGTTTAGTTGTTATGATTTATTTAAGAGATACTTTGGATGCGGTCCCAAATTCTTAACATTATTTGATTAAAACCTTAATAGTATTCAAAGTTTCATCAAAGTCCTTGACTTTGTACACTTCATTATATTACTATTAATATTTATATTTTTATATTTTTTACATTAATTGTTTGATATTTTATGAGATTTATAATCCTATAAATTTAAAATCCCTCATTATAATACTAATAGAAACGGTTACAATAAAAAAAATTCAAACATTTTGATTGAATAAATAGATAAAAACTATTTAAAAATAAGAAATAATAAATGGCAAAAGAATGTATCCATAGTGTTAAAAAAATTGGTACATTTCACATATAACAAAGTGGTACATTAATAAAGAAGAATGGGTACATTATAAATAAATTAGGGTACAGATAAAAGATTAAAACATTCTGAGTACAAATGAATTTTTATAAAAATACAGGCGCTAAAATAAATTAATACATGGGTACAAAATAAAACTAAAAAGAAAATACTACAAATTTAAAAAAAAATGTTGTGAATTAAAAGTGGGTACAAACTAAAAATATAAATACATGATACAAAGTTTAGGCATAAAACATAAATATACCATATGTAATTTTTCTATCATTGATTAAATATACAATGTCATGTGACGATATACACATGGGCACAAACACAAATAAAACTTTAAAAAATATGGGCACAAAAAGAAACTAATATATGGGTACAAATTAAAAATGAAAAGAAAATTGGTACAAATTAAAAAATATTTGCAAATTAAAAATAGGTACAAACTAAAAATAAAAATATATGATAAAAAATTTAATCATAAATATAAATATACTAATTGTTACATTTTTAACACTAAAGGAATATATTTAAAAATAAAAATATTTTATTATTCAAATAATTAATGACGTTATTAATACCCAAGGACCTTGATCAAAAATTGAAAATGAATAAGATTTTAATCAATGAAGTAGCAAAAAGAATGATGTGAATCTAATTTCTCATTTCTTTAAACCTGATTACGTTAACGTCTCGCTGACTTCATAATTTTCTCTTTATTCAAACACTTCCAGTTCTGTTTGTTTTTCTCTTTTCAAGGTATGGGCAGCTGTTGTTTACAATCTTCATTGTCTATATTTCTCTTCAGTTTCTTCATTTATTTGTCTCTAATTTTGACTGAGACTGAAAACTGCAGATAGCTACAGTTCCAAAAGACTTGTTCGTTGCTGACTTTGAAGTCTTTCCACATCAATGTCTAGAGCCATTGGTCGGATAGAAAACCAAAAGTCCGATTTTAATACAAAACTTAAAATGCTGATTTGGCCAGTGAATTGGAAAAAAGGCGTTAGGACGTGCTCTCTGGGGTTGCCATTAAGTTCTTCGGGCCATTATAAATGTAGCGTCAGGCAGGAGGTAGGTGAGATTAATGGAGGAGGATTCTCTACCCTTGTATTTCCATCCCCTCCTTTTATACATTACTTTCTGTTTTATTATTTCTATAAAAAAATCAATATAAAATGTTGACGTGACTTAATCGGGATCGTTCAAATAGAAGGAGATGAAAAAGTAAAAAGATTACGAGGATAAAGAATCTTACTCCATAAATCACACTGTGGAATTGAAATATTGTTTGATTGACTAGTTGATTTAAAGACTTTAAAGTCTTCGTCATTTTCTTTTTTCTCTTTTGTCTTTTTGCATTGACTTGTGCGTTGTTGACTTTGAAGCCTTTCCACATCTGTCTAGTGGGGCTAGGGCAATTGACTAACTAATAAAGGTGCTCAAAGAAAGTGGGGGAAGATGAACGTAGATGATATGTCACGTTGTGGACTTGTGATATTATTGAATTGATTTGTTGACTTATGAACTTTGAAATCTTTGTTTTTGTTTTTGTCTTTGTTTTTGTTTTTTGTTTTTGTTTTTAAGCCCTAAACCCTTTTTTTAAGCCCCAAAGAAAAGAAAGATACATAAGAATATCACGAGATCATGAGGAGATCATGAGACTCCAACTATATCTGCAACTAACAATCGATCAATAGCTATATATTATTGCATCGTGAGTGTAGGCAAGTCCCTTGACCAAATCCTAATCATAAATTTACAAATAGCCTCCAAGTTAATACAAAGCAAGTGGAAATTCATAACATGAGAGATACTAATTGATATGATTGGATTTATTCATAACATTGTGGAATTATGAGATTGCTTTTATGGATTGACTTTTATTTTTGAAGTCTTGATTGGTTTGTCTAAAGTTATGGATTTTGATGAGTGAAATTCTTCAAAATTCCGGGGGAAATGTTGTAAATGTTTAAAGCACATTATGAAATTTCTCTAATTCGAGGGAATTGGACATAATCATATAGTGTATTTAAGCATAAAAAATCTCACATCTCTCCTTGCGATTTTGAGCAAATTCATTTAAAATATCTATACATGTTACTAAGCTTGTTAGGAAACCAGGTAGGCTACCCTTAAATATGTTACCAATGTATCTTTGTAAAAAATGGAGATAAATGTCTCGATGCATTCTGATGATCCTAACAAATTTAGCCAAAATGTAGATTTCATATAGTAAGAAAAATTCTTTATAATGATGTGTTTAATAAAAAAAAATACTTGTATTTCACTTTAATTATGGTCACAATGTAGTAAATGTTTCGAGTATGGTTTTCCCTATTTTTCACAAGTTAATCGGAATCGGCAAGATCCCCTCTGGTTCTTAATGCCTGGGTCTCCCTTGGTTTGCTAGAATAGATGGGGCATTACCGCTTTTTGCTAGGACTAGTTAGATGCGCCAATTCCGCCTTCCCCATGAGAACAGGAAAAACCAGCATACACAAAACGTTGCAAAAATCTTTCTTAGTCTTAAGAGTTTTCTTTTTAACTTTGTAATGTCTTTATAATTTTCTAATACAGCATCTAATATGGCCTTCTAGATTATTTGCATTTAATACGTGTTCGTACTCCAAATATTCTCATATAAATTATTGACTTATTTTTACCTACGTTCCTTGAAACTCGAATTTGATCTCACTTTGCTCCCTATAACTCAAAAGTTGTCAATTTACTCATTGGAACACAAACTTTGCTCCACTATGCCCCCTGGAACGCGATTTTGACCCTATTTTGCCCTCTAAAATTTGAAAGTCGTCCCTATAGATCTGTTAATTTCTTATGTGGGTTTAAGTCAAGCTAATCAATTTACTTTTTTTTTTCTTTTCATCTCTTCGATTTTTTTTAAACTTAATATTAACTGGTTGTTGAATGTTAATGCATAATGAAGATTGATAATCAAATTTATTGCACCATCTGGCATAGTCTTATTAGGTGTTGGGTCCCATATATGTTTGTGGAGGCGACTTATAAGTTTTATGGAGAAGAGAGAGTCTACAAATCAAAGTGTAACGAATTTTGAGTTTTAGAGAGTAAAGTGGTGGCTTTTGAGTTAAAGAGTAAAGTGAAACCAAAACGTAAGGGGCGTAGCTAAAAGTAAGCCTAAATTATTTTCTTCCTTTTCTATTTATTTTCGATAGGAGTGGACATCCAACCAACCGATATAAACCATATTGGTCGATTTGGTTTGGTTTTGACCAAGAAAAAGGTCAAACAATTTAAAATGGGAACCAAACCGATTTACTTTAATTTGGTTCGGTTTTGATACCTTTAAAACTAAAAGAACTAAACCGAACCGACCATGTATTTTTTAATTATTAATTTATTTATTTTACGCATGTCAACTTATTATATGTTATTTAGAGACCTTACTAATTTTGATTGAGATTGAAAATTGCAGACATAAGGTACGATTGTGCGAGGTTTCTTCTTTCACGGATGTGAGACTATTTTACCTCCATATCCTCGCAGGTATAAGGCACGATTGTGCCCCACAGTTGTTGATTACAATCTTTATTGTCTCTATTTCTCTAGTTTCTTCATTAATCTGTCTCTAATTTTGATTGAGACTGAAAATTGCAGACAACTACGTACAGCTCCAGAAGACTTGTGCGTTACTTGACTTTGAAGTCTTTCCACATATGCCGGACTAATTAAGGTGCTCAAAGAAAAAAAAGAAAGTGGGGAAGAGAGCGAGAAATTTCGCCCCTACAAACATCAACATAGCCAAGTGGAAGATGTACGTAGATGACAGTCACATTCACACTACCCCCGTGCTCTTCGGGTTCCCAATAAATGTCTGTGCATGTTGATTTTCCAAGGCTGGAAGAGGTAATTGTATAGCAGACATAACATGCATGGCATTAATTTTTTCATATTTGAAGAAAAAACTACGTGCATGCGGCAAGTATATAATCGAAAGCTTTCCATGTAGTTTCAGATCATATTGCTATGAAGCTTCTGTTGAAATTGATGGATTTTCATTTTATTGATATTTGCATTGCATCATGCACTTGCTTAGTCCCAACAAAAAAGATTTTAAAGCATAACACAACTTTAAGCCAAACTAAGCTAGAATTTAGATTAGTTTTGCACGTAGCTTCAACTCACTTATTGCCGAAAAGATAAATAATCGCAACTCCTAAGCCAAACGTAAATCCAATTTCAACACCGATAAGATCCCTACCAATCTCACGTCTGAAATTTGAGTGGCTTCCATTTGCTTGTGGTGGTGGTGGTGAGTGGTGACAATCTTGCTTTCTTATCGGCAGACAAAGGGGCCCCCCATAGTCCTTTGTTACCTGTAAACGAGGCTTTCATAAATGTTGAAATTTGAGTACTTGACAAGTTGATTGTTTGAGAGATTCAAGAATTCTAGGAAAGTAATCTTTGCCAACTGCGGTGGAATTTGCCTGCTCAGCTTGTTCTGTGAAAGGTCTAACGACTTGAGTTGATGCATGTTGGCAAATGACGATGGGATTTTGTCTGTGAAAGAAATACTAGACAAGTTAAGAAAATATAGTGACTTAAACTCTCCCGTTTCCTTGGGTATTGGTCCACTGAAATTGTTGCATGAGAAATCAACCAAGGCCAAGATAGTTAGAATCTTAACCATATCCGTCCTTGAACCTTTTATGGTAATTGTTATACCATCCTCAAAAGAAAACCAAATGTGTCGTCATCATCTGAAAATTCTATGAGTTTGATTTTAAATGTTGGCCTTGTCAAGTTGTTGTGATGCAATGCGTCCATAAAATTTGTTGGATGGCAAAGCCAGGACACGCAAAATGGATATATTCTTCAACAAACAAGGAAGGGAATCTTTTGATTGATTGTTTCCAAGGTTTAAACCGGCATGAATTTAAAGTGTTATTGCAGGGTCGACCTGGACAGCAGACCCCTCAAATTCTTTTAATTTTTAAGTGATAGAAATATTCAATGTAGTTTTGGGGTCAAAAATTTTAAACATACATTTAAGGCGCTTCAACTCACTTTACGAAGATGTTGAGGAAATCAAGAACCAAAAACATTCAAGCTTCAACTTGAAGATATAAGAAAAAAGGAGAAGAATGCTGCCTCTTTCTTTTCTAGCATGCGCAATTCTTGATTCATTGCTTAGACATGAAAGTAACATCATCACTTGTGAAAATGGCAATCGTGAAGCGAAGAATGGTATCTGATTCATTCTAGTATATTACAGATTGTTTAGGATTGAGCATAGACCGTTTTATCTCCAAAACTCAACATCCTCTCATACAGTAGCATGTAATTTGTAGACATTTATATACGTACACGCATTCAATTCGATGTTGGCACGGGTGCGATCCGGTTAATTTGTGGCCAGAAGCTAGAAACGGTCATCAATTTATAGGAAGCAAAAGCAAAGTCTATTTCATTCAAGTGTGATGAACAATCACCAAGGTGTACTAATTTAACAGTCATCATCCGGCATAAATTTTTAGTTTTTACAGAAGCTGAAGGAAACTGTGGAGGAGCTGTCTTTCCATATCTTTTCTCAATAAAAGCAAATTGAGCGATAATATATAAACAGAACTTGACCATGAAAAACAGAGCAAACATTTAAAATCAAAGACTCTGTACAAACACACAATAGAAAAGAGCTAATTTTCTCACAACCCAAAGCCAAAACAAGGGAGAACAAAAGAAGCATAATAATTAAAATTGTTTGATTCAATACTGATTTCATATGTGTATCCATTTCCTTGTTGACTCTTGATCTCGACCGATTTCGATATCCAAAGAAAGCAAACTAGACAGGGTAGAAACGAGGGTGCAAAACCTGTACAAAACAAAATCAACAGGTATAAGATATAATGCATCAGAAATTCAAACAACATGATAACGCCTTTTCCTTGCTCATGTGTTTTGAGCGTCCATCCTAGAAAAGTGTTAAAATGGAATTCAAAATGCGGGCATAAGGCATTGGTTAGTAGGCTTGTTCTTTTTGTTTTTTTAAGAAACCTCGACAATACAAGGAAAATTTAATTAATCATAATGCAAAAAGATACAAAATAACTTCCAAACCTCATTACAACACAAGTTATAAATCAAAATGTGAAACCATTTTATTTGTTGGATCTTACCCTACGCACAACATGGAGTCCAGCTGCTTGCTCCTCATAAACATTTCAACGTCTCCACCTCTGAATTATGTGAACATGTCTTCGATGGGGACCAATTCTTTCTTCAAGCTGAGGGAATATCCTCACAAGGATTTTATACATAGACCTGTAATACCATTTACTCCATCTCTTGAAGAGCACAAGTGACCCAACAGCAACTGCAAAGCCAAATACAAATCCAATTTCGACGCTAATAAGATCCCAGTCAATCTCATCTGTAGAATTTGGATGGCTTCCATTTAATGGTGGTGGTGGTGACAGTCCTGCTTTATTATCCACCGTCAGTGGAGGTCCCCATAATTCTTTGTTCCCTGTAAATGAGTCTCTTGGAAATGTTGAAATTTGAGTACCAGCAGGGATCTTGCCGACAAGTTGATTATTCGAGAGATTCAGGAAAGCAAGGAAATTAAGCTTTGCCAGCTGTTGTGGGATTTGCCCACTCAGCTTGTTCTGTGATAGGTCCAAGGACTCGAGTTGTCGCATGTTACCAAATGACGATGGGATTTCACCTGTGAAAGCGTTACTCGACAAGTCGAGAAAATACAAAGATTTCAAATCTCCCATTTCCTTGGGAATTGGCCCACTGAAATTGTTGCATGAGAAGTCAATCAAGGTCAAGATAGTAATAATCTTTGCCAGATCACTCTTTAAACCTTTTCTTGTAATCGTTATCGCAGGCTCATAAAAAAATTCACCCCCTCCTCCAAGAAGGTTTTCACCTAGAAAAACACTGACTGTCGACGGGAAACCAATATCTTCATTATCTTTCATTGCTTGCCAGGATGTCAGAGAGAATCCCGGTACTTCACCATTGAAATTGTTGTATGCTAAGTCTATGATTTGAAGATCCGGCCAGGTGTCATTGGTCTTCACTACTGGACATCCAATGCCTCCATAGAAATTGTTGGACCGCAAAGCAAGAACGCTCAAGGTGGAGATGTTCTTCAGCAAGCATGGGAAGGTGTCAGTTATCTGATTCTCTTCAAGGTTTAAAAATTTTAACCTGCTGCACCTGGCTAGAGACTTTGGTATCTGACCTTTGATCTGATTTTGGCTGAGGTCCAGTGTTTCTAATGAGTCACATTTTTCAGGAATAGTAATAGTTCCAGCAATGTTGTTTTTCCTCACATTAAGTACACTAAGACTCATTGCAGCCAAGCATTGGGGAATCTCGCCACTCAGAGAATTATTGGACAAATCAAGAGTGAGAAAATCACTTGCATTGCATATTGAGATTGGAATACTAGAACTGAAATGATTGTCCGAGTAATCCAGATAACTGGCATATGGTGGGACAATTGAAATTGGCCCCTTAAGCTGGTTCGAATGAAGGTCAAGCTCTAATAAAGGAGATGTGGAGTTGAGGAAAGGACCTTCTAGAGTTACTAAAGAGTTACAGGAAACATTTAGGTATTCGAGAGAATCGAGCTTCCATATCCAATTGGGCAGTTGGCCTTGAACTTGGTTATCTGAAAGGTCCAAACTTCGTAAATTAGTTTGATTTCTCAAGAAAACTGGGAATGTTCTCAACTTGTTAGAAACCAAACGGAAATCGATAATTTGAGGAAACGAAGAGTATGAGGAATTGCTGCCATTGTATAAAACCAGCAAGCTATTGTACGAAAGATCAATGCTCGTAAGATTTGGCAGCTGATGAGGACCATTAAAAGGAAAGGCACTGAAATTGTTTGAAGAAAGAGTGAGGGTTTGAAGCCCTCGAAAATTAAAGATAGACACAGGAACTGGTCCTTCCAAATTATTGAAACTCAAATCAATTGAAGTAACTAAACTAGAAGAGACATTAAAAATTACAGGGACTCGCCCAGTGAAATTATTATGGGAAAGATCTAAGTACGGTAACAAGGGAAGAGAAAACAAAGACGATGGAATGCTCCCCACCAGTTGATTGTTGTACAATAGGAGACGCTCCAAATTAATAAGGTTTTCCCAGTGAATAGAACTAATTGGACCATTAAACATGTTTGATGACACGTCCAAAACATCCAATTTAGTTAGGTTCCCGATTGACTTTGGGATTGATCCAGTGAAATTGCATTCGGAAAGTTCTAGGGTGGACAACATGTTGAGTTTGCCAATAGAGTCATGCAATAACCCTGAAAAGCTTGTCTCGCTTAAAATCAAGGATTGAAGAGATCCATTCTTGGGAAATTCTGGCAAAGAACCATGAAGTTCCGGATTAAGGGAGAGGTCAAGAGTTTGTAGAGTAGGTACCTGAAAAATCTGCTTCGGAACTGCTCCACGTAAACCACAATGAGATAGACTCAAGGTAGTCAACTTTGAAAAATTGGCAAGGAATCTTGGAACCGGAGCAGAGATATTGTTTTCGTCCAAGTTCAACACCGTTAGGTTTGAAAAGTTGGAAAAGAATCCTGGAATTGGACCGGATATGTTGTTCCCAAAACCACCCAATTGAATCACGGATAGAGACTGAAGCTTAGCGAGGGATTGATCGATAGGACCCGAAAGATTAGTTCGAGACAAGCTCAACACCCTTAGGTTTGGCAGTGAAGATGATATCGCTTGGCACCAGTGAGTCTTCTCTACTGATATATCTACACCATCAAGATAAAGCTCTGTAAGCTCTGTGAGGTTCTGGAAGAGCATGCTGAACTTCGGGCTTTCAAGTGGCTTGCGGCGCCCGTTAGTGTAACGTTGAGAAATATCAAGAACCTCCAACCTTGTCAAGCGTGAAATCTCAATGGGAATTTTCCCGAAATAAACGTTATTTGATAAATTTAGATACCTCAAGTTTGTCAGCTTTCCGATTGCAGATGGAATGAGAGAGCCATCGAAAAAATAGTTATCGGCCAAGTTGAGGCTTTGAAGATGCTGAAGATCGAAGAGACTGCTGGAGCTGTCAATGCCACCCGAGATGTATTGGCTGCTAATGTCAAGACCAACAACATGCCCGTTGGTACCGCAAGTAACACCGACCCAAGAACAACAGTCGGTACTTGAATTCCACGATATAAACTTGGACAAAACCGGAGAATATCCCACTGAATCATCAGCATCATCAAACGTGAGGTTTTTCTTCAAATGGAGCAATGACAGTTGCTGGCCTTTGACACACTGGCTGTAGACTCCAGTTGTGATATTATCACAGATAATGAAGAAGAGTAGGAGGACGAAAGATTGTAGAGTTTTCATTTTTGCAAGCTGATCAAGGGAAGTGTTTGGTGAAGAACTGAGGATTGTTGTGGTGGCCTTAAATTAATTTTCATCGCTGCTGACTTGACGAAGTCAATCTCCCATCTGTATCTGTAAACTGTTGCTAGTAATATTAAAACGTTGCAGAAATGAGCTAGACAATGATGTGCCTTTAATATCGTGGAAAAATCTTCCACATTAGATTTTTGGTTGGCATGAGTTGCTGACTTTGAAGTACTTCCCCCCATTTTTATAAAGAAGTAGGTTAGAACTAAGATAGGTGTAGGGCCGGAGAGAGATTCGATCTTAATTCACATGGCGATAGAGGCAGAGAGAGAGAGAGAGGATATTCAATTCTAGAAACGAGGGATTCCCAATATGATACCTACTTCGGTTACTTCAATTATTGATATTATTGGGTCATCTAAAGTTTCTTGTCAAAATTGCATTGCCAATACGACGCATTTGTTGACAGCGGGAGTAAAGAATTCAATTTAATTTTGGGTTAGATCATATTTTTGTGTGACTATAAAAACATAAAAACCAGTCGAAAATCAATAGACAAAACAAACAAAATGTTCATGTTATCAAACAAAAAAGGAGCTACATGGAAAACACATAAACGCAAAGATCTAATTTCCAAAAACCAAAGCCAAAACAAGCGATTACAACAAAAGAAGCATATATAACTAAGTAAAATTGTTTGAATCATTGTTGATTTCCTATGCATTTTCATTTGCTTGTTGACTTTTGATCACTGCTCGACTAATTACGATGTGGAAACCAACTAGATAGCGTAGAGAAAAGCAACTAGATAGAGGAGAGGAGGAGGCACGAAATTTTGTCTCTACAAAGATCAGTCTATCTATATATAAGACTTGAAGAAAGTTGAGGTTCCACCATAAACATAAAACCAATTAGCAATATGGGGAGTAACTCAATTTCTTATAAGTACATGCAAGGTCTCTCCTCTCATCAATGTGAAATTCATTCTCAACAAGACCACCTTTTCATGAAACAAATTAATATAATCTCATTGCAAAATTAATATCATCGCAAGTTTTGTTTTGTTCTTTTTCTTGTCAAGGCCATTTTTATTTTTCTAATCTGCATTATTGTGCTTCGGTTCGGACAAATAAGTCTTCATCCAAAAATCAAAGCAAAATAGTATGAATTCCCTTTAAAATTCAGACATTATAATAGGCTCAGTTCAACTAAGTTGACTACTAATTGCAGCAATTCAGGCAGGTGGAGAATTTGTACCGAGACTGAAGTTCCGGATTAAAAGTTAGATTATCTAAACTTAATTAATACATTTGTGTTTAAAAACATGAAACGTGTAATATTTAAGTAATGTTTGCATATCTTTCTTCTTTGGATATGAATTCTAATGATTTTTGATGTAGAAATGTACAATGAGTTGGGTGTCAAAGAACTCTAGGGCCCCCACTCGAAGGCTCGCCTAGGGTTCCCAATTTCTCAGGGCCGGCCCTGTTCATGGAACTTGATTTTAATCTCGTTCTGCTTCATGTAACTCAAAAGTCGTCACTTTACTCCTTAAAACTCAAGCTTCCCTCCACTGTGCCCCTTGGAACTCTATTTTGATCTTATTTTACCCTTCTGAAATTTAAAAGTTGTATCTATAAAATTTATAATTCATTCCATATTACTTTAGATTTGTTAGTTTCTTGGAATCCGAAGATTTGAAACCAGACATCATCAGCGCCTAAGTACCAATTAAAGCTAGTCCAAAATTTTGAAAGATTGATTTTTTATGTTCCAAAAGACTTGTGCGTTATTGACTTTGAAGTCTTTCCACATCTGTCTAGAAGGGCCATTGGCCAGCGAATTGGAAAAAAGGGGAGTTGCCATTAAATTATTCGGGACGCTACATTGATTTTTTAATGTTCCAAAAGACTTGTGCGTTGTTGACTTTGAAGTCTTTCCACATCTGTCTAGAAGAGCAATTGGCCAGCGAATTGGAAAAAAAGGGGGGTTGCCATTAGATTATTCGGGCCATTATAAATGTAGCGTCAGGCATGGAGCAGAAGAGATAAGCCACGTTGAAGAATTGAGATATTATTTGATTGACTTGTAGACTTTGAAGCCTTCGTCATTTTCATTTTTTTCCTTTTATCTTTTTGCATGGACTTGTGCTTTGTTGACTTTGAAATCTTTCCACATCTATCTATAGGAAAAAAAAATTTAATGTGATCAGAACACGAATGATACACTATGAAATTCTATATAAGTGCTATAAAATTTTATTTTTTAAGTTATTAACTTTTTAACACATATATTCTACAATTTATGTAGTCATACATAGTGTATCATAGGGATAGGTTCGGTTCCGTTCGGTTCCGTTTTTGATCGAAATCGAAAACCAAATTGAAGTTACTGTTCGGTTCGGTTTCTTTTGGTTTGGTTTTTTCCGGTTCAGTTCGGTTTTTTTCCATGAAAATTGATAACAAACTATCACGAAACTGGGATCCTGATGATCTTTTATCTGTCGAATTCAAACTCTGCAGAGGAAGCCGGACCCTCCCTGATGCCTAACTACAGCGACTTAGAATCTGATGGTTTTGTGGCTGCTGCTAATGATTTTATTTCTCCAGGTTCAGTTTACCAGACTGCCAAAGTAATGGACAATAATAGTAGGTGCCCATCCACTATGTTCAACATAACCTGATGCCTTACTACCATGATTTCGTGGTAGTCTAATGAGTCTGAACTCATTAGCATCAGCAATAATGTGTACTGGAAATCTTGGAAATAATGGAGGAATCAGCACCAGTTCCAATTTGGGTTTAGAGTTGCTAAACGTGTTTTTTAATATTTTGGGCTTAAAGTTTGGCAACACATTGGGCTTAGCACATTTGGGCTTACAAATTAGGTTTAGAAAATAATACCCAAAACAAATTAAAAATATATATATTAATTTAATTAGTTCGATTCGGTTCGGTTTAGTTCGGTTTCTAGACCACTAAAACTGAAACTGAACCAAAAGAATTCGGTTCAGTTCGGTATTTTCAATTCAGTTATGTATTTTTGTTTGGTTCGGTTTTTTCGTTCTTGGTTCTGTGTTCGGTTTGGGTTTTTTTCGATTTTCGGTTTTTTGAACCCACTCCTAGTGTATCATCCTGTATTTCTGTTACACTAAAAATCTCTCATGTCTAGGGGACTAGGGCTATTGATTGACTAATAAAGGTACTCAAGGAAAAGGAATGGGAAAGAGAGCGAGAAATTTTGCCGCTACACAAACACCTAGCCAAGTGGAAGATGAACGTAGATTGTATGTCACGCTATGAAATTGTGATCTTGTTGAGATGATTTGTTGACTTGCAGACTTTGAAGTCAATAAGTCTTTTTTGTTTTTGCATTGATTAGCATACATGAAAATGAAAATATCACACACTTTCTTTGGTTGACAACGGTGTATAAACCTGAAAGAAAATGAATATTACATAAGAATATCACAAGGTTACAAAACTTCAGTTATATCTACAACTAGCAACCGATCAATAGCGATATATTATTGCATCGTCACTGCAGGTAAATCCCTTGACCAAATCCTAATCACAAATTCACAAATAGATTCCAAGTTAATAAAAAGCAAGTGGAAATCTGTAACATAAGAGATACTAATTGATATGATTGGATTGGATGTATTCATAACATTGTGGAATTGTGAGATTGCTTTTAAATTGACGTTGATTTTTGAAGTCTTGATTGGTTTGTCTAAAGTTATGGATTTTGATGAGTGAAATTATTCAAATTTATGGAGAAAAATATGAGATTTGTAAATACTTAAAATGCACTATGAAATCTCTGCAATTCGAGGAAATTGGACATAATTCATAGCGTATATAAGCATCACAAATCGCACCTCTCTCCTTGCAATTTTGAGAAAATTCATTTAAAATATCTATACATGTTGCTAAGCTTGTTAGGAAACCAGGTAGTATACCCTTAAATATGTTACCAATGTATCTTTGTAAAAAAAATGAAGATAAATGTCTCGATGCGTTCTGAGCAAACGGATTTAGCCAAAATGTAGATTTCATATAGTAAGAGAAATTCTATATAATTATGTTTTTAATAAAAAATTTAAAAAAAAAAACTTGTATTTCACTTTAATTAGGGTCACACAGTAATAAATGTTTTAAGTAAGGTTTTTATAACATTCCACATCGACCAACGGAGAGGGGTGATGTGCCTTATATGTACATGCCCACCTCCATATAGCACGAGGCCTTTCGGAAGCTCACTGGTTTCGGGTTCCATCGGAACTCCGAAGTTAAACGAGTTCGGACGAGAGCAATCCCAAGATAGGTTACCCAATGGGAAGTTCTCGTGTGAGTTCTCAGAAACAAAACCGTGAGGGCATGACAAGCCCAAAGCGAACAATATCGTGCTACGGCAGAGCCGGTCTAGGATGTGACAAAATGGCATTAGAACGACTCTGTCGTATGGTACAAGTGTGTTGACGAGGACGTCGGGCCCCTAAGAGGGGTGAATTATAACATCCCACATCGACCAACAGAAAGGGGGTGATGTGCCTTATATGTACATGCCCACCTCCATATAGCATGAGGTATTTTGGGAGCTCACTGGCTTCGGGTTCCATCAAAACTCCAAAGTTAAGCGAGTTCGGACGAAAGCAATCCCAAGATGGATGACCCACTTGGAAGTTTTCGTGTGAGTTTCTAAAAACAAAACCATGAAGGTGTGGCAAGCCCAAAGCGGACAATATCGTACTAAGACGGAGCCGATCTGGGATGTGACAGTTTTCCCTATTTTCACAAGTTAATCGGAATTGGCAAGATCCCCTCTGGTTCTTGATGCTTGTGTCTCCCTTGGTTTTCTAGAATAGATGGGGCATTACCACTCTTTGCTAGGACTAGTTAGATGCGCCAATTCTGCCTTCCCCACGAGAACAGGAAAAACCGACACACCCCAAAAAGCTGCAAAAATCTTTCTTAGTCTTCAGAGTTTTCTTTTTAGATTTGTAATGTCTTTATAATTTTCTCTTATAAGAATTCTACCACATTATCTGATTTCTAATAAAGCATCTAATATAGCCTTCAAGATTATTTGCATTTAATACGTGTTTGTACTCTAAATATTCCAATATAAATTATTGGCATATTTTTAGCTATGCTCATTGAAACTAGATTTTAATATCATTTTACTCTCTGTAACTCAAAAGTTGTCACTTTACTCATTGGAACTCAAACTTCGCTCCACCATGCCCCTTGGAACTCGGTTTTGATCCCATTTTGCCCTCTGAAAATTGAAAGCCATCTCTACAAAACTCAAAATTCATTCCACATTACCTTAGATTTGTTAATTTCTTATGTGGGTTAGATTTGGGTAGTTCAAGCTAATCAATTTACAATTTTTTTTTCATCTTCAATTTCTTTTAAATTAATATTCACTGATTGTTGAATTTTAATGCATAATGAAGATTTATAATCAAATTTATTGCACCATGTGACATAGTCTTGTTAAGTGTTGTGTCCCACATATGTTTGCACAGGCGACCTAATAAGTTTTATGGAGAAGAGAGAGTCCACAAGTCAAAGTGGAACAAATTTTAAGTTTAAGGGAGTGAAGTGGTAACTTTTGAATTACAAAGAGTAAAATGAAACCAAAATGGAATTTCAGGAGGCGTAGCTCAATATAAGGCTAAATTATTTTCTTCTTTTTCTATATATTTTGGATAGGAGTGGACATCCAACCGACTGAAGTGACCAATATGAATCATATTGATCGATTTGGTTTGGTTTTGACCAAGAAAAAGGTCAAACAATTTAAAATGGGAACCAAACCGTTTACTTTTTATTTGGTTCGGTTTTGATACTTTTGAAACCGACCAGAACTAAACTGAACCGACCATATATCGTTTAATTATTAATTAATTTATTTTACACATGCCAACTTAAATAAATTATTTAGTGACCTTACTAATTTTGATTGGGACTAAAAATTGCAGACATAAGGCAAGCTTGAGCAAGGTTTTTCCTTTTAATGATGTGAGACTCTTTTACCTTCATATCCTCACAAGTATAAGGCTGAAAGAGATCCCATGCGGATCTCTCCCACCAAATCCTAGGGATCCGGAGATCCGGGCTCTTAAAATTTGATCAAACGGCTACAAATATGGGGCCTCTATAAAAGATAATAATTGTAGCCGTTGGATTAAATTTCAAGAGTCCGGATCTCAGATCCCTAGGATTTGGTGGGAGAGATCCGGATGGCATATCTTCCCCTGCCCCGCAGCCGTTGATTACAATGATACACAAAGAAAGACATGAAAGAAGTGGGAGAACATTTATCGTCAAAGAAATTATGTGATAATAAACCATAGAATGCATTTCCCTGCATGTAGGCATTTCATTCAAGAAAGTAATTCATGCTCCTGCATGTTATCGAATGTTAATGAAACTGAAAAGACATAACGAATTAAAGTAATGCAACTTAACAATAACAAAGACATCTGAGCTGTTCAAGAAATAAAGTCAAAACATTAAGCCAAGAATTCGATGAAACCTAAATATATCGTCAGGGGCGATTCTAGGGGAATAGTTGATATAGAAACACGGCTCAAATCCATGAAAATGGCACCAAACACTATGTCCTAGGATGATGCGACAACTTATCAAAGTCAGAAAATGCATTATCTCAGTTTAGTTTAGTAGTTTAGTATGGTAGCATATATGATCCCCGTGCACTTGCAGCAACATAGAATACTTGGTAAAAGTTGTATTTCTGAGAACAAATAACCAACATGCTTGACCGAAAAAACAATGCAGATGCTTTAGTAATACAAAATTACAGTTTTATTCAGGTTTCTCAGTCACCAACCAAACATTGTCATAGCAGAAAAAGAACCCTAAAAGAAATTAGGAGCACAAACTAACCTTCCTTTGTCGAGCAGCAAGAAAGAGGGGGAGAAAATTGATTCCTGGAGGAGCTTTTTCTTTCAAAATTAAGTCGAGCAGCAAGAAAGAAGGATCGAGGATTGTTCGTGAGCTGGTGTTGCGGGTATAAACATATAGAAAGCTCCATTGTCTCATAACAAACATAAATCAAATATGATCACCATGTCACATTAATTACCTAAAATTCAAAAGGTTATATACATTAAGTATGTTGAATAAATTAGTTACATTTCATTAAACTAAAAAATTTACAGAATATGAGAAATAAAGAATTTGTATTGTTTATATGAAAATAGAATAACAAAGAACATCATTGACTGCCATTTTATTCAGTAGTTTCCTCCAACTGCAATTGTTGAGATTGTAGGAAATCTTCGAATAAAGCCTTCAATTCAATCATCCGTACACAAACATAATAGACAATTGTTTTTTGGCGAATTATGGACAAAGCTTAATATTCAAATGCAATGAAGTGGAAAACAAAATCCAATTCTAGGACGAATTGAATCCTTATTAATCCTTCCTGGTCTAGTAGCTAAGAACCAATGAAGTGACATTGGCAATATATGGATATGCATGCTATAAGAAACCATTCATTTGTAGATGGTATTGTGTCACCAATATTGTATTTGAAAAATCTGCCCAAGTTAAAGATGCAATACATAGTTCGGTAAAAAATCAAAACGAAGAGTTAACAAAGAAAAGGATTAAGACGTTGAAAATACAAAACTGGATTCTTTTATTTGGCAAAGACGGTTTCCCCACTGGCTGTCTGAAACCACAAACACTTTTTTACATAGAAACTTTATAAACTAATAGATTACATAGAAACTCTATAAACTAATAGATTAAAATAAATCTAAGTGTTATAAATGAAAAATCCTGGGACTGATAGCTATGGCATCAACAGTGCCATCACATCCCAAATAAATGAATGAAAATATAGTGATTGATGGCCAACTAAGAAGCTCAAGCTTGAACATAAACCAAGGCATAAGATGCTTACCAAACTTTTCAAATGGCTAAATTGTTCATTTAAGTTGATAACTTCTCCCTGCAATCCATAAGTAAGATCATTAGATGCGGTAAATAAAACATCATACTTCATCCATGGCAATCTAGCAGAGAAACCAATTCATATGGAGCCTAATTTGTGGAACTACAGTTATATGCACTGAAATGGATTATCATGTTGTCATATTTAAAACTGAGGTTTATGCAGTATGCTATCTTTAGCATACACAAAATTTTGGCCCCTTATTTTTTAAGTTCTGCACTTCATAATTCATATACTTTCAGTTTCCCTTCTAATGAAGGTATGTACTGCTTTCCATTTGGAATTTTCGTAAGACAATGTTATGATATTCCTAATTTAGAATGTGTTTCCATTCTAATGAATGCAAGCCCTAAATCATAAATATTGTACAATTATAATTTAGCTCTCAATTACTCTGATGTGTTTGAGCATGTGGCATGGCATGAGAATCAGAACCACTCCATGTTGTTCTCCGCTTTGTGATTTGGTCATTAAACAATACTTTATTCCCTCCATCCTGTATCACGTCTTCTTGGTGATCACTTGTTCGTACCTGAACTGTATCCACAAAAAAACCACAAATTAATCCCAAACAATCATACAAAAAAATTGCAGATTAGATTTGATTACTTACCATTTTCCCAGGATGTAGAACTCGGTGATGATTCCCTCCTTGTTTTACACCTTAGACATCGAGATTTTAAACCAGAAACCAAAATCAAACAAACATAAAGAAATACGACTGACAGAATCACAGTGCAAGCCACCACTCCCTCGCTTCCACGGTTCCACCCACAACACCAAAAAACAACAATAACAATAATAACAATGTACACTCATACAAAACAAAAATGCACCAAAGCCATCCAGTGCTATAACAGCACTTCGAGGACAACTACGATATCTATGGACTGTTCCTTCCTCCATGTTACAGCGATAGTATTAGAGCTCTTACAACATCACAGATGCATGACCAAGAGCGTATTCGACAACCTTTTCTCTGATCCTTTTCATCAGTTGGTCCTAAGATTCTATTCTTTTAAATTCTTCTTCTTTTTCGGTATCAACACACATTTATCACTTCATATGTCGAACATAAAACACCTAACATTTCCGATGACAAATTAGAAGCAACTTATCAGAATCTGGGTACTGAGAATTAAATTACTCTTTGTTCTTATAGTCCCAATGGAAATTACTCATTGATTCACAATATTAATCAAACTAAAATGCAAGAAAAGCAAAATCAACAACCCATATCAAAATAATATGAAAAGATCCCAACAAACCAACCAAACAATTAACATTTAAAAAAAAATTGCAAACTTGGAGGGAAAGAAGCACCAGAAGATGAAGAGGAAGAAGAAGAGCCTGTTACAGAAACCTTTCTCGTGTTTCAGAAACCCAACTCTGGGTCGAGTTGAGCTTCTCCGCCGCCGTTCTCGCGGGCTCCGATTTACATGTCGTCAGTATCAGCGGCCTCTCTCTCCCTCCCTCCCTCTCTCTCCCTTCTCTCTCTGCTTACGGCATGGTCTCACCGAGTCCCACTGCAGCTCAGAAAGAAAAGGAGATGAAAGTCTCTAGAAAATGACCAGCGACAGAGAGAGACAGTGGCAGCTTCGTAAATAAAGTGAAATTCACTCCAAAACAGTGTTTATTTAAACAGTGCAATTGGAATCTAAGGCTAAATTCATGACATTGTGGAATTGTGAGATCGCTTTTAATAAATCGGTTGAGTTTGATTTTTAAATATTTTCATGTAATTTTTTTAGTGAATTGCTTCAAAATCTCAAAAAGAAATGTGAGATTTGTGAACAATTAAAATGCACTGCGAAATTTTTCCAATCCGAAAGAATTGACACAATTCATATTGTGTTTTAAGCTTCACAAATCTCACACTCGTTCTTACGATTTTGAGGGAATTCATTAAACATTTAAAGAATTCTACTGCTTTATCTGAGTTGTCTAATACACCCCATCCAACCTCACACAGTTGGCCAACTCGCTACATTATCCAATTTTTCTAAGACACCATCTACATGGCTTTCTAGATTATTTGTATTTAATATGTGTTCATAACGTTGTATATTTTCGTGTAAATTATTTTCTTCTTGTTTCAATTTATTTTGGATAGGGATGGGCATCAACCAACCGAACGAACAAATTGACCAACCCAAAGCATATTGGTTGGTTTGGTTTGGTTTTGAACAAGAAAAAAAGTCAAACGATTTAAAAGTCGAAACGAACCGATTTACTTTTGATTCAGTTTTGATATTATTGAAATTAACTAAAACTAAACCAAACCGACCATGTATTTTTGTAATTATTAATTACACATGTCAACTTATTATAGGTTATTAAGAGATCTTACAATACACATATTATAAGTCTTAACATATTATGATTTACAATGACTATCAACATTTAGGAGATTTATATGTATTATATACTTATGTGAGGTTGTAATTAATAAATTGTTTGCTAGTATGAGATTTTATTTAATTGAAACTTATTTCTATTCGATGTGAAGAACTTTTTATGTTCCAAAAAATGTAATCTTTCAATTGAATTAGAATGCGTGAAATGTTTAGATGTTTAGAAGATTAAAACTTTTAAAATGTTAAAAGTTTTTTATTTTGGTATTGAATAAGCTTAAACCAACCAAACCAAACTGAATCAAACCAATTAACTATGATTTAGTTTAGTTCGATTCAATGTTCATATTGTTCAAAATTGAACCAAACCAACCCGTTAAATATTAATTAATTCGGTTATATTTTTAATGTCAAATCGAAATTTTTGGTGGCCTTGAACCCATTAAATAATATTTTAAATATCAAACGGCTCCATACCCATCTTAATTTTGGATGGCCTTGAACCTGGGCCAATAATGATAGTGCTCGTGAGAGTCGTAACTGGGATTTTGCTCGTGAGAGTCGTAATTGTATTTCAAGCCCTTAATTCAAACGTGCCCCACATGGACATGGATATCGACGAAACAGCCAAAGGTACGCCCTTTTCTCCAAAACGCCGCGTTTAATAATTCTGGCTCGTCGTCACCTTCCATTGAAAAAACCTGTATGCACTTTTGACAGGGGAAGAAAAGCAAGGAAAGCCCGTCGTAGTAATATTGGTGGGTGCGCCCGGAAGCGGAAAGTCCACCTTCTGTGAGCATGTTATGCGCTCCTCCTCCGCTCGCTCTTGGGTTCGCGTTTGCCAGGTATATCTATGTGCACACCATATGTTCGATGAAATGGCTCAGTGAGCTCAAGATTAGTATTTTCAGTAATTCATATGTTACTCTGGATACTCCGGATTTCTGTTCATATGGGTTATTGTTTTTATGCTGTTAGGTTCTCATGTTTTTTGTTTTTGTAGGATACTATAAAAAATGGTAAAGCCGGAACGAAAGCGCAGTGTATTGAGGGTGCAATGAATGCGTTGAAGGATGGGAAGAGTGTTTTTATAGATAGGTGTAATCTGGAGAAAGAACAAAGGGGTGAGTTTGTGAAGCTTGGTGGTAGTACCCCGGTTGATGTTCATGCTGTGGTGCTTGATCTTCCCGCAAGCTTTGTATATCGCAGTCTGTGAAGAGAACGGGCCACGAGGGAAACTTGCAAGGTGGGAGAGCTGCTGCGGTTGTGAATAGAATGCTGCAGAAGAAGGAACTGCCTAAACTGAGTGAAGGGTTTGCTAGAATCACTTGTTGCCAAAGTGAGAGTGATGATCAATCTGCCGTTGATCATATAGTGGACTTATCATATAGTGGACTTGGTCCGTTGGATACACTTCCCAGTGGTTATTTTTGCCAGAAGAACACCTGTGCGAAAGTACAACTAGGTATAATGAGGATCTTAAAGAAAACAGATGGTCCTGCTAATACTGAATCCACTTTGAAGAGTGTACCAGATTCTAATGCTTCTCGAATTACTGAAGAAAAGGAAACCTCTTCAAAGGGAACAGGTTCATTGTCTGAAAATTCTGGTAAGGAGTCGAGGGAAGGTGAAGAGCTATTTGTAGGCTCTGTTGGCAGTAATGTTTCTCTAAACGATTCCGTCACTCTGGCATTTCCCTCCATATCAACAGCAAACTTTCAATTTGACATAATATTATTGTCGAGAAAGTTATAGAATTTGTGAATAAGCTTGGAAATGCTAGACTTGTTCTAGTGGACTTGGGTCATAAATAAAAGATTTTGTCTTTGGGAAGGGCTAAAGCTTCAGAGAAAAATATTGACTCCAACAAGTTCTTCACATTTGTGGGAGATATCACTCAGCTTCATTCAGGTGGAGGTTTACACTGCAATGTAATAGCTAATGCTGCTAATTGGTAAGCATTAGAAATACTATGCAATATACATGTAAATATTTTGTTGCAGTGCTAGTTCACAATATGAAATAACAGATCTGTAGGATTTTGCATTTGTCCCCTCTGTTAAACCAAAACATGGTGTTCTATTATTATGCTGAATTCGAGTTTTGCATATGTTACCCTGCGGTTGAAATGTAAAGTTTGATATGTTTTCTTCACCATTATAATCTTTACTGTAAGTTAGTACGAAAAAAATGTGATTATATGTTTTACATATAAAGTAGATTGAAAATAAATATTTATTCTGGCGCAGGCATCTTAAACCTGGAGGTGGAGGTGTCAATGCTGCAATCTTCAGTGCTGGAGGTCCATCTTTGGAGGTTGCAACCAAAGAACAAGCCCAATATCTGTATCCTAGGAGTGCTGTGGTTGTGCCTTTCCCTTCAACTTCTCCCTTGTTTAGTAGGGAAGGGGTAACCCATGTCATACATGTTGTTGGACCCAACATGAACCCACACAGACCAAATTGTCTGAACAATGACTATAGTAAAGGCTGCAAAGTTCTCCGGGAGGCTTACTTCACTTTTCGAAGGTTTTGCAACAATTGTGAGGACCCAAGCAAAGTCACCCAAGGGAAGCATTGAGAACCTACAGGCAAAAGCTGCCAGAGTCACAAGAACATTCTGACGGTGCCTCTAGAAATCATTTTACAAACAGCCATCAAAAGACTAAGAGAGAGGATCCTCATAAATACAAGAGGAGCAAAAGAAGTAAAGCATATCAGGATGATACTGAAGATTCTAACACTGGTAAACCAGACCTGAGCAACAAGTCCGGTGGAAGCAGGACTAAATCCTGGGAGTCATGGGCTCAGGCTCTCTACAACACTGGCATGCACCCAGAGAAGCACAAGGATGCAGCACTAGAGTTATCAGATGAGGTTGTTGTGCTGAATGATCTTTATCCAAAGGTAAATGATACCTATTTTCCATATATTGTTTATCATCCTCTTCTACTTTCTGTCTGATGAAAAAAACAAAACATTCAGAATTTCACAGGCAAAAAGGCATGTTTTGGTGGTGGTGTGATGTGAAGGTCTTGATCAACTGTCAGATGTTCATAAAGAACACCTTCCATCGATGCATGAAGTTGGTTTGAAGTGGGTTGAGAAATTCTTGCATGATGATTCATCTTTGGTCTTTCGTCTTGGATATCACTTGGTAGGCATGCTACTTTTCTTAGAGCATGCTATTATATTCTTTTTACCCAACATTGCCTCTCGAAATCCTTTTTGCTAAAGGACTAGTGAGTAAACATTAATACATCAGACCAGATGTAAATAATAAATTATGTTTCGGGACATCATCTCTTGCAGGATCCCTCAATGCGACAGCTGCATCTGCATGTTATCAGCCAGGATTTTGATTTAACACACTTAAAGAATAAGAAACATTGGAACTCCTTCAATACTGCTTTCTTTCGAGACTCTCTGGATGTGGTAGAGGAAGTCAGTAGTGATGGAAAAGCAAAGCTAAAAGATGATGATAGCCTGTTGTCTGGAGTTGCGATGCCACCTTGCAAGCACCCTGCTCCAACATACCTTGATTAAAATCTCACATTACTAACTGTCAAGCCACTTTTCCAAGCACCCTGCTCCAAAATGGTCGTCTTGTTCTGTTAGGATGCCACATCGCATCATCTGTGAGCGACAAGTGTACGGTTGATATTGATTGGTTAGAGCTGTTAGTAGTAAGAGGTCAATACTAATAGTAGCGTGTAAAGGAAGCTGGGCAGTTAATGAGAATTGTATTGTTGTTTGGTATACCTCTCTGTGTACAATCGTAGAAGACGTAAGGCAGGTTCTAACATTGGTATCAGCCAGTTCGATCCTCTCAATCCTTCGACGTTGTATGTCGCGGCAAGCTTTGCTCAAGAATATGGAGTCTCGAGTATCGAGTTTGGAGACGAAGATGGACGAAATGCAGCAAGCGCAAGAGAAGGCTCAGACGAATTTGGAGATGATTATGGGGCAGCTACAGGTTCTTATGGCGAGAGGTACTAGTGGATCTTTGGGGGATTCTTCAGAAGCAACCTTGGGCGAGAATCAGTTTCAAGATCGCAGGAACCCTAACCCAGATCATCATGAAATTGGGCATAATTTCAATCAGCAACATCGATCCCTATTGTTGAAGTTGGAGTTTCCAAGATTCAATGAGGGCGATGATCCATTAGGGTGGATCTACAAAGCTGAGCATTACTTTGAATTTTTCAACATCGACGAATCCAAGAAGGTGAAATTGGCGTCCTTTCACATGGAAGGTGAAGCCTTACAGTGGTTTCAATGGGCGAGATGTTTGACGAATTTTCCCAATTGGAAAGACTTCACTGCCGTGTTGTGTCAAGAATTTGGTCCCTTCGAACTTGAAGATTCGGCTGAAAGTTTGGTCAAATTGCAACAATCAGGCACCCTCAGAGATTATGTCATGGAATTTAGAAGGTTGGCGAATCGCACACGAGATATCAGCCTTTCTTTACTCAAATCTTGCTTTATTGGGGGTCTTCGATCGGAGCTACGCCATGATGTCAAACTGTTAAAACCCAGAGATGTGTTGGAGGCTGCAGCTTTTGCCCATCAAATTGATGCCAAGCTTGCGGAGCTGAAGGTGAAATCGGGTACTAAAACTTCTTTTGTGCAATCAAATTTTCGCACCCCATTTCAACATGTTAATTCCAATGCTCTTGTTGAGAATTCTGCTAAACCAATGAATGTGAGAAGATTAACACCCGAGGAAGTTGATTACTGTCGAAAAAACGGGTTATGCTTCCATTGTAAAGAGAAATATATTAAGGGTCATAGCTGTGAAAAGAAGCAATTATTGTTGATAGATGCCCAGGATTATGAATTGTGGGATAATGCTGCACAGGAAAATGAGGAACCCGAAATCACTGCATGCGCTCTGTTTGGGGTCCCTGCACCGCCATCACTCCAGACCATGAAAGTTGCTGGGTTTATTAAGAATTGCCCTGCTACCATTTTGATCGATTCGGGTAGTTCTTATAACTTCATCGATGTAGGATTGGTTAAGCGATTAAAAGGTTCATTGGACACCAAACATGTTTTTAATGTGAAGATTGCAGATGGGGGTAAGATTGCCACTCAAGGAACTTTGTCTCAGGTTCCTATTACAATTCAAGGTTTCAAGTGTGTCTCGGATTTATATGCTATAGCGTTGGGAGGATGTGATATTGTACTTGGGGTGCAGTGGCTGCGAACTTTAGGTTCTATATTATGGGATTTCGATAAATTGTACATGCAGTTCACAAGAGATTCTAGGACCTTTTGTATCACTAGTCCAGAGGCACCTAAGGAAAATCTTCAGGAAATTTCTGTATTACAAATGCAGAAATTACTTCATCAAGAGTCAACAGTGGGGGCTGTCTTATTCCATGTTGAAATTGAGGATATTCACACTGAGAACGTGGGGTTATCCCAATTAGCTGCTGCACAGATGGATAAGAATAGTAATAATCTTACAGAGTCTCAACAACAACAGTTGCATACCTTGCTGGAGGAACATGCGATGGTATTTCAAACTCCCAAGTCCTTGCCACCTCACAGAATTCAGGATCATAGAATTCCACTGGTCCATGGCAGCAAACCTCCAAACAATCGACCTTATCGTTATGGCCCCGTTCAAAAAGCTAAGATAGAAAAATGTGTTGCTGAATTATTGGAGGCAGGATTTATAAGGGTGAGTAATAGTCCATATTCTTCTCCAATTATCTTAGTAAGGAAAAAAGAGGGCACTTGGCGTATGTGCATGGACTACAGAGGCCTTAATTGCATCACCATTAAAGATAAGCTTCTTATTCCCCTTATTGATGAACTGTTGGATGAGTTATTTGGGGCACAATATTTTTCCAAGTTAGACTTGAGGGCAGGCTATCATCAGATTAGAATGCATCCCGATGATGTAGAAAAGACAGCTTTTAGGACACATGATGGTCATTACAAGTTCTTAGTAATGCCATTTGGATTGACCAACGCTCCTGCCACCTTTCAATGCCTTATGAATGACATTTTCCGACCATACTTGAGAAAATTCATTCTTGTTTTCTTCGATGATATATTGGTTTATAGCTCTTCTTGGCAACTACATTTGGATCATTTAAAAGTAGTCCTTGAGATATTGCAGGAGCACAATCTGTTTGTGAAACAATCGAAGTGTGCATTTGGGCACTCACAAGTTGAATATCTGGGGCAAATTGTATCAAAGGATGGGGTTTCGGCAGATCCCACTAAATTGGATTCCATAGCCAAGTGGCCTATTCCCAACTCGGTGAAAGCTTTGCGAGGGTTTTTGGGATTAACTGGATACTAGGATGCCACATGGAATCATCTGTGAGCGACAAGTGTACGGTTGATATTGATTGGTTAGAGCTGTTAGTAGTAAGAGGTCAATACTAATAGTAGCGTGTAAAGGAAGCTGGGCAGTTAATGAGAATTGTATTGTTGTTTGGTATACCTCTCTGTGTACAATCGTAGAAGACGTAGGGCAGGTTCTAACATGTTCACGCACCAAGCAATGCAGCATTGGTCCGTAGGTGACAATCCATCGCATCTCATCGAAATTTTGTTGTATATAAACAAATGCTTTCTGGTGGCTTAAACGTTATTGCATTGAGATCCTTGGTATGGTTCTAAAAATCCCCGCCTAGCACCGCCTAGGAGCTAGGCGGCTGGTCACCGCCCCGATTAATGCCTAGACCGCCTAGGCATCCGCCTAGCCCACCCAGACCTGCTGAGGCGCCCGCCTAGACCGCCTAGGCACCCGCCTAGCCCGCCCATACCCACCTAGACACCTGCCTAGGTTGCAGCTCACTTAGATAAAAAATAGATAACTTTCCTTTTGCATTTTATTGTTTCCAATAAATTGTAAGAGACTTATTGAATACTTAAATAAACACACATTATATGTTTACTCCCTATGTTTTCATTATGTTCCAATACTTCATAATATAGATGTCATTCTATTTTATAGTTTATGACGAAATTATGTGTATTTTAAGTATAAACAGACACTTATTTACACGAAATAGAATAGATTTACTTAAATCCGCCTAGTCCGCCTAGTCGCCCGCCTAGGCTCCGCCTAGCCGCCTAGGCGCTAGGCCCCATCCCGCCGCCCGACTAGCGCCTAGCGCCTTTTAGAACCTTGTCCATGATTCTCAATTTTCACAAATTTGTGTTCTCGTAGACGTTAGTGCTAACAAAATGCATTTTCATGTACTCATTTGATTACCATTTCGTTTTTAGTTGTCAAATTTACAGTGTTTTTGAATTGTTAAAACAACAAAAGTCCACAATCTGTTAGAAAGCATTAGGGATCTAACTAAATTGTGTGATCACCCCCTTTTTAAGTGAGACAAGTTTTCGATTCTTCAAAGTGACTTGGTCATCTCGTGAGACAAGTTTTCGACTTGCCCCAACCTAAACTGCAGAGCCGTCTCAATGCAACTTAGCCCTAAGATGAAAATGAAATGAGATTTTCCTAATTTGGTACACTGTCATTTATCACTACCAAAAACGAAAACTTCGTTCATCACTACTTGTTCCTCTTTTTCTTGATCGTTGTCCCGTTTCACATCCGGTGTCTTGAAGACGAGCAATCAGCACTCCTCCATTTCAAGAAGAGACTTTTGTCCAATTGAATTACGGATAAAGACTGAAGCTTAGCGAGGGACTGATCAACAGGACCTGAAAGAAAAGCGTCAGACAAGCTCAACACCCTCAGGTTTGGGAGTGAAGATGATATCGCTTGACACCACTTAATCCCCTGTGTTGATATATTTACACCATCAAGATATAGCTCTATGAGATCTGTGAGGTTGTGAAAGAGCATGCTTAAATTCGGGCTCTCAAGTGGCCACCCAACATTGTAAGATTGAGAAATATCAAAGACAGCCAACCTTGTTAATTGTGAAATCTCTACTGGAATTTTCCTCTAGAAGTAATTAGAGCTATATGATAAATTTAGGTACCTCAAGTTTGTAAGCTTTCCAATTGTAGATTGAAAGCAAGAGCCATCAATGAATCCATTATCGGCTAAATTGAGGCTTTGAAGTTGTTGAAGATCAAAGAGACTGCTCAAATTGTCAATCCCACCGGAGATAGATTGGCTGCTAATGTCAAGACCAACATGTCCATTAGTACTGCAAGTAACACCGAACCAAGAACAACAGTCAGTACTTGAATTCCATGATATGAACTTGGACGGCAGAGTAGGAGCATAATAAGTATCATATTCAAATGTAAGGGTTTTCTTGAAATTGAGCAACAACAGTTGCTTGTGTTGAATACACTGGTGGTGAACTATAGGGATGGTAATAGCACAGGTAGTAGTGATAGTGGGGATATTGAACAAGAATAGGAGGAAGAAATATTGGAGTAAAGTTTTCATTTTCCAGACACTTAATTTGCAAAGCTTAATTAGCAGAGAAAGTAATCAAGAACAATTGAGCAACTTAAAATGGTTTGGGTGGCTTTTATAATTCGCCAGCGAATTGGAAAAAAGTAAAAGAATATGGCTCAAGGTAAGTTTTCTGAATTCCTCGATGAGTCTGAGGATTGTAATCATCAAGATTATAATTAAAGAGATATTTATGATTAAACTATCAATATCTCTTTAAAATTTTCCATCATTGACTTGAATAATTTCAGCAAAATCAAGGAAAAAGATAAAATAATTTCAGTAAAGTTGTTACAAAGCAAGTGGAAATTTGTCACATAAGAGGATACTAATAATATAGAGCTCGTTTGGATGTGCTTTTAAAATAACTGAAAGCGCTTTTGGTGAAAATACTTTTGAAAACAATCCTTAGTGAAAATGTTAGTAAATCCTGGATAAACACTTAAAGTGTTTCACGGGAGAAGCACATAACTGGTGCTTCATGTAGAAAGCACTTAAAGTGCTTTTAGAACCCAAAAATATTTTCTCTAAAAGCGCTTTCAGTCATTTTAAAAGCACATCCAAACGAGCCCATAATTGGATTTATCCATGACATTGTGGAATTGTGAGATCGCTTTTATGGGTTGATGTTGATTTTGAAGTCTTGATTGGTTTGTCAAAATTGATGGATTTTGAAGGGATTTAATTTATTTTGAGTGAAATTCTTCAAAATCTTAGAGAGAAATATGAGATTTGTGAATGCTTAAAATGTACTACGAAACCTCTTCATTTCGAGGGACATGGATAGAATTCGTAATGTATTTTAAGTATTCACAAATCTCACTTCCCTCCCTACGATTTTAAGTGAATCATCTAAAATATCTAGACATGTTACTAAACCTGTTAGAAAAACAGTTAGGCTACCCTTAAAGATGTTACAAATGGTATTTTTGTAAAATATGGGATAAAAGTCTCGATGCGTTTTGATGATCTCAATGGATTTAGCCAAAAGTGTGGATTTCATATAGTATGAAAAACGCTATATAATTTTAAAAGTAAAAAAAAAAAATTGTATTTCACTTTAGTGTAATGCTAGAGAGACTAAATTTGTAGACAAAATTTATAAACCAAATGATGTGTCACCAAAAGTAAATGGACTTGTTTATCAATGCTTAAGTAATAATCCAATCATTAACTTCCATGTCATCTAGTTTACAAATTTAATCTCTTTAGCATTACCTTTTAGTTAAAGTCTGTTTCAATATGAATATGGGGGAATGCCCATGGTCCACACACAGTAATAAATGTTTCAAGTATAGTTTTTCCTGTTTTTCACAAGTTAATCAGAATCGGCAAGATCCTCTCTTGTTTTCTTGCTTGGGTCTCCCTTCGTTTGCTAGAATAGATGACATTACCGCTTTTTCCTAAGACTAGTTAGATGCGCCAATCACGCCTTCCCCACGAGAACATAAAAAACCAATGATCACAAACACCGGCACGGATGAAAAAAGATGCAGCTGCAAAAATCTTTCTTAGTCTTAAGAGCTTTCTTTATAAATTTGTAATGTCTTTATAATTTTGTCTTATAAGAATTCTACTACATTGTCTGATTTGTCTAATACACCATCTAATATGGCCTTCTACAATATTTGCATTTAGTACATATTCGTACCGTAAATATTGTCGTATATAAATTATTTTCTTCATTTTCTATTTATTTTGGATAGGAGTGGACATCGAATTGACCGATCTGAACCATATTGGTCGATTTGGTTTGGTTTTAACCAAGGAAAAATGTCAAACAATTTAAAATACAAAACAAATCAATTTACCTTTGGTTTGGTTCGATTTTGATACTTTTGAAACCAACCAAAACTAAACCGAACTGACCATGTATCTTTTAATTATTAATTTATTTATTTCACAAATGTCAACTTATTATAGGTTATTTAGAGACATTACCATACACATATTATACGTTGTAATGACTATCATCATTTAAGAGATTTATATGTATTTTATATTTATGTGAGGTTATAATCAAAAATTTGTTTGCTAGCATGAAATTTTATTTAATTAAAATTTATTTCTATTCCACTTGACGAACTTTTTATGTTCTGAAAACTTAAATCATTCAGAGTACCCCATGCTCTTCGGGTTCCCAAAAATGTTTGTGCATGTTGATTTTCTAAGGCTGAAAGAGGTATAGCAAACATAACAACTTTTCATATGTTTGAAGAAAAAACTACATGCATGCGGCAAGTACGTAACCCTAATCCCTAAACTCCATGTTTTCACCTCAAACAATCGCGACTTCAAACATGTATGCATACCTATATGGTCAATTGGGACATCTGCATGATATCTACATGCACACCCTGTCAAATTTGGATTTTGGGTGTTGAGCCAAAGTAGCTGCTCGAGGAGGAAAACAGAAGAGAAAGATTGGGGAGAGGACGAGAGTTTTAGTTGGTGGGTCCCAAATTTTAATATTTTATCGTGTTTTTTTATTTTTTAAATTAACTATAAGGGTATATAGGAAAAAATAGAAATTGTAATTTATAACATTAACTTTTCAGTTTAATGTGTAGAATTGTGTAAGTGCATTCTTCATGTCAAAAGATGAGTGGAGAAGGCACAAAAATGAAGGTAAATTGGGAATATAGTTAGCGTTCTTCTTGTTTTAAAGATATGTAGTATTTATCATATTTTAATCACTGTGTTCTAACCGTGTTCGTGTCCTTATTTTTTGAAATTTATCATGTTGCGTGTGGTAGTATCCTTGTATGTGCTTGTACAATGAAGAGGGCATAGAATTCCACCTGTTCAGAAAGAATGTTCAATTTTGACACTGATAAAATCCCAATTAGTCATCATCCGAAGTAGTCGGTTTTCTCCTTTTAGTGCATAAGAACAAATAAGTCATCATCCAGAAATAACAACAATAAGAATAAGTCATCGTCCAAAAATCAAAGCAAAATAGTATGAATTCCCTTTAATATTCAGAACTTTATTTGGCAAAACCAACTGTTAGAATTTTTCGCTCATTCCCTTTAGACCACACGAAAGCGGACTTGAGAGTTAAATAATCTATTTGTAAATTGAGAGTTAAACATTTTTTATAATCTCCATTTGATTATTATTGGAAATTCTTCGCCGTCTTTGAACTGGATGTAGGTTTACGCTAAACAAGTATAAATCTTTGTGTCATTTTGGATTGTTTGTTTTGTAATATTTTTTGTATTAGTTCATTAATTTCATATGTGACGCTTCCGCACAACGGTGCTTCAATGGTACGAGAAGATTTATTGCGAATCAAGCAGAGAAATACAAAATAAAATATTCCAAAACAAACTAGAATGGCATAATTAAATTAAAACGCTACACAAAAAAAAATTACAGTTCTTATTTCTTTGGGACTATTTGTGGGGTCTATCCACGTTGAATTTTGATGATTTTTACCGTTTATTTTTTCGGAGTAGGATTATCTCCCCTCTTTTTTTCCCCTCCCTTCCTTACCCTCATATTTGAACGGTCACGATTAAGTTACGTTAACATCTTATATTACTTTTTTTATAGAAAGAGGCAAAATAGAAAGTGCGAGAGAAGGGAAGGAAAGAAGAGGAGAATAGGAGGGAAGAGAATCGTACTCTTATTCTTCCTCAAGTCTTGGTGACACTTGCTGTCAAGTTGGATATTGGCATTAACACCATGGTGGCCGGGGCTAAGTCAGCAACCAAGAAAAAGAGGAAATCATTTTGGATATTATAATTTTGGATAAATTACGTAAAACTATCTTAATTATTGGTCAAATCACAATCTCATACCTAATGTTTTATAAATTACAATGTCATGTCTTATCTTACGAATTTATTGCAATGTCAAATCTTCGTTAGTTTGTATGTTAATTTTTCAGTTAATTGCTGACATAAACACAGGATCACACTCTCGCTAGTTAGATAAAAATATGGTAAATTACACAAAACTACCTCAACTATTGGTCTCACGACACTTTCATACCTCATCTTTTAAAATTGACAATTTCATATCTCATCTTTAGAATTTGGTCAATTTTATACCTTCCGTTAGTCTGGCCGTTAATTTGTCAGTTAAATGCTGACGTGGCTTGATCCAGATCTCACTTTATATTAAAAAATTAATAAAATACTAAAAAACTAAAAAAAATCATTTAATATTTTTAAATATTAAAAAAAAAAAATAATAATAATAAAAAACCAAAAAAAAAAAAAAAAAAAAAAATCAAAACTGAGTTCGTCCTTCCCCCTCCCTCCTCCCCATCTTTATCTTCTTCCCCTCCTCCCACACAGAAAAAAAACAAAAAAAAAACCAATTTGTCTTCCCCCCGCACCCACCCTCAGTTTGTCTTCTCCCCGCACCACCCCACCTCGTCTTCTCCACCACCCTGTCGTCTCCTCCACATGAGCCCAACCTGCAACCTGCAACCCGAAAAAAAAAAAAGAAAAAAAAAAAACCAGAAAAAACCCAGATCCCGTCTACCCCGGCTAGGGCTGATCCTGTGGGTGGAGAACCTGGGCGAGGAGAAAATGGGGGGAATGGGTGTGGATTTAAGGAGTGGGGTGTGTGGGTGTGAGGTTGGGTGCAGATAAAATTTGGGCTTTTTTTTTTTTTTTTTGTTCTGGGTTGCAGGTAAGGGAATAGGGGAGTCGAAGAAGATGAAGATGGGGGAGGGGGAGAGAAGAGAGAGAGATAGGGAGGGGAGGGGGAAGGGACAGTTTTGGGTTTTTTTTTTTTTTTTTTTTTTTTTTTTTTTGTTCTGGGTTGCAGGTAAGGGAAGAAGGGAGGGGAAGAAGATGAAGATGGGGGAGGGGGAGAGAAGAGAAGAGAGAGAGAGACAGGGAGGGGAATGGGGTGACGGTTTTGGCTTCTTTATTTATTTATTTTTTTAATTTACCTTTCTTTATTATTTTAATATTTAAAAATGTTAAATGATTTTTTTTAGTTTTTTTAATTTTTTAATATAAAGTGGGCTCGGGATCAAGCCACGTTAGCATTTAACTGACAAATTAACGGCCAGACTAACGTAAGGTATAAAATTGACCAAAATCTAAAGATGAGGTATGACATTGTCAATTTTAAAAGATGAGGTATGAAAGTATCGTGTGACCAATAGTTGAGATAATTTTGTGTAATTTACCCATAAAAATATTAAGAAAATATTAATAAATGAAAGATACAATTACTTAAATATTTTTATAAAAAAATTTGTGGGACCCATCATTATCTCTCGCTCTCAACCTCCAATCATCTTCTTCAATCTTCCATGGCCATGTCCCCAACCTCAGCTGAATAGCCAAACATGGGCTGCACCCAGTCGAAGATCAAGAACGAAGAAGCGGTCTCCCGCTGCACAGATCGAAAGCTCTTCGTGAGACAAGCCGTGTTGTTTCGTAAGGCCTTGGCCGCTGCAAAGATTCAAGCTCTCCAAATTTCACAAACCATTTTTTCTTTTTCCCAGAAATTCAAATGGGCAATTCAAAAATTCATCACAATTCAAAAACCGTCGGGATACCGAGACCCACATCAACTGCCATTCAAATCGGTGCTCCAGAAACCGTCAGGATATCCAGAGCCGACCCGTACCCGGACCAACACCAAGGAAACCAATCTCCCCCCTTCCTTCCCTCCCAAAGCATAGCCAGGGGAGCAGCTGCTGCTGCGTCTTCCTCCTCATCGTCATCATCCTCGTCGCCTTCGCCGGAGGCATCTTCTACCTCTACTTCGACCCCCGCTTCCCTCATCTTCTAATTCTAAGTCGACAATGCCCATCACGTTCTGCAAGATCCGGGCGTACCTGGCTCGGTCCTGGGCTCAAAGCTGGTCGGTTCCAGTCAGTGGCTGCAGATGCCACTCCACTTCTCCCCTGCGTTCCCTCCACTGCCATTGAAATTCATACCAAAAAATTGAGGGAGAAAGAAAAATGTAGGGGTGGGTCCCACGAATTTTTTATTATAAAAATACTTAAATGATTTTATCTTTAATTTATTGATATTTAATTAATATTTTTATTCACGAGGGTGTGGGCTCCGTCTCATGTCATATCAGTATTTAACTGAGAAATTGACAGATAAACTGATGGAAGTCTGACATTGCAACAAATTCGTATGATGATGTATGACATTGTAGTTTTTAAAACATGAAGTATGAGATTGTGATTGGGCCTATAATTAAAGTAATTTTATGTAATTTACCCTATAATTTTTGTGAGAAGCTCATGGAAAGTGAAGAGAAATGTATTGGGTATGGTGGCTTTAAATATTAATGATCTTATGGAATATTTTTTGTTTTGGAAAACTGGACATTATACTCTTGGGCCCAAGGCCAAACAAGCATACAACGAGGTCCACAAACTTCTTAAGTACAAAACAAAACAGTAGACCTAAACAGTACACACAAAAGAGCCTAAAACAAATTTTGGGCCCCCGAACACACACAGACAAAGCCACAGAACTCCTAGAACCTTGCAGTCCCCTTCGATGCCAACAATGTCGAAAGTCACCAACACAAGTCGTCCAACACGCCGACCAACCAAAACCCCAGGCGTGAAGAAAACCAATGCTCCAACACCGCAGAGCATCCACGCTAGCACAAACCAACGCCTCGAACCGGCAACAAGCAGCCAAACTCTTCCAACCTGCAACAACCCACATGCCGATCGCAACCAGTCAAAGAAAGAAGCCGGTGGAAAATCCACCGACAACAGTGCCAATAAAGGCAAGCAAACGGAAGGTGGTGGTGTGTACACCCGAGTAAAAACTCTACGTACACCTTCCAATGAAAAGACAGTCGAGTGCTATGAAGAGAAGATGTTGCAGATTGGGAAAGAGGAAGCAACAAGGAAGGAAGAATCCAACCCGAAGTGAGACTAGAAGGAATTGGGAAAACAGAGGAAGAGGGAGAGACGAGAGACATGGAAGTGGAAGGAAATATGAGGGGAAGGAAGAAAGAAGCGGAAGAAGGGAGGAAGAAGAACAAGGAAGGAAACAGAGGACTGCCACTGACCTTTGCCGGAGCTCGGGTCGGTGGCTAGAGAGAAAAACCGACGATAAAAAACTCAAACAAAGAGGTGAGAAATACTCTTAGAAGAAAGAAAGACTCAGAAAGAGAGAACTGGACGAAAGCGCCCTTTTGCTCTCCACCGCCTTGATGACTTTTCTAAAAACACATGATCTTATGGAATATTTGAAAAAGCGTCCATGCATGGTGGTTGGCTTGACTTATCAAGTCTTCTCTCTTCTCCTCTCTGGATTAACCAGAAAAGAAGGGGAAAAAAGGACGGACTTGGAAAAGGAGAGTGGGGGCAGGGCTAGCACTGCACTGCGTGTAAGTAAGGATTTTGTTGTGGGCATGAATACTATTTCGGAGAAATAAGAAACTATGCATGCATTTATAAGTAATTGGATAAACTCTTTATATTGCCAATTGGTTTTTTTTGTTGGAACCTCCACTTTCTTCACGCATCAGAATAAGTTATCCCATGTGTGAAGCCGAACAACCAACGTGCTCTAGTGCCATGTCTGAACCTGTATTTGCACGAAATCTATTGTCGTTTAGATGAGTTTAGTTATGAAGATTTCGTTTAACTGGTTAGTCTGTTAGAAAAAAGCATTAGCTTTTCCATACAAAAAAAGAGAAAAAAAAGAAAAAAAGAAAGGGAAAGCAGTGGAATTATTATTATTACGTTAGCGTCTCCATAATAAAAAAGAAGCATTAGCTTTTCTTAGGCATGCGGGCCTACAGGTTTATCTCTCATTCTTGATGTGTCATTTTCTTTTTTACTTAATCTTTTTGGATATTGTTTTCTGTTTTGCAACTTTTTTACCTTTTAGGTTTTACTTTGGAGGGGTTTGGTCATATGTCTCCCCCCCTCTTTTTCTTGTATTTTCTTTTTCGAGAGGGGTAAGGTTTATATATGCCCTCCACCCCCCCTCTTTTTCTTTTTCAAGAAGGGTAACGTGTATGTCCCCTCTCTTTTGTTGTATTTTGTCATTTTTTATAAGAGTAAAGTTTATGTCCCCTTCTGACTAGTGTAACTTTTTTTTTCCTTCATATTAATAAAATTTCTTCGTACCGTCAAAGTTCTCTAAAAAGAAAGGAATAAGTATTTGTTCTTGCTGCAGGCTTGACTTTGAAGTGTTATTGCAGGGCCGGTCTGGACAGCAGCCCCCTCAAATCCTTTTACATTTTAAGGAAGAGAAATATTCCATGTAGTTTTAGGGATAAAATTTTTAAACATAAATTACAGGCGCTTCAAGTCACTTTGAGATGATGTTGAGGAAATCATGAAATCAACTTGAAAATATAACAAAACAAGGAGAAGAATGGCATCTTAATCATTCTAGTATATTCTAGATTGTTTAGAATTGAGCATTAGACCTTTTTATCTTCAAACAGACAACATCCTCTCATACAGTTGTATGTAATTTGTAAACATTTATATATAGACAAGCATGCATTTAGAGGTTGGCACGGGGTGCGATCCGATTAATTTGTGGCCAGAAACCAGAAACGGTCATCCATTTAGAGGAAGCAAAAGCAAAGAGCTAATTTTTTCAGAAACCAAAATCAAAACAAGGGAGAACAAACAAAAGAAGAATAGCAGAATTCCCATACAAAACCAAAACCAATAGCATAGCAGAATTCCCATTGAATGTAGAGATATAAGAAATAATGCATCACCAATTCAAACAACATGATAACCTCTTTTCCTTGGTCATGTGTCTAAATGTCCATCCTATAAAAGTGTTAAAATGGAATTCAAAACGCATGCACAAGGCATTGATTAGTAGGCTTGTTCTTATCCTTTTTTTAAGAAACCTCGACATCACAAGAAAATTTATTAACCATAATGCAAAAAGATACAAAGTAATTTCCAAAACTAACTTTAGGATTTCCATCTATTTCTCTACCTTCTTCTCCCTCTCGGAGGTATATGTATAGATGTATGTGTGTGTGTGTGTGTGTGTGTGTGTGTGTGTGTGTGTGTGTGTGTGTGTGTGTGTGTACATACATATAGGTAATTAGAATCAAACTAGGAAGTACAAATATATTCCTATTCTATCTAGAACTTTGACTCACACTAACATTTCCCCTCAACTTGTCAAGTGAACCTTGAAACCTTCCAACCGAGACCACATGCATCAAAACATCTGCCAGCTGATCATCTGTTTTCACAAACGGATTGTCAACCAACCTAACCTCCACTTTCTCTTTTATGAAGTGCCACCTCAACATGTTTCATTCTATCATGTTGTATTGGATTATTTGCTATCTTTCACGCCGCTTGATTGCCACCACATTTTGCTTCTTACTTTTCCAAGTTACATGGTTACCAACTACAAATGTAAAGTAGCCTGAAGTAGATCGTTGATCAATAATATTTGCAGCCCAGTTTGCATCTGCATACCATTTCACTTCCATATGTCCATGATTCTTGTACTTTAGTCATCTCCCTGGAGTCCCTTTCAGTTAACTCAATATTCACATTATTGCTGCCATATGATCCTCACTAGGTGCATGAATAAACTGACTCACCACACTTATTGCGTAAGCAATATCTGGCCTTATGAGCGATAAGTAAATCAACCGCCCTATTAACCTTTGGGATCTCTCCCTATTCATCGGAACTTGATCATGATAGATTGCAAGATGATGATTTTGCAGAATAGGCATATTCACTGGTTTACACCCTAGTATACCAGTTTCAGACAGAAGATCCAACACATATTTATGTTGTGACAAGTATATTCCTTCCAGAGACCTAGCAAGGTATTTGAGTCCTCCGAGGTCTTTCATCTCGAAATCGGAAGACAAGTATCCCTGCAATCGTTCAATCTCTATTGTATGATCACCTGTGAAATCATATCATCCACATATATAATGAGCAATATTAGTTGCCATCCTTCTATTTGATGAACAACGTATGATCTGAGTTACCTTGTCGATACCTGTACTTCTTCATTAATTGGGTAAACCACCTAAACCACACTATGGGCGACTGTTTAAGATCATACAGTGCCTTCCGAAGTCTACATACTTTCCCACTGGAATTTGCAACGTTGTATCCTAGTGGAAAATCCATGTACACCTCTTCCTCTAAATCTCCATGCAGAAATGCAATTTTTTTTTTACATCAAACTATTTCAAAGGCCAGTCAAGACTAGCAGCAAGAGAGAATAAAACTCCGATGGTATTCATTTTCGCAACGAGAGCAAATGTTTCAAGGTAATTTACCCCAAAAGTTTGGGTGAACACTTTGGCGACTAACATTGCCATGTACCTATCAATTGTTCTATCCACCTTATGTTTGATAGTGAATACCCACTTGCACCCCATTGATTTCTTCTCCTTGGAAAGCGTAACCACACTCCATGTTTTATTCTTTTGTAATGCTTCCATGTCAACTTGCATTGCTTCAGTCCATTTCGGATCTTTTAAGGCTTCTTCCACTCTGGTAGGTATTTTGATACTCTCCATCTGCTCAACTAGTACACAGTATTTTGATGAAAGTTGATGAGTAGATACATAGTTTGCAATGGTGTACCGCACCTTTCCTTTTGGAGAGTACTTGTCTGGTGGTTTTCCTCGATTTTGTTGAGGAGGTAACACATAAGATGATTTAATAATATCTGAGTGCGAACCATGTTCTACTTCGCAGTTGCTGCTTCTCTGTCCATTTAACTCTGGAGCCGTAATTATCAAACTAGGCCTACTAGGATCAACAACAACTATCCCAGACGTCTGGGCCCTAAGTTTAGCAGCTGTCTCCAATCCATGCCCACTTGGGCTGACATTAATGATCCCAGCAGAGAATGGTGAAAACGGTGCAGTGGCTTGATCTTCACATGGCCCATTTTGGCTGTCACTATCTGGGCAGTCACATGGCCCATTGGCATTCTTCACGTTGGCCATGATTGCTAGTACGGTCTATGTGAGTAGGGTGGGTTTGGTACGGTTATCGAACGAAAATTCTCGTACCAATTGTCATACCAAATTTTTGGTTTGGCAAAATCTATTATCATTATCATACCAAACTTTTGGTATGTCGAAGTTTGGTATTGCCAAATAGTTCAGTTGACATGCTATGACAACGATAATTGCCACTTTGTTTTGGGACAAAATCTGTTTTGTTGCAGTCTTATTAGAATAGGAATGTGATTGTGTAAATCCTAGAGAATATGGGAAAGTATCTTATATTCCTATTAGGAGTAGATTACCTATTAAATGTTGTAATCCTAAAGGGAAAAGTATTTACTCTTTCTACTACTATAAATAATGGCACAATGGGGTGAGATAACACACACCCACCCACAACTACACATCTCTCTCTTCTCTCTCAATTGCCGCACCCCCTCTCTCTCTTTTGGCCTCCATAATTGTTTCAGTAAATTATGTCTACAACACGTCATCAGCACGCTCTCGACGCTGCGCTACAGAGAGTTTGATCTTTAATCTGAGGATTATTACGTTTTAATCATTCTTTTCATGATTAATTTATTATTTTATTGAATTGATCTACATGCTATTAATTCAATTTAATTTTCCTGCGTTGAACGTGATACAACGCATTGGAGATATTATTCCGGCTTTCTACGAAGGAACTTCTACAAATTCAAAGGCTTTGGTTGTTTTCTGCTACTCAGGTACGCTTAAAATAAAGTAAGATATTTGAAACGACCCATGAAGCATGAAAACATTCCTCATGATGCATGAATCCCCTATGTTTACATTTTCTTTCCGATATATATATTCATATATATATATATATTTGTTTCATGCATCGCACAATTAAATTGTTATGTGGAATTTGTGAGTCAAAGTATAAAAACAAATTAGAAGCAAGTTAGGGTTTCCTAAACCCTAAGGGATTTGAAAAAAAAAAAAAAAAGAGAGAAAAAAAAGGGAACTTGGGATTTGGTGGGGCATGCACCATCCCTGTGCGCAAAAGACACCAGGCTTCGGCTTGGACGGCTTCTTGCTGGGCCTGCAGCCCACGACCTTCACGGCCCGCACCCCATATTAGCCAGCCCATGTGGCTGGGCTACCCATGAACACACAGCACAAAGCCAGCCCTCGGGCTGGGCTTCCCGCAAGGCCTGAAGCATTCCCAATATGCACAACCCTCTGTTTTGGGCTCCCCCCTGTGACAACCCAAGGCCAGCCTTGCTGGGCTCTTTCCCCCGTGTCCTCCTTGGTCCAAACCCAACCCAGCTGCGGCTGGATGGACCTTCACCCTCTCCGTGGCCTGCAGACCACCCCGAAGCTCTTTTTGGGTCGTGCCTCTTACTCACGGCACCCAAACCCAATGTCATTGGGTTATGGTATTTTCGAACCCTAATGCTATTTTTAGCATTCTTGATAATTTTAACCCGAATGTTATAATTATTTTGCTTCTACAATCGACCCTGTATGGCCCGATTTATTGAATTAATTAAAAGTGACATGCAGTCCATTAATCTGATAATGAATCCAAAATTCTTGACCTGAAGATCACTTTTGGACATTAACGATTCAATAATTTATCTTTCTACTTTGAATCGTCACATACTTTCGTAGTAACGAAGCTCTCACACTTGAGTTCCCGAAGAACCCCAAATCCACTACACTTAGTTGGTATATTGCATTCTGTGTTTCTTGCAGGAACCTCCCTTTTATGAACTAAATGTTCATAAACTAAATCGAACTTGTAGTTTCGAATTTAGTGCCTTTGAAACCTGAAGTTTTCATAAAACAATACACCCATGAAAACATGATGTTTTTCATGAAAACCATGTCTTAGAACTTGAATGTTCTAACTTTGATGCTTATGGATGATTCATTCCCATAGCACCAATCACAATCTTGTTCCCTCCAATTCAGTGGAATGTCGAACCGTCACAAGTTCGATTTTCCTGATTTGGATGTTTCTATTAGAAACCACTTAATGTGGGGTACAAGACGTGAATCTCCCATTGACTATTAAGTAGTTGAGAAACCATTGAAGCCAACAATGGCAAGGAAGAGCTGAATAAGCCTCCGCCATGATCTTCACTCAAAAACTTATGCCCGAAGCATTACAAATGGAAATACCTCCCGAACGAGTATCTCATGGCTCATTGGCTCGCTTCTACGGACCGTCTAATCATGAAAAACATTGCCTGAAGCACACCATGACTACGTCCATGAATAGGTACAATTCCGAAGTTTATAAATTCGATTGAATTTTGACTGGAGAATACTTTTCTCGTCCTTCCACGTTTCTAACTCGCTCCTGAAGTAACAACAGTGTAGAAAGCGGAAGTTTACCAAATTCTCGGATCTGATTACTACCACAAACATGAGAGAAAGGTATGGACCCAGTTCGGCTGGAGTCTATCGAATGGCTCAACCCAGTTTGGTTAAAGCCTACTAAACCCAAGTTTGGGTCTGTTTCTCTCACAATCCAACTTTTGAGTTTGTTTTTACAACATATGGTAGAATCAGGGCCTGCCAAGGTGTGGCATCATGCCCGAAGCATGATCCTTGGTACCTAAGACCTAAAACTTCAAGAATAAGGGATAGTATTCCCAAACCTTAACCTTACAGAATCTATTTCCGTCCCAATGGAACAGATCATTGGTTATGCACTTATTCGTGCCCCTACCAATACTGTTAAGGAGTACCATTCTAGTAGTCAATATGTGAGACTGATTTTGCTCCACCAAACATCGTTGGAAGAGCAGAATTTTGACATGGATGGCCTTGTTGGCCGAATCCACCTAGTAACTTTGCTTACTTTGTGAACATCTTTCCATGTTCTTGGATTCAAGTTTGGTGTATGTTTTACTTATGGATAATCTTATTGATATTGTCCTCGAATATGAGTTAATTGAATCATGTTTCTTAGAACATGTGACCGATTCAATTAAACACGTGATTAGGTTGGAATGTGGGAAAGTTAGTTGTCTGGATGAATGCGTACTACGCACACTAACTTTACACCTAAATCACATCTCTAACAACGACTTCAGGTCTATCCAACCTGATTAAGAGCAATGGCACGCTCCTCGTTGTATGAGTGGTATTGAATCACCATTTAAGGGACCTTAAATTCTCCCTGACGTTGAGTTTTTAAGGATATTCGAGATGACAATGATCATAAATGAAACCACTGAAGAAAATAGAGTGAAATATCTTTGCACCACCTCCAAAAATGAGCCTGAAGCTTTGATTTGGGGCCAATGGGTTGTCTCCGAACTGGAAACATGCCATATATGGCCGGCCTAGAACCTAGTGATTGAATAGTTTACTTGCTTTGGCACGACCTTTTGGGACACCGAGGTCGATCAATGATGCTACAACGCATCTCCTTACCCGAAGTAAGGATCTTGTGCCTACAAGAGCACTTTGCCAAGCATGCTCATTAGGGAAATTGATTTTTATAACATTCCTTGCAAAGATACGATACGATTCTCTTTTCATAGTGGATTCAAGGGAATATACATGGACTAATCCAACCAAAATGCGGACCATATAAAGACTTATGGTTTTGGTTGATGAATCGACAAACTGGTCACATGTTTGTCCACACACATTACTGCTAAACCCTCTAGCCGATTAAGGGCTCACCACCCTACTTATCCCTTAAGGTCTGGGAGACTGGATAATGTCAGAGAGTTTATATCGACGATTTTCGATAAAGTATTGCATGATGTTTTGGGTTTCTAATTGAACATCGAATTCCCATGTTCACCCCAAATAGCCTCACCTAGTGATCATAAAGCGCAATTTAAAGGATCGCCCGAATTTTGGTAAACGTACCAAGTTTTCGGTTTCTGCCTAGGGCTATGCAATCCTTGTACGCAGTGATGTTGGTCCGCCTTGAGGCCCATTGCCACCCAACCTATATGACGTTACAGTTGGTTACTGGGTACGAACCTGACGATTTTCGTATTTACGCATTTGGGTGTGCATTCCATGTGCCAAGTTGCGCCGCCGCAACGTACCACCATGGGTCCTCAAAGAAGGATGTGTATCTTTTGTCGATCATGATTCTCCTTCACACTAGCTCTCTTCGAGCCCTTGCATGCGATCTCTTTACCGCTCATTTGCGGGTTGTCACTTTAATGAGACAATCTTCCCGCCGTTAGGGGGAGATAAGAACGTCAATGTTCCTGTAGAACGGCGCGAATTTGCGTGGACGTTGCCCACTATGTCTCATCTCGATCCCCATACCGTACAAGTGTGATAAGCAAGTGCGATGAATTCTAGATTTCAGAATGTTGCTCCAGATGCATTCTTCTGATCTAGCTAAAGTGACGAGATCATATACCAGCTGCAAACATGCCTGCAAAAATAGACGTACTTAACGGATGTCGAGTCAACATCCTGGAGGGTGTGCCGTCCTTGTTGGACGGTTTGGACGCCCATGTTGGACGGTCCGGTACACCGGCGGATAGCCAATCAATTTGTCTTGGCCTGGAGCACGACAGATCATTCGGTTCGTAGGATTCACTTCCCTGGAAGAGGAAGACACGGCACAACAATGAATCTGAACTCGATCGCTGTCTCAAATCATTTCCATCTCATGAGATTAATCTGGATTACTCCCGAGACTTGAAGTTCTTGGTCCAGTATACTAATTTGGGTGAGCTAAATGGAATTGAAATGAGATTATCATCAATGATGTTTTCACTTATATGGTAGCTACCGACATAAATGAAAAGCGACGATATCGAACCGTGTTCCGTTGATTAAGTGACAACGTAGAACTGATTGGACAACTAAAGTTACAATCCAAGTCAAATTCCTTACCAAAGTGTGTATTGGACCTGTCATTCCTACACTGCCCAAGGTAACCCTGTTATGTTACAAGTGGGAAAGGAAGCGTTATGAGATGAATGAAATAGTGCGATATGATGCACGCCTTACGGCGTAAGGTTTCTCTCAAACGTCATGTGATTGATAGCAGCATTATGAAATGTGGTTAGTATTTCTCCACGGGGATATAGATATGAAGATTGACATGTAAGTTCCCGAAGAATTACATGGACTGATTCAAATAGTTCCAAAACCACAGAACACCATCTTAACTCGTTTTGAGGCGTTCACTTATGGATTGAAAAATCAGACGGATGTGGTATACCCGTCTACGTGATTATTTGATCAGTCAGAGATATGAATTATGCCCTTGCGTGTTAAACTATGAAGTCTTATTCCAAATTGCTAGAGTTACAGTTTATGTCGTTAACACGAATCTCACTAAGACTCCGGAAGAGCTTCAGAAAACTGACTCGCACCTGAAGATGGAATTTGAGATGAAGGATCTTAGGAAAACTCGTTTATGCCTTGACCTGAAGTTGAAGCATTGTTCTGACGGTATTTTGGTCTACCAGTCGAACTACACCCCGAATGTGTCACCTTTGAGTATACCTTTGATCGTCCATACGTTATATGCAAATGAGACTCTTGAAGAGGTTATGGAATCCGAAATTCCATATCTAAGTTCAACTTTGCGCTTCGTTGTACTTAGCTCATTGTATTTAGACATGACATCTCATTCGATGTTGATCTTGGTAAAGATGCAGCACCGCGCCTACACGCAACCACTGAATTGGTATTAAAGACGTTCCTTGAAGGTACTATAAATTTGGGCAAATCAAATCTCAACGCATCTCGAGCGGATCCAACCCCCCTGATCCTCGGAATGATGTTTGCCTTGTTTGTTATGCTGACGCAGGTTACTTATCAAACCCGCACAAGGCAAAATCCCCGAATGGTTATGTCTTTACCATTAGGGATATCGCAATATCTTGGAGGTCCACGATATGACCTTAGTTGCGAAATCTTTGAATCGTTCCAAGACTCACCTAACTTCACTACGCCACAAGTGTGACATGGTTAGGAGTTCTTGTTGAGCATATTCGAAGTACTTGCTGTGTTTTCATCCATCGTTGAGTCCCAACGAAGATTCATGAAGACTATGCCGCATGTATCAACCTGACCAAGCCATGATACATCAACGAAGCCAACGCCAAGACATATTGCGTCTACATCTACATCAGCAAAACATCAGGAGATTTAAAGTCATGCAAGCCGATCCCAAACAACCTTGCCGACCTCTACACGACGTCACTGCCGAAGTTGACCTTCCAGAAGCTTGTCCAAGGAATCGGTATGCGCAAATCATCTTATTTAGAAGTTATGTCTAACTCAGGGGGAGTATCCAGAAGCATACTCACATGATCTTAATGTACTCTTTTTCCTACGATTATGAGCATTTTTCCCACTGGGTTTTTGCTACCTAACGAGGTTTTAATGAGGCACCCATCCTGGGATGATCATACTCCGTTGAGCTCACTACACTCGTCCAGTTTGACGTTTGTTTTAGACATTATGCATATTTTCTTACTTTTCCCTTAGTCTATGGGTTTTCCCCATATCTTGGGTTTTACTATAGCGAGGTTTTTGTGAGTTTTTACACATGCATACTTCAAAGTAAATTTGAGACTCGCGATCACCCGTTGTGCCAATGACTTCATCAACTGTACTTGCTTCATCACTGAGGACCTGATGCGCCATTTACTTGAGTATTTACACACTCAAGGGGGAGTGTTGCAGTTCTATTAGAATAGGAATATGATTGTGTAAATCCTAGAGAATATGGGAAAGTATCTTATATTCCTATTAGGAGTAGATTACCTATTAAATGTTGTAATCCTAAAGGGAAAGGTATTTACCCTTTCTACTACTATAAATAAAGGCACAATGGGGTGAGATAACACACACCCACAACTACACATCTCTCTCTTCTCTCTCAATTGCCGCACCCCCTCTCTCTCTTTTGGCCTCCATAATTGTTTCAGTAAATTATGCCTACAACATGTTTTTATTTTTTTAACCCAATTCAAGGGCAAAACGTTTTTTCTTTTAACCTTTATCTCATACATTGTAACCTAAATTCATCTATTAATTCAAATGATGCATCAAGATTCATGATAAAAATTAAGCTTACAATCCAAATAGTTACGAACCAAAACAAATAGAAGTTAACAATCCAAATAGAAGTTAAAGTTTCAAACCAAATGAAAATTGGAACTAAACTTCAAAAAGTGAAATTCATTGATCAATTCTTCAAGCTTGAGATGTCAAAGCTTTTGGAGGAGGCATTGAACTTGAAGATGATTGAGCTTGTATCAAGCCTACATTACAAACAAAGAAAACATATTAGTAGAAAGAAGAATTAAAGTTGAAAATCATTTAATATAAAATTTACTAAAAAAAATTAAAGCATATTTTACTTGTTTCCACTTCTTCCATTTCCTTGTAAAAGTGAAGCATATCTTCTATTGATTCCTTGTAAGAGTTTACTTTATCTGTCCTAAGCCAATCACTAGTACACACTAGTGCCTCTACCATTTTAGGAGTCAAGGATGCCCTAACGGTCCACAACCCTCCTCCCTAAGCTAAATGCATTTTCACTAGCAATGGTAAAAGTGCGGATTGCAAAGATATCCTTGGCTATTTGTGAAAGAATTGGGGACTCTTTTGTGTTTGATTTCCACCAACTCAAGAGATCAAAGTCACCAACAACAATGCTAATATAAGTAGGGTTTAATTTTCCAATTATTGGAATATCATAAATATACATACTGTAAATATGTGTTATATAATTATATATTACATATTTTCGGTACGGTATAGTAATACCGTGGTAATGGTATCCATTACCAATACCGTACCATGAAATTTTAGTACAATACAATACCGTACCATTTTCGATTGGCACAAAATCGGTATGGCACGGTTGACCATTCAGTTGACACGACAATTTGGCAAAAAAATCCACCCTTATATGTCAGTCGGTGCAGCTAGGCTGCTGCCATTATCTCGGTCTTGAAGCCCACTTGGACTTGCTTCCGCAAGAGAAATCTTTGTTATACGAACCAGCCATAGTTGTCAATAAATTCATCGGTGGTGATATCAACACATCATTTTTTACCTTTCACATACTTCTCTTAATTTCTGGCTATCGGACCGAATGAATTGAAAAAGGTCAAATAACGGAAATTAACATGGAGTGTGTGAAAAGTAAAAAAGAGTGTGTGGTAGCACCACCCAAATTCATATGCGGGTTGTATAGGAAAAAGGATTCCCCTATAACATGTTGTTGAATTTCTGGATTGGAAGTCTACTGAATCTAAAAGGGTGTGATCAATTTGGATTTCAGAGGATTTTAGTGGATTTTCTTTAAGTTACATATTTTAAAGGATTTTAGTAGACTTTACTATTTTATATGGATTTTAGCAGATTTGCATGTATTTTTATTATAGATTTCTATGGATTTGTAAGGACTTCTTTTATGGATTTCTTAGGATTTCTTTCGATACATGATAGAATTTTTACCACTTGCAAAAGTAGGGATAAAAACACTAAAATACTTGCAAGAGTACAAGGTAATTGTAGTATAATCGACTCTAGCAAGGTTGTTCTCCTCAGGGATTGTTTTAAATAATTGGGTAAATTACACAAAACTACCTTAACTATTTGGTCAACCACAATTTCATACCCCATCTTTAAAAAAAAATTCAATGTCATACCTTATCTACGAATTTGTTGCAATGTCATATATTCCGTCAGTTTGTCTGTCAATTCCTCCGTTAAATGCTGACGTGGCTTAAAAAATTAATTAAATATTAAGAACTAAAAAAATAAAATCATTTAATTTTTTTTGCATAGGGGGACCCACCCTAATAAAAACCAACCTCACCCACCTTCCTCCCCCACTTATCTCCCTCATAACCATCCCTCCCCTCTCTCTCCCCTTTCCTCCCATATTCTCTATCCCTTTCATGCTGCAATAGCAGCCTCTTTGGTCCCAACCTTGACCTTGGATCCCTTCCACCTAATCTTCGCTGTCCAATTCTCCTCTTTTTCTTTATCTTGTGGATCAGCCTTGCCTGCACCCTCCCTCACCAGATCCCAGCCCTCCAGCCTCTGCACCACCAGCCTCACACAGTCGTCAGAGGCAGCCATGGTCGCCACCTCATAATCTTCACCATCATTATTTTGAATCAGTCTCTACCCACCGATGGGTTCTTGGGTTTGCAGTGAATCAACAAAATTGGGAAAGCAACCCTTAATCTGAATAAAAAAAATTTCTCTGGGGGCTGTTTGGTTACCTGGAAAATAAATGTTTCTGATGGGTTCTTAGGTTTGCAATGAAGGATTTTCCGAGAAAATTTGGGAGGAAGAGCACAGAGAGAGAGAGAGAGGAATATGCCGTTAATTTTGGTATGGAAATTTTAGAGAGAGAAAGGGAGTGGATTTTAGAGAGAGAAAGTATAAGGGTGAGGGTGATGAGTTCGGGGGAGACAGATGGGGAAGAAGGTTGAGGGTGATGAGTTTAGGGGGTAGGTTGGGGGAAAACGGAAGCCGGTGGGATCTGGGTTTGGGGTGGGGGAAGACGGGAGCGGGGAAGAAAGGTGTAGGGGATGAGGGGTGGGTCCCCCATGAATTTTTATTTTTTATTTTTTTAGTTTTTAATATTTAATGAATTTTTTGTAAGCCACATCAGCATTTAACAGAGGAATTGACAGACAAACTGACGAAAGGTATGACATTGCAACAAATTCGTAGATAAGGTATGATATTGAATTTTTTTAAAGATGAGGTATGAAACTGTGGATGGCCTAATAGTTGAGATAGTTTTGTGTAATTTACCCTAAATAATTTGTGTTTATTATATTCTTAGTTAATTATTTTTAAATATATCTTTTTATTTACTTGATTTTAATATTTTTTTTTAGGTTACAATTTGTTGATTTTGAGAGCAGCGTAACGATTTCATTTGCAGAAATGGGATACTTTGGATTTGCACCAACAATTTGTGCTATTTACAATTTGAATACATTATTAGAAGACACAAAAAATACATTTCATGTGAATCCTGACCATAATGAAAACGCATTTTTGTACAATAGCTACATTTTTGTCTCCACTTTAGGATGCAACTTTCCAAATCATTGCGATGCAATAGTACAACTTTACCAATTATTGCAACATGCAACTTTCCCAATTATCGGTCGACTTTTGTAGGCTAGCTGCAGGCCAGCCATGAAATCAGATCCGGGCCATTTAAATCTTTAAGTTCTTGTGAAGTGGGCTAGTATAGGCTAATGGTAGCTGTATAATTGAAATTGAGTGGTTCAGAATTTTTGGTCTGCAGGCTCCAAATATAGAGATCCAGAGTGAATCTCAATCCCTTTCATTCTAACATGCATATGCTAATACAATTTTTCTCTCCTGGGCACGAATTTTGTGTGCATGAGTTGAGGGTTGGTTCTAATGAGATCATAACGACACTACAATAATAACATTACCATAACAATAACAATTTGACGCCATAATATTAATGTAATAGCAACAATAAAACTGGGTCAAAATTGAGTCATGTGGAACCCATGGCGGTGTCATTACACTGTCGTTGGGTTGTTGTTGGATTGTTGGAGTATTTGTAGTGGTGTTGTTGTTAGAGTGTCGATATGGCGTCAGTAGATCCAACTAGGTCATGCGCACACCATCCTGGTGCGCAGGAGAGAAAATCTTGATTGTTATATTCATATGGTAAATTATCATTGCGATTAGAGTATTCATATTCAACTCATTGTGTCCCAGTTCAAACTTTCTCTCTTCTCTTAGATAAATTTACCAAAGTAATAATATAGTTTGAAATAGGAAATGAGCTGTAGAACCGTACCTAACTCGCTTCGAGAAAAAAAAAATTGTACCGTAACTGATGAAACAGATAAATTGATAAGTGAGATATCATTTATGCATTATGAAAATAATTCTGTTCTTATGGATGATATTTTATCTGAATCTTGCATGAATACTTACTACTGTAGATTAGTTATTGATCATGAGCTACGAACAGACTTGCATATCAACGGATAAGAGCAGAGTTGAATATCAAAGTGCACGACTAACAAACGAGCAAATTAACTATAAACTAATATAATTTTATTAAATAACAAAAAATTACCACAACAGAGACATAACACAAGAGGTTACATTGTGAACAACTTGTTATTATATGGCTTTGGTTAAAATTCAAAGTTTTGAAGCCATTTTCATTAGTTTTCCTAATTATTATGATTAAAAACCATAATATTATTCTTTAACAATAACAAAATTATTTTAACTTTCTCATCCAACGGTCTAGAACTATGCTCACTCAACTGCCTCGATTGCACAGACCGATGGTGCAATTTTGGATGCAAACACTATTCAAAGGAGCAAAATTCAATATTTGTACAAGATACAAGCAACTAGAAAATACATTATAGAGATTAGACATGCATTACAATTTACATGCTTAAACGGAATGAAATATAAAAGTTGGCAGAATATATAGGACAAACTAAAGCTTCCATCGAAACTATCACTTCCACAAGAAGAACAGACTTGAGTAAATAAACCAGCAAAGTAGAATCATTAATTTAGTCATCCATCCATATATGAATATGGAGTAAGTAGAGGTTTGTTTGAGAAGAAAGCTTCCAAATTGGCAATCATTAGTTCATTGGATCCCTGCAAAGATTCCTCAATAAAACCACCCCTATGCGGAGAAAGAACAACATTGTCCAATCCAAACAGCTCCTTAGGGACATGAGGCTCATTCTCAAACACATCCAAACCAGCACCTCTGATCTCTCCATGCACCAAACACCTCACTAGTTCCTTCTCATCGATGATCGCTCCACGTCCAACGTTAATGATCACTCCTTCTCTTCCCAGAGCAGATAAGACTTGCTTATTAATCATGTGGCATGTTTGGCTTGTTAATGCACAACATATAATGAGAGCATCACTATTGGCTGCAAGTTCACAAACATTGGAATAGAAGTGGTATGGTAAATATGGGTTGTTGCTTCTTGAGTTGTATGAGACAATGCACCCAAAAGCCTCCAGTCTTTTTGCAACTTCAAGGCCAATGCTTCCCAATCCAACAATCCCAACTCGCTTCCCTCCTAACTGAGATTAGAAATTAGAGAAAGCAAGTAATTAATCATTTGAATATACAGTTAACACACACACACACACACACATAATTAATCATTTGAATATACAGTTAACACACACACACACACACACACACAGAGACATTCTTTTTTATATAATCTATATTCCACCTTAAACTAAAATAAAATGTGGGAACGAGAATCCAAACTAAAGTGCACAATGGGAAACACATTTGTTCTATCCATTGTGATTATACACACGTCTATTGTATATAAACATTTAATTTAGTATTTTCTTCAATGGCTTTATAATGGAGAAAGATTGTTTGAGTATATTCTACCAATACACGTTACCTACTACATTGTCAAATTATCTTGATATTGTTGATGCTTGTTAGTTTTAATCAAGTATGGTGACAGCTGGCTGGTATCATTAGGATACGAAATCAACAGTAGTTAGTACATTGTTGATAAAGACCCCATCGAGTTTAGTCTCATATATAAAGGTGAGATCCTTTCTCAATTAGAGATGTAATAAGTAAATGTGGTACAAGTGAACAACTTTATTCTTTTGAATTTGAGTAGCAAATTAAGGCTTGCTTTGTATCTTGGATCCTTAAACACAATGAGCACTGAGTAATTTTGTTACATTCTATCATTTTAAAAACTATAAATTATTTTTAAACTGATCTATCAACTTAACAACCTCTATCAGCACTAACAATAAAAAACCAGCAACAACTTTCCAACTAAAAAGCCAAATCTGATTGGACATGACATGGATTGGCACCTTTCACCCTTGCCACCAAAATTGACATCAGCTTCAATTTTTTTTAATTATAATTAAATGTGGTTTATTATTATTATTATTATTTTAATTTGAGATATAGCATGGAGAGCAAAACTTTAAAAGACAAACTCCCAAATAGGCTGCCAAATTAAATTATGTTTATTTGACATCTGTTTTAAAGATGCTCTAAGTTTATAAAATATCCAACAAGAAAATAATGACAACATCATGAATCCCTATAATTAAGGAAATGTTGGGTAGAACAACAATGACCTTGGAACCAAGAGGATAATCTCTTTTGCAAGTACTCCAAAGCCCTTGTCTTACATGCCGATCTGCAGCTGAAATTTTTCTATAAACGTCAATGAACAACCCCAGAGCAATATCAGCCACATCTGTTGAGTACAAACTCCCGGCATTCGCTATGGCAATCCCACGCCGCCTGCACTCTACCAAGTCGATATGATTGACACCGGCACTGGCAGTCAGGACGAGTTTCAATGCTGGTAGAAGCCGCAGGAGGTCCTTGTTGACCTGAGGCATTTTGTAGTAAGCTAAGGCAAGCATGGCTTGGACTGAGGTTCCATGGGTGGTCAGGAACTTGTCCAGAGGGAGTTGTGACTCCCATGCTTTGAGGACGTCAAACTTTTGGGCGAGCTTAGATGAGTGGGAAAGTGTGAAAGATGTTGTTGGATGCATAATTAGGACTTGTGGTGGGAGGTTTTTGGTTTGAAGAGGACAATGAGCACCAGCAAGGACTTGCATTTGGGCCATTATACGTACGAATGCTTTTTCTTTCTTTTCATATTTTTCTGAGCAGGGTGTATCTATATATAGACATCTAGTCAGAGCCATGGGACAAATATTTTTGCCCCACATTATTTTACATCCAACGTTATTAAAATTCAATTACAATCATGCATCAGACTATACATGGAAGGTCAAGATATTTCTTTTGTTATTTGGTAAAAATTTTTAAAGAATGCAACAAGAAAAAGAAGAGAGTAGACAGCGAAGGTTCTGAAAAATCCTTGCTTTTTCTGTATTATTATTTCAATTGTTGTTTGAATTTTTGTACGCAATGGCGGACTTTGGTGCTCGTTCATCAAAGAGAGTTGACAACGAATTAAGGTTTCGGAAAAGGTAATACGTACTAAATTTTTTATGTTGTATTATATATTGAGCTTGACTATTTTAAATTTATATTTTGTTGTTAGACAAGAAAAAGAAGAGAGCTGCGCCACGGGTCCGATACACTTTTGGTGGGAGCCGCTACCGAATCACTTCTGAAGAATTAAATGGAGTTGAGAAGTCGGATATACGCACCAGGTTTAGATGCGACGTTGGGGCATTAGTGTGTACCAAATGCGATGTGGATTGGGAGTCTAGGAGAGCCGTCCCCGAGGAGATGAAGACGCACTTGATCGATGAGTTAGAAGTACGTGTTAGTTAATTAGTTAAATAATAATTATTTTCGTTAAATAATAATATTAGATCGATTTATAATTTATTATTAATTTTTTCATAACAACCTGATTGGGACATTGACAAAAGTGATTCAAATCTGATGAAGCTAAAAGATGATGATAGCCTGTCGTCTGGAGTTGCGATGCCACCCATGTAGAAGCGCTCACCCCAACATACCCCGATTAAAATCTCACATTACTAACTGTCAAGCCACCTTTCCAAGCACCCTGCTCCAAAATGGTCGTCTTGTTCACGCACCAAGCAATGTCAGCATTGGTCCGTAGGTGACAATCCATCGCATCTCATCGAAATTTTGTTGTATATAAACAAATGCTTTCTGGTGGCTTAAACGTTATTGCATTGAGATCCTTGGTATGGCTTTCCATGATTCTCAATTTTCACAAATTTGTGTTCTCGTAGACGTTAGTGCTGACAAAATGCATTTTCATGTACTCATTTGATTACCATTTCGTTTTTAGTTGTCAAATTTACAGTGTGTTTGAATTGTTAAAACAACAAAAGTCCACAATCTCTTAGAAAGCAGTAGGGATCTAACTAAATTGTGTGATCACCCCCTTTTTTTAGTGAGACAAGTTTTCGATTCTTCAAAGTGACTTGGTCATCTCGTGAGACAAGTTTTCGACTTGCCCCAACCTAAACTGCAGAGCCGTCTCAATGCAACTTAGTCCTAAGATGAAAATGAAATGAGATTTTCCTAATTTGGTACACTCTCATTTATCACTACCAAAAACGAAAACTTCGTTCATCACTACTTGTTCCTCTTTTTCTTGATCGTTGTCCCATTTCACATCCGGTGTCTTGAAGACGAGCAATCAGCACTCCTCCATTTCAAGAAGAGACTTTTGTCCAATTGAATTACGGATAAAGACTGAAGCTTAGCGAGGGACTGATCAACAGGACCTGAAAGAAAAGCGTCAGACAAGCTCAACACCCTCAGGTTTGGGAGTGAAGATGATATCGCTTGACACCACTTAATCCCCTGTGCTGATATATTCACACCATCAAGATATAGCTCTATGAGATCTGTGAGGTTGTGAAAGAGCATGCTTAAATTCGGGCTCTCAAGTGGCCACCCAACATTGTAAGATTGAGAAATATAAAAGACAGCCAACCTTGTTAATTGTGAAATCTCAACTGAAATTTTCCCCTCGAAGTAATTAGAGCTATATGATAAATTTAGGTACCTCAAGTTTGTAAGCTTTCCAATTGTAGATTGAAAGCAGGAGCCATCAATGAATCCATTATCGGCTAAATTGAGGCTTTGAAGTTGTTGAAGATCAAAGAGACTGCTCGAATTGTCAATCCCACCGGAGATAGATTGGCTGCTAATGTCAAGACCAACATGTCCATTAGTAGTGCAAGTAACACCGAACCAAGAACAACAGTCAGTACTTGAATTCCATGATATGAACTTGGACAGCAGAGTAGGAGGAGAATAAGTATCATATTCAAATGTAAGGGTTTTCTTGAAATTGAGCAACAACAGTTGCTTGTGTTGAATACACTGGTGGTGAACTATAGGGATGGTAATAGCACAGGTAGTAGTGATAGTGGGGATATTGAACAAGAATAGGAGGAAGAAATATTGGAGTAAAGTTTTCATTTTCCAGACACTTAATTTGAAAGTAATCAAGAACAATTGAGCAACTCAAAATGGTTTGGGTGGCTTTTATAGTTCGCCAGCGAATTGGAAAAAAAGTAAAAGAATATGGCTCAAGGTAAGTTTTCTGAATTCCTCGACGAGTCTGAGGATTGTAATCATCATGATTATATTTGAATACAAGTCTTGGTGTACAAGTATACAAGAAAATATAATGTGAAAGATATGATTACACAGAATAATTACACTTTGCTGGAAATTCTGGATTGACCAGATTTGTCGGGCTTACTTCTATCAAAAAGGCCTCAGGTGTTGGTGGCTTGACTTCGCGCTCTCTGGGGTTGCCATTAAATTCTTCGGGCAATTATAAATGTAGCGTCAGGTTGTGAAATTGTGAGTTTGTTGGGTTGACTGACTTATAGACTTGGAGTCTTGATCTTTTTCCCTCTTTTTTCTTTTCCTTTTACAGTGATAGTGAATATACGAAAGATAATTGCACACAATTTTTATCTCTTAGACAAATGTCTTTTTATTTGAACTCATATAATCTCTTTCTACAGTCAGCTTATTCTCTACACATATCTTATTTATAATTAAACTATCAATATCTCTTTAAAATTTTCCATCATTGAATTGAATAATTTCAGCAAAATCAAGGAAAAAGACAAAATAATTTCAGTAAAGTTGTTACAAAGCAAGTGGAAATTTATCACATAAGAGGATACTAATGATATAATTGGATTTATCCATGACATTGTGGAATTGTGAGATCGCTTTTATGGGTTGAGGTTGATTTTGAAGTCGTGATTGGTTTGTCTAAATTGATGGATTTTGAAGGGATTTAATTTATTTTGAGTGAAATTCTTCAAAATCTTAGAGGGAAATACGAGATTTGTGAATACTTAAAATGCACTACGAAACCTCTCCAATTCGAAGGACGTGGATAGAATTCGTAATGTATTTTAAGTATTCACAAATCTCACTTCCCTCACTGCGATTTTAAGCGAATCATCTAAAATATCTAGACATGTTACTAAACCTGTTAGAAAAACAGTTAGGCTACCCTTAAAGATGTTACGAATGGTATTTTTGTAAAATATGGGATAAAAGTCTCCATGCGTTTTGATGATCTCAATGGATTTAGCCAAAATTGTGGATTTCATATAGTATGAAAAACACTATATAATTTTAAAATTAAAAAAAAAAAATTGTTTTCGCTTTAGTGTAATGCTAGAGAGACTAAATTTCTAGACAAAATTTGTAAACCAAATGATGTGTCACCAAAAGGAAATGAGCTTGTTTATCAATGCTTAAGTAATAATCCAATCATCAACTTCCATGTCATCTAGTTTACAAATTTAGTCTCCGTTCTTAGCATTACCCTTTAGTTAAAGTCTGGTTCAATATGAATATGGGGCAATGCCCATGGTCCACACACAGTAATAAATGTTTCAAGTATAGTTTTCCCTGTTTTTCACAAGTTAATCAGAATCGGCAAGATCCTCTCTTGTTTTCTTACTTGGGTCTCCCTTCGTTTGTTAGAATAGATGACATTACCGCTTTTTGCTAGGACTAGTTAGATGCGCCAATCACGCCTTCCCCCACGAGAACATAAAAAACCAATGATCACAAACACCGGCACGGATGAAAAAAGATGCAGCTGCAAAAATCTTTCTTAGTCTTAAGAGTTTTCTTTATAAATTTGTAATGTCTTTATAATTTTGTCTTATAAAAATTCTACTACATTATCTGATTTGTCTAATACACCATCTAATATGGCCTTCTACAATATTTGCATTTAGTACATGTTCGTACCGTAAATATTCTCATATATAAATTATTTTCTTCATTTTCTATTTATTTTGGATAGGAGTGGACATCCAACTGACCAATCTGAACCATATTGGTCGATTTGGTTTGGTTTTAACCAAGGAAAAATGTCAAACAATTTAAAATACAAAACGAATCAATTTACCTTTGGTTTGGTTCGATTTTGATACTTTTGAAACCGACCAAAACTAAACCGAACTGACCATGTATCGTTTAATTATTAATTTATTTATTTCACAAATGTCAACTTATTATAGGTTATTTAGAGACATTACTATACACATATTATAAGTCTCAACATATTATAAGTTGTAATGGCTATCATCATTTAAGAAATTCATATGTATTTTATATTTATGTGAGGTTATAATTAAAAATTGGGTAAATCTCAGTTTACTATCCTCAATTTTCGTGGTTTTCAACATTTAGTACATGAAGTTTTTTTTGTCCCAGAGTCATACTTAAAGTGTTAATTTTGGGACAGTCTCATACATCCGTTAGTCTAGCTATTAAGTTTTCCGTTAACTGATGACGTAGTGCCCATGTGGACAATGATTGGGTGCCACGTGTCATTAAGGGGTCCACGTGAAAATTAAAAATTAAAAAAAAAATTCCCACCCAAAATTTAACCCATAACATTCCTTTTTTCCCGCCAAAATTTTTCGAAAAAAAAAATCAAATTAAATAGGGAATGACCTAGAGCAGTTCTGATGGCTCCGACAGCATGGGTTTGGGTCGTCAGAGACCCAGATCGGTAGGCTTCAATGAGGACTGAGACGCCACAGTAGGCGGAAAGCCCAGGCGTTTTCTGGGTCTGTTGTGAGCACCTCTACTGCCATCACAGTTTTCTCTTTCAAATGGGTCGACCTGGATTTGAGTATTCTCAGCAGAGGACCCAGACTCCCTTCTTCGAACACTGCTTTGCGCGATGACTCGTCATCTACGGTGGCTAGGAGACATACGACGAAGATAGCCTGCTCGCGGACGGAAGGCTAGTGGTGGAAATCGAGTGTCTGTACATTGGTCGGCGAGGCGCTGAAAAGTGAAGAGGAGTTGAGGTAGGAGGGTGTGGAGGAGGGGTAGTGGGGGGAGTCGGAGATGTTAGCGACATAGGAGTGGAAAGTGTTAGAGCTTGTAATCTGTGGGTATATGGAATATCAGAGCACAAAGCAAAACAGAAATTAGAGAGAGATTATGATCTCTACACACCAGAAAAAATGAAAGAAGAAAAATGGAGATCCGAAGAAGGTGGAAAATTTCTGTATTGATTCTTATTCTGCTATAACAGAATTCTGACACTACTAGCATGGATGGATGAGTAAGATATAGCTGATGGGGGCGCACTCACTCATCCACCTCACACACTCACGTGCACAGCACCTGCTCACCTGTAAGTGAGCTAGTATGCCAAGTGGCACACATCTAGCCTATAAGCTTTGATTTAATCTGAGCCCTACATTACAAACTAAATAACAGACTCTTTGAATTACAAAAGAACACTGAGAGAACTTGAATCAGAAGCAGCTGCAAAGCTTAAACATCAACAGAAAGATGCAAACTTGGAGTGAAGGGCGGTCCAGCGGTCGACGAATGAGCTGACGGTGAGGGAGGAGCAGAGGAAGAGAGAGAGGGTGGAGTTGATGAGGTCGAGAAGTGTTTGGAGTGGGTTTGCGACGGCGACGGCGCGATGCATTTGGGAAGTGGAGGGTCGTATTAGAACTGGGTCGGCATCTGATTTGCCTCGGGCACTGCTAAACACTGCATGAGAGAAAGAGAGAGATGCTTGGAAGTATAGAAAAATGAGAGCAACAATGGAATGAAGGAATGCAGTGAGTTATGGGTTAAAAATGGAGAGAGCGATCGAGAGAAGTGTGGGGAAGAGAGCAACAATGGCAGACAAATTTGAATTTTTTTTTCAAAAAAAATTTGGCGGGAAAAAAAGGAATGCAGTGAGTTATGGGTTAAAAATTTGGCGGGATTTTTTTTTTTGAATTTTTAATTTCCACGTGGATCCCTTAATGACACTTGGTGCTTTGTCATTGTCCACATATGTGCCACATCATCAGTTAACGGAAGACTTAACAGCCAGACTAACGAATGTATGACATTGTCCCAAAATTCACACTTTAGGTATGACTCTGGGATGAAAAAAGTTTCATGTACTAAATGTTGAAAATTACGAAACTTGAGGGTAGTAAACTGATATTTACCCTTAAAAATTTGTTTGCTAGCATGAAATTCTATTTAATTAAAATTTATTTCTATTCCACTTGACGAACTCTTTATGTTCTGAAAACTTAAATCATTCATACTACCCGGTGCTCTTCGGGTTCCCAAAAATGTTTGTGCACGTTGATCTTTCAAGGCTGGAAGAGGTATAGCAAACATAACAACTTTTCATATGTTTGAAGAAAAAACTACATGCATGCGGCAAGTACATAACCCTAATCCCTAAACTCCATGTTTTCACCTCAAACAATCGCGACTTCAAACATGTATGCATACCTACATGGTCAATTGGGACATCTGCATGATATCTACATGCACACCCTGTCAAATTTGGATTTTGGGTGTTGAGCCAAAGTACCTGCTCGAGGAGGAAAACAGAAGAGAAAGATTGGGGAGAGGACGAGAGTTATAGTTGGTGGGTCCCAAATTTTAATATTTTATCGTGTTTTTTATTTTTTAAATTAACAATAAGGGTATATAGGAAAAACTAGAAATTGTAATTTATAACATTAACTTTTCAGTTTAATGTGTAGAATTGTGTAAGTGCATTCTACATGTCAAAAGATGAGTGGAGAAGGCACGAAAATGAAGGTAAATTGGGAATATAGTTAGCATTCTTCTTGTTTTAAAGATATGTAGTATTTATCATATTTTAATCACTGTGTTCTAACCATGTGCATGTCCTTATTTTTTGAAATTTACCATGTCGTGTGTTGCAGTATCCGTATCCGTGCCTGTGCAACTTAGGATTTGATTTCTTGGTTGGATCCCTTGTTTAGTGGAGAGATTTTGTTAATTACCTATTTGATTAGGATTTAGATTTGCTTCCAATTAGGATTATGATTCTCATTGTAATCTAAGTCCTATACACTATAAATAGGACCTTATGGTTAGTTTATTTTGTGTGCAAAAATGAGGGAGGACAAACAAAGGCAGAACAAAGGAGAAGAAACAAAACAATAAGTAAAACTGTTTGATTCAATGTTGATTTCCCATTTGATTTCGTTTCCTGTTGACGCTTAATCTCGACAGATTATGATGCTGAAAGCAACTCCATAGGACAATGAAGAGGGCATAGAATTCCACCTGTTCAGAAAGAATGTTCAATTTTGACACTGATAAAATCCCAATTAGTCATCATCCGAAGTAGTCGGTTTTCTCCGTTTAGTGCATAAGAACAAATAAGTCATCATCCAGAAATAACAACAATAAGAATAAGTCATCGTCCAGAAATCAAAGCAAAATAGTATGAATTCCCTTTAATATTCAGAACTTTATTTGGCAAAACCAACTGTTGAATTTTTCGCTCATTCCCTTTAGACCACACGAAAGCCGATTTGAGAGTTAAATACTCTATTTGTAAATTGAGAGTTAAACATTTTTTATAATCTCCATTTGATTATTATTGGAAATTCTTCGTCGTCTTTGAACTGGACGTAGACTTACGCTAAACAAGTACAAATCTTTGTGTCATTTTGGATTGTTTGTTTTGTAATATTTTTTGTATTAGTTCATTAGTTTCATATGTGACGCTTCCGTACAACGGTGCTTCAACGGTACGAGAAGATTTATTGCGAATCAAGCAGAGAAATACAAACTAAAATATTCCAAAACAAACTAGAAGGGCATAATTAAATTAAAACGCTACACAAAAAAAAAAAAAAAATCACAGTTCTTATTTCATTGGGACTATTTGTGGGGTCTCTATCCACGTTGAATTTCGATGATTTTTACCGTTTATTTTTTCGGAGTAGGATTATCTCCCTTCTTTTTTCCCCTTCCTTCCCTATCCTCATATTTGAACGGTCACGATTAAGTTACGTTAACATCTTAAATTACTTTTTTTTTTATAGAGAGAGGCACAATAGAAAGTGCGAGAGAAGGGAAGGAAAGAATAGGAGAATAGGAGGGGAGATAATCATACTCTTATTTTTCCTCAAGTCTTGGTGACACTTGCTGTCAAGTTGGATATTGGCATTAACACCATGGTGGCCGGGGCTAACTCAGCAACCAAGAAAAAGAGGAAATCATTTTGGATATTGATGAGTCGATATTATACTATATATTTTACCCTAATCTTAGTATTAATTTATTGGTTATTTTGGTAGAATTTTGATACTTTGTTATATATTTCCAATGTAGGACATTCGACTTCCTCTTGAGCAAAAAGTGATCAAACAGATAAATTTTGGAGTGATTCTAATTGGAGGATGTTCGTGAGTCTTTCAAGATGATTGTGTCAAAATTCCAGATTTTTCTACCAAGCCGTTTGACCGTGGCGATGAAAAGAAAGCCCAGCGCGCAGCTTTCCCAGATTGATGTTTCTGGACGTTTTGGGTATTTTTGAGGTCAAGATGGCATATTTTGAGGAAGATTCCTTCTGAGGATTTGTAGGGGACGTCTTCAGCTTTCAAAAGAGATATTTTGGGACCAAATCGGAGTTGATTTGGTCGGTCAAAAGTGTGAGTTTCTGAGAAGTCCGAATTCTAGTTCAAATAGGAAACCTTTTGTTTTATGTTTTATTATTTTATTAGGTTTCCTAGTTTTATTCTAAGACATTTTCTAGGCAGGGTTTTATTTTCTAGTATTATAAATAAGGCTTGTTAGCCATTAGGGAAAAACACGACATTGAGGACGTAACATTGAGAGGAGCACGCACTGCTCTAGAGGGTTTTTGAAGTTTATTTTCTAGGTGTTTTCTATCCTTTTTCTATTTCAATAAAATTCCTTTTGTTTTATAGTTGTTCGTAACTAATTTTTGTTTGCTAGGGCGAAGCCACGAGCCTTAGCATGAATATGTAGTCTTTATTTAATTGCTTATGATATTATACATGCATACTTTGAATTATTAATCAATGTGCTTTAAACTGTCTCTATATCTTAATGCTTAGCTACCATTAGGATGTTTAGATAAGTAATCGGATGCAGTTCGATCGGAATACCACATGGGAATTGAGTATTGCTTCTTGTGATTAATAGTTGTAATTTCACCTGGAATGAATACGTCTTAGGGGTTGCATGGTTTTTCAAAGGGTTTTCACAAAACTTAATGAGTCTTGCATGTTCACATTCGATCTGAATACCACTGACGGGTTGCATGTTAGATATACGTTCTAGCTTGAATACCACGAGTAGAATATGCATTAGGAAAACCTAACCTTCAAAGTTGCATGGGTAATTCATAAGTAATTGGTAAATCTACATAAGATTGTTAAGGGGACGGCGGAACCCTAGTCTTTTATAATTTGGTTTTCAAAACCTTTTTTTTTGTTTTCTTTACTTTGTCAATTTATTTAATTGTTTTTAATTAAATTCGTTTTTAATAGCTTAGGTCATTAAATCAACCTCTTCCCAATTTCGTTTTTAAATAATAAACTAAGATTTGATTTTAACATAGATTATTCATTCAATCCCTGTGGAAAACGACCTTGCTTGAGCTGCTATACTACGACAACCTTGTACTCTTGCAAGTATTTTTTATGTGTTTTTATCCCTACTTTTGCAGGTGGTAAAAATCCTATCAGATATTATAATTTTGGATAAATTACGTAAAACTATCTTAATTATGGATCAAATCACAATCTCATACCTCATGTTTTGTAAATTACAATGTCATATCTTATCTTACGAATTTATTGCAATATCAAATCTTCGTTAGTTTGTATGTTAATTTTTCAGTTAATTGCTAACATAAACACATAACCACACTCTCGCTAGTTAGATAAAAATATTAAGTAAATATTAATAAATGAAAGATACAATTACTTAAATATTTTTATAAAAAAATTTGTGGGACCCATCATTATCTCTCTCTCTCAACCTCCAATCATCTTCTTCAATCTTCCATGGCCATTTCCCCAATCTCAGCTGAATAGCCAAACATGGGCTGCACCCAGTCGAAGATCAAGAACGAAGAAGCGGTCTCCCGCTGCACAGATCGAAAGCTCTTCATGAGACAAGCCGTGTCGTTTCGTAAGGCCTTCGCCGCTGCAAAGATCGCAAGCTCTCCAAATTTCACAAACCATTTTTTCTTTTTCCCAGAAATTCGAATGGGCAATTCAAAAATTCATCACAATTCAAAAACCGTCGGGATACCGAGACCCACATCAACTGCCATTCAAATCGGTGCTCCAGAAACCGTCGGGATATCCAGAGCCGACCCGTACCCGGACCAACACCAAGGAAACCCAATCTCCCCCCTTCCTTCCCTCCCAAAGCATAGCCAGGGGAGCAGCTGCTGCTGCGTCTTCCTCCTCATCGTCATCATCCTCGTCGCCTTCGCCGGAGGCATCTTCTACCTCTACTTCGACCCCCGCCTTCCCTCATCTTCTAAGTCGACAATGCCCATCACGTTCTGCAAGATCCGGGCGTACCTGGCTCGGTCCTGGGCTCAAAGCTGGTCGGTTCCAGTCAGTGGCTGCAGATGCCACTCCACTTCTCCCCCTGAGTTCCCTTCACTGCCATTGAAATTCATACCAAAAAATTGAGGGAGAAAGAGAACTGTAGGGGTGGGTCCCACGAATTTTTTATTATAGAAATACTTAAATGATTTTATCTTTAATTTATTAATATTTAATTAATGTTTTTATTCGCTAGGATGTGGGCTTCGTCTCATGTAATTGACAGATAAACTGATGGAAGTCTGACATGACAACAAATTCGTATGATGTGATATGAAATTGTAATTTTTAAAATATGAAGTATAAGATTGTGATTGGACCTATAATTAAAGTAATTTTGTGTAATTTACCCTATAATTTTTGTGAGAAGCTCATTGAAAGTGAAGATAAATGTATTGGGTATGGTGGCTTTAAATATTGATGATCTTATGGAATATTTTTTTTTTTTTTTGGAAAACTGGACATTATATTCCAGGGCCCAAGGCCAAACAAGCATACAACGAGGTCCACAAACTTCTTAAGTACAAAACAAAACAGTGGACCTGAACAGTACACACAAAAGAGTCCAAAACAAATTTTGGGCCCCCGGACACACACAGACAAAGCCACAGAACTTCCTAAAACCTTGCAGTCCCCTCCGATGCCGGCAATGTCGAAAGCCACCAACGCAAGCTGTCCAGCACGCCGACCAACCAAAACCCCAGGCGTGAAGAAAACCAGTGCTCCAACACCACAGAGCATCCACGCCAGCACAAACCAACGCCCCGAACCAACAGCAAGCAACCAAACTCTTCCAACCTGCAACAACCCACATGCCGATCGCAACCAGTCAAAGAAAGAAGCCAGTGGAAAATCCACCGACAGCAGTGCCAATAAAGGCAAGCAAACGGAAGGTGGTGGTGTGTACACCGAGTAAAAACTCTACACACCTTCCAATGAAAACACAGCCGAGTGCTATGAAGAAAAGAGGTTGCAGATTGGGAAAGAGGAAGCAACAAGGAAGGAAGAATCCAACCAGAAGTGAGACTAGAAGGAATTGGGAAAACAGAGGAAGAGGGAGAGACAAGAGACATGGAAGTGGTTTTTTTTGTTCGAATCTCAACTATCTTCACGTATCAGAACAAGTTATCCCATGTGTGAAGCCGAACGGCCAACATGCTCTAGTGCCATGTCTGAGCCTATAGTCACACGAAATCTATTGTCGTTTAGATGAGTTTAGTTATGATGATTTCGTTTAACTGGTTAGTCTGTTAGAAAAAAAAGCATTAGCTTTTCTATACAAAAAAAAAGAAAAAAAGAAAGAAAGAGAAAGCAGTGGAATTATTATTATTACGTTAGCGTCTCTATAATAAAAAAGAAGCATTAGCTTTTCTTAGGCATGCGGGCCTACATGTTTATCTCTCATTTTTGATGTGTCATTTTATTTTTTACTTAATCTTTTTGGATATTGTTTTCTGTTTTGCAACTTTTTTACCTTTTAGGTTTTACTTTGGAGGGGTTTGGTCCTATGTCTCCCCCCTCTTTTTCTTGTATTTTCTTTTTCAAGAGGGGTAAGGTTTATATATGCCCTCCACCCCCCTCTTTTTCTTTTTCAAGAAGGGTAACGTGTATGTCCCCTCTCTTTTCTTGTATTTTGTCATTTTTATAGGAGTAAAGTTTATGTCCCCTTCTGACTAGTGTAACTTTATTTTCTTCATATTAATAAAATTTCCTCAATGTTCTCTAAAAAGAAAGGAATAAGTATTTGTTCTTGCTGCAGGCTTGACTTTGAAGTGTTATTGCAGGGCCGGCCTGGATAGCAGCCCCCTAAAATCCTTTTACTTTTTAAGGAAGAGAAATATTCCATGTAGTTTTGGGGATAAAATTTTTAAACATAAATTACAGGCGCTTCAAGTCACTTTGAGAAGATGTTGAGGAAATCATGAAATCAACTTGAAAATATAACAAAACAAGGAGAAGAATGGCATCTTAATCATTCTAGTATATTCTAGATTGTTTAGAATTGAGCATTAGACCTTTTTATCTTCAAACAGACAACATCCTCTCATACAGTAGTATGTAATATGTAAACATTTATATGTAGACAAGTATGCATTTAGAGGTTGGCACGGGGTGCGATCCGATTAATTTGTGGCCAGAAACCAGAAACGGTCATCCATTTAGAGGAAGCAAAAGCAAAGAGCTAATTTTTTCAGAAACCAAAGCCAAAACATGGGAGAACAAACAAAAGAAGAATAGCAGAATTCCCATACAAAACCAAAACCAATAGCATAGCAGAATTCCCATTGAATGTAGAGATATAAGAAATAATGCATCACCAATTCAAACAACATGATAACCTCTTTTCCTTGGTCATGTGTCTAAATGTCCATCCTATAAAAGTGTTAAAATGGAATTCAAAACGCATGCACAAGGCATTGATTAGTAGGCTTGTTCTTATCCTTTTTTTAAGAAACCTCGACATCACAAGAAAATTTATTAACCATAATGCAGAAAGATACAAAATAACTTCCAAAACTAACTTTAGGATTTCCATCTATTTCTCTACCTTCTTCTCCCACTCGGAGGTATATTTATAGGTGTGTGTGTGTGTATATATATATATATATATATATATATATATGTGTGTGTATATATATCTTCTTCTCCCTCTCGGAGGTATATTTGTGTATATATATCTTCTTCTCCCTCTCTGAGGTATATTTGTAGGTGTGTGTGTATATATATATATGTGTGTGTGTGTGTGTGTGTACATACATATAGGTAATTAGAATCAAACTAGGAAATACAAATATATTCCTATTCTATCTAGAACTTTGACTCACGCTAACACTTCCCCTCAACTTGTCAAGTGAACCCTGAAACCTTCCAACCGAGACCGCATGCATCAAAACATCTGCCAGCTGATCATCTGTTTTCACAAACGGATTGTCAACCAGCCTAACCTCCACTTTTTTTTTTATTAAGTGCTGCCTCAACATGTTTCATTATACCATGTTGTATTGGATTATATGCTATCTTTCACGCCGCTTGATTGCCACCACATTCTGCTTCTTACTTCTCCAAGTTACATGGTTACCAGCTACAAATGTAAAGTAGCCTGAAGTAGATCGTTGATCAGTAATATTTCCAGCCCAGTCTGCATCCGCATACCCTTTCACTTCCATATGTCCATGCTTCTTGTACTTTAGTCCTCTCTCCCCTTCAGTTAACTCAATATTCGCTTTACTGCTACCATATGATCCTCACTAGGTGCATGCATAAACTGACTCACCACACTTATTGCGTAAGCAATATCTGGCCTTATGAGCGATAAGTAAATCAACCGCCCTATTAACCTTTGGGATCTCTCCTTATTCATCGGAACTTGATCATGATAGATTGCTAGATAATGATTTTGCACAATAGGTGTATTCACTGGTTTACACCCTAGCAGGGCCGACCCTGAGGGTAGCTCAAGTAGGCGCCCGCCTAGGGCCCCCACTTCGGAAGGGCCTCCAAAAAAAATTTATATCCTGTAATTAACATATAAATACAAAAAAAATAAGAAATATCATAATTCTTTTGTTAGTGCAGTAGAAATGTTGGCTTCATTTTTCTTTGGGGTGTTGAGTTCAAAACACGAAACTGCCTTTCACTCACTAGATTTTTCTTGTTTTTCAAATTTACTCCCAATCCATCTGTCCAAATGCATATAAAGTTATAAAACTCAAGTCTCTTTGCAATCTTTTTTCTTTCAACTTCTTATTCTATCCATTTCTATCGAATGTTTAAACCAACTTCTCATTCTCTCAATTTCTATTGAATGTTCAAAACCAACTATCAGATGGTCTTAAAGATTGTACTTTAAGGTAATCAAGACTTTGAATTTATATTTTTCTTTTCAATAACTTTTTATTCAATGGATTATTTTAATATTCAATTCGTTAGTGTGATGTTGATTTTAGAAGAAAAAAAAACACAAGAGAAACAATTGGCATTGAATTTATTATACTCGTCAATCAAGTTTTATTGTTCTTTACTCTCTTGATCATCAAGTTTTATTGTTCTTCACTCTCAATCTTAGACTCTTGATTGCAAACATTTAGTACATTTGTATCTAAAAATGTGAATCGTGTAATGTTTAGATAATGTTTGTATATTTATCTTTTTTTGATATTAATTTTTAATGATATTTGATGTGAAAATAGAACTGTTTATGTATTTAGTGAATTGTTTTTATAATTTTTTTTTATACAAATCAATATACAAAGAACCGGAGATCAGAGAATTTTAGGGCCCCACTTCGAAGGCTTGCCTAGGGCCCCCAAATTCTCAAGGCCGGCCCTGCACCCTAGTATACCAGTTTCAGACAGAAGATCCAACACATATTTCTGTTGTGACAAGTATATTCCTTCCAGAGACCTAGCAAGGTATTTGAGTCCTCCGAGGTTTTTCATCTCGAAATCGGAAGACAAGTATCCCTGCAATTGTTCAATCTCTATTGTATGATCACCTGTGAAAATCATATCATCCATATATATAATGAGCAATGTTAGTTGCCATCCTTGTTTTTGATGAACAACGTATGATCCAAGTTACCTTGTCGATACTTGTACTTCTTCATTAACTGGGTAAACCGCCTAACCACACTATGGGCGACTATTTGAGACCATACAGTGCCTTCCGAAGTCTACATACTTTCCCACTGAAATTTGCAACGCCGTATCCTGGTGGAAAATCCATGTACACCTCTTCCTCTAAATCTCCATGCAGAAATGCATTTTTTTTTTTACATCAAACTATTTCAACGGCCAGTCAAGACTAGCAGCAAGAGAGAATAAAACTCCGATGGTATTCATTTTTGCAACGAGAGCAAATGTTTCCTGGTATTCTACCCCAAAAGTCTGGGTGAACCCTTTGGCGACTAACATTGCCATGTACCTATCAATTGTTCTATCCACCTTATGTTTGATAGTGAATACCCACTTGCAGCCCGCTGATTTCTTCCCTTTGGAAAGCGTAACCACACTCCATGTTTATTCTTTTGTAATGCTTCCATGTCAACTTGCATTGCTTTAGTCCATTTCGGATCTTTTAAGGCTTCTTCCACTCTGATAGGTATTTTGATATTCTCAATCTGCTCAACTAGTGCACAGTATTTTGATGAAAGTTGATGAGTAGATACGTAGTTTGCAATGGCGTACCGCACCTTTTCATTTGGAGAGTACTTATCTGGTGGTTTTCCTCAATTTTGTCGAGGAGGTAACACATAAGATGGTTTAATAATATCTGAGTGCAACCATGTTCTACTTCGCAATTGCTGCTTCTCTGTCCATTTAACTCTGGAGCCGTAATTATCAAACTAGGCCTACTAGGATCAACAACAACTATCCCAGACGTCTGGGCCTTCAGTTTAGCAGCTGTCTCCAATCCATGCCCACTTGGGCTGACATTAATTATCCCAGCAGAGAATGGTGAAAACGGTGCAGCGGCTTGATCTTCACATGGCCCATTTTGGCTGTCACTATCTGGGCAGTCACATGGCCCCTTGGCATTCTTCACATTGGCCATGATTGCTAGTACGATCTATGTGAGTAGAGTGAGTTTGGTATGGTTACCGAATGAAAATCCTCGTACCAATTGCCGTACCAAATTTTTGGTTTGGCAAAATCTATTACCATTACCATACCAAATTTTTGGTATGCCGAAGTTTGGTATTGTCAAATAGTTCGGTTGGCATGCTATGGCAACGATAATTGCCACTTTGTTTTGGGACAAAATCTGTTTTATTTTTTTAACCCAATTCAAAGGCAAAACGTTTTTTCTTTTAACCTTTATCTCATACATTGTAGTCTAAATTCATCTATTAATTCAAATGATGCATCAAGATTCATGATAAAAATTAAGCTTACAATCCAAATAGTTACGAACCAAAACAAATGGAAGTTAACAATCCAAATAGAAGTTAAAGTTTCAAACCAAACCCAAACCCTAGCCGTCAACCCATTCGCCGCCGGCCTCTGGCTATGGCTGGGGGCCAGTGGCAGCCTCTCCTCTACTTTTCCTAGCTCTTCCTCCATTCCTCTTCCCCTTTCTTCCCATCTCAGCCATCCTCCACCCCTCGCCATACTCGTTTTCCCACCACCTCTCGCTGACCACTTCTTCCAGGCCGTTACTTTCCTCCTCTACCCTCCATTGCTTCTCTCCCACCATTTTGGGTGTAGATCTCCATGGATCTATACCCTATTCCCTGACCCGGGCCTTGCCCTTTCAAGATTTCTTCGATTGGGCACTTGTTTTCTCGGTGTGGGTTTTTAGATCTGTGCTGCAGGTGGGTTGGATCCTCCTTCGTCAACTCGGTTCCATGGTGGTGTCTCCTTCCTCGATGGCTCCGGTGGAAGCCCTGGTTGTGCTCTCTGTTCTGACGGCTTAGCATGTGCGGCTCGGCTTGTCCTGGCGGCTTGGTTTGTTCGTCTCACTGCGGCTCGGCTCAGCCTGTGCGTTTGTCCGATGCGTGGAAGCCGGCTTCCCACTGTTCGAAATTTGTTGGTGGGTGCCTCGTCCCCACTGTAATGAGTTGTACATAGGATCCTTTCTCGGTGTAGTCTAGTCATGTTCCTCTCGCCTTTGTGCACCGCGGTGGCGCTGGTGTTTTGGCTTATTTGGTCCTTGCATTTGTGCGTTGTGTACTGTGAGTCTCGTCTGCTAACGGTGATTTTGATGTGGTCTCGCTCTCCCGCGATGACTTTTTGTGGCCTCGCTATCCAGCGATGACCGTTGTGTCTGCCAGTATCTGTCTGTTGCGGCTACCGTTTATTGTGACGGGTCTGTACTGGTAGCTCTTATGCTCTTGGCAATTGTATGTTTGTGTTTGTGGGTGTCTCTAGGGGTTTACTATTATTTGTCTGTTTGTGCAAATTCATTCCAGATCAATTTATTGGTCACTGGAATTATGTACCCAATGACACTCTGTAATTGTTTGTCTTGATCAATGAAAGGCTATGCTATCGTTTCTTGTAAAAAAAAAAAAAAAAGTTTCAAACCAAATGAAAATTGGAACTAAACTTCAAAAAGTGAAATTCATTGATCAATTCTTCAAGCTTGAGATGTCAAAGCTTTTGGATGAGGCATTGAACTTGTAGATGATTGAGCTTGTATCAAGCCTACATTACAAACAAAGAAAACATATTAGTAGCAAGAAGAATTAAAGTTGAAAACCATTTAATATCAAATTTACTAAAAAAAATTAAAGCATATTTTACTTGTTTCCACTTCTTCCATTTCCTTGTAAAAGTGAAGCATATCTTCTATTGATTCCTTGTAGAAGTTTACTTTATCCACCCTAAGCCAATCACTAGTACACACTAGTGCCTCTACCATTTTAGGAGTCAAGGATGCCATAAGGGTCCACAACCCTCCTCCCTAGGCTAAATGCATTTTCACTAGCAATGGTAAAAGTGTGGATTGCAAAGATATCCTTGGCTATTTGTGAAAGAATTAGGGACTCTTTTGTGTTTGATTTCCACCAACTCAGACCATCTCCAACGGTGGCTTATAACCTAAAATTCCCTTTTTTTCCACCCCAAAATCCACACCAACCCATAACCTAAAATAAACCTAAAACCTAAAACTCAAATGAGGGCCAAATTTAGGTCACATTTTAAGCCACAAAGTAAAATGGGCCCCATAGCTTTTTGTTCAACTTTTTGAAAACAAACATCCCCACGTGGGGGTGTTTCCCATTTGTCAAACCAATAAAGTCATCCAAGGGTCTCAATTAAATGGGTTGTTGGTTAATCCAACGGTCCAAGTTAAAATTATTCTTTTAGGTTAAAATATTTTCATGTATTGATTTAGTGATTTTCAAAATTTATCGGAATTTAAATATTTTTAGGCTAAAATGTTCATATAATTAATTTAAGATAGTCGACATAATTTTTTTTTTAAAGTTAATTTTAAAAAAATAGCCTTAATTCATTCTTTGATAATCTCGGGCTAAAATTTTAGGCCAGAAGGGTTGGAGCAGAAAAGCTGTTTCTGGGCTAAAACCTAAATTTTCTGGGCTAAATATTTTTAGGTTTTAGGTCACCATTGGAGATGGTCTCAAGAGATCAAAGTCACCAACAACAATGCTAATATAAGTAGGGTTTTATTTTCAAATTATTGGAATATCATAAATATATATACTGTAAATATGTGTTATATAATTATATATTACATATTTTCGGTACGGTACAGTAATACCGTGGTAATGATATCCATTACCAATACCGTACCATGAAATTTCAGTACAATACCGTACCATTTCTGATTGGCACAAAATCGGTATGGCACAAAATCGGTATGGCACAGTTGACAATTCGGTTGACACGATAATTTGGCAAAAAAATCCACCCCTATATGTCAGTCGGTGCAGCTAGGTTGCTGCCATTATCTCGGTCTTGAAGCCCACTTGGACTTGCTTCCGTAAGAGAAATCTTCGTTATACGAATCGGCCATAGTTGTCAATAAATTCATCGGTGGTGATATCAACACACCATTTTTTACCTTTCACATACTTCTCTTAATTTCTGGCTATCAGATCGAATGAATTGAAAAATGTCAAAGAACGGAAATTAACATGGAGTGTGTGGAAAGTATAAAAGAGTGTGTGGTAGCACCACCCAAATTCATATGCGGGTTGTATAGGAAAAAGGATTCCCCTATAAAATGCTTTTGAATTTCTGGATTGGAAGTCTACTAAATCTAAAAGGGTGTAATCAATTTGGATTTCAGAGGATTTTAGTGGATTTTGTTTAAGTGACAGATTTTAAAGGATTTTGGTAGACTTTACTATTTTATATGGATTTTAGCAGATTTGCATGTATTTCTATTATAGATTTCTATGGATCTGTAAGGACTTCTTTTATGGATTTCTTAGGATTTCTTTCAGTACATGATAGAATTTTTACCACCTGCAAAAATAGGGATAAAAACACTAAAATATTTGCAAGAGTACAAGGTAATCGTAGTATAATCGGCTCTAGCAAGGTTGTTCTCCTCAGCGATTGTTTTAAATAATTGGGTAAATTACACAAAACTACCTCAACTATTGGGTCAACCACAATTTCATACCCCATCTTTAAAAAATTTCAATGTCATACCTTATCTACGAATTTGTTGCAATGTCATACCTTCCGTCAGTTTGTCTGTCAATTCCTCCGTTAAATGCTGACGTGGCTTAAAAAATTAATTAAATATTAAAAACTAAAAAAATAAAATCATTTAATTTTTTTTTGCATGGGGGGACCCACCCTAATAAAAACCAACCTCACCCACCTTCCTCCCCCACTTCTCTCCCTCGCCGTGCCCAGAGCCATCCCTCCCCTCTCTCTTCCCTTTCCTCCCGTATTCTCTCTCCCTTTCATGCTGCAACAGCAACCTCTTCGGTCCTGACCTTGACCTTGGATCCCTTCCACCTAATCTCCGTTGTCCAATTCTCCTCTTTTTCTTTATCTTGTGGATCGGCCTTGCCTACACCCTCCCTCACCAGATCCCAGCCCTCCAGCCTCTGCACCACCAGCCTCACCTCATCGTCAGAGGCAGCCATGGTCGCCACCTTATCATCTTCACCATCATTCTTTTGAATCAGTCCCTACCCACCGATGGGTTCTTGGGTTTGCAGTGAATCAAAAAATTTGGGAAAGCAACCCTTAATCTGAATAAAAAAATTTCTCTGGGGGCTGTTTGGTTGCCTGAAAAATAAATGTTTCTGATGGGTTCTTGGGTTTGCAATGAAGGATTTTCCGAGAAAATTTGGGAGGAAAAGCACACACAGAGAGAGAGAGAGAGAGAGAGGAATATGCCGTTAATTTTGGTATGGAAATTTTAGAGAGAGAATGAGAGTGGATTTTAGAGAGAGAAAGTATAAGGGTGAGGGTGATGAGTTCAGGGGAGACTGATGGGGAAGAAGGTTGAGGGTGATGAGTTTAGGGGGTGGGTTGGGGGAAAACGGAAGCGAGTGGGATCTGGGTTTGGGGTGGGGGAAGACGGGAGCAGGGAAGAAAGGTGAGGGGGATGAGGGGTGGGTCCCCCATGCAAAAAAGAAAAGATTTTATTTTTTTAGTTTTTAATATTTAATTAATTTTTTAAGCCACGTCAGCATTTAATAGAGGAATTGACAGACAAACTGACGGAATGTATGACATTGCAACAAATTCGTAGATAAGGTATGATATTGAAATTTTTTAAAGATGGGATATGAAACTGTGGTTGACCTAATAGTTGAGATAGTTTTGTGTAATTTACCCTAAATAATTTGTGTTTATTATATTCTTAGTTAATTATTTTTAAATATATCTTTTTATTTACTTGATTATTATTATTTTTTTTTTGTTACAATTTGTTGATTTTGAGAGCAGTGCAACGATTTCATTTGCAAGAATGAGATACTTTGGATTTTCACCAACAATTTGTGCTATTTACAATTTGAATACATTATTAGAAGACACAAAAAAAACATTTCATGTGAATCCTGACCATAATGAAAACGCATTTTTGTACAATAGCTACATTTTTGTCTCCACTTTAGGATGCAGATTTCCAAATCATTACGATGCAATAGTACAACTTTACCAATTATTGCAATATGCAACTTTCCCAATTATCGGTCGACTTTTGTAGGCTAGCTGCAGGCCAGCCATGAAATGGGCCTTTCATTCGGAATTAGATCCATTTCGGATCTTTGTGTTTGAAACTTGCGGATCGAGAGATTTAAATCGTTCAAGAGAGAGAGAAACAGATCTGGACCATTTAAATCTTTAAGTTCTTGTGAAGTGGGCTAGTATGGGCTAATGGTAGCTGTATAATTGAAATTGAGTAGTCCAGAACTCTCGGTCTGCAGGCTCCAGATACAGAGATCCAAAGTGAATCTCAATCCCTTTCATTCTAACATGCATATGCTAATACAATTTTTCTCTCCTGGGCACGAATTTTGTGTGCATGAGTTGAGGGTTGGTTCTAATGAGATCATAACGACACGGCAATAATAACATTACCATAACAATAACAATTTGACGCCATAATATTAATGTAATAGCAACAATAAAACTGGGCATGAGGAACCCATGGCGGTGTCGTTACACTGTCGTTGGGTTGTTGTTGGATTGTTGGAGTATTTGTAGTGGTGTTGTTGTTAGAGTGCCGATATGGCGTCAGTAGATCCAACTGGGTCATGCGCACACCATCCTGGTGCGCAGGAGAGAAAATCTTGATTGTTATATTCATATGGTAAATTATCATTGTGATTAGAGTATTCATATTCAACTCATTGTGTCCCAATTCAAACTTTCTCTCTTCTCTTAGATAAATTTACCAAAGTAATAATATAGTTTGAAATAGGAAAAAAAAATTTCAATAGTTAACCAACAAAAAAGCAATATAATGAGCTGTAGAACCGTACCTAACTCGCTTCGAAAAAAAAAAAAATTGTACCGTAACTGATGAAACACATAAATTGATCAGTGAGATATCATTTATGCATTATGAAAATAATTTTGTTCTTGTGGATGATATTTTATCTGAATCTTGCATGAATACTTACTACTGTAGATTAATTATTGATCATGAGCTACGAACAGACTTGCATATCAACGGATAAGAGCAGAGTTGAATATCAAAGTGCACGACTAACAAACGAGCAAACTAACTATAAACTAATATAACTTTATTAAATAACGGAAAATTACCACAACATAAACATAACACAAGAGGTTACATTGTGAACAACTTGTTATTAGATGGCTTTGGTTAAAATTCAAAGTTTTGAAGCCATTTTCATTAGTTTTCCTAATTATTATGATTAAAAACCATAATATTATTCTTTAACAATAACAAAATTATTTTAACTTTCTCATCCAACGGTCTAGAACTATGCTCACTCACCTGCCTCGATTGCACAGATCGATGGTGCAATTTTGGATGCAATATTTGTACAAGATACAAGCAACTAGAAAATACATTATAGAGATATGCATTACAAATTACAATTTACATGCTTGAACGGAATGAAATATAGAAGTTGGCAGAATATATAGGACAAACTAAAGCTTCCATCGAAACTATCACTTCCACAAGAAGAACAGACTTGAGTAAATAAACCAGCAAAGTAGAATCATTAATTTAGTCATCCATCCATATATGAATATGGAGTAAGTAGAGGTTTGTTTGAGAAGAAAGCTTCCAAATTGGCAATCATTAGTTCATTGGATCCCTGCAAAGATTCCTCAATAAAACCACCCCTATGCGGAGAAAGAACAACATTGTCCAATCCAAACAGCTCCTTAGGGACATGAGGCTCATTCTCAAACACATCCAAACCAGCACCTCTGATCTCTCCATGCACCAAACACCTCACTAGTTCCTTCTCATCGATGATCGCTCCACGTCCAACGTTAATGATCACTCCTTCTCTTCCCAGAGCAGATAAGACTTGCTTATTAATCATGTGGCATGTTTGGCTTGTTAATGCACAACATATAATGAGAGCATCACTATTGGCTGCAAGTTCACAAACATTGGAATAGAAGTGGTATGGTAAATATGGGTTGTTGCTTCTTGAGTTGTATGAGACAATGCACCCAAAAGCCTCCAGTCTTTTTGCAACTTCAAGGCCAATGCTTCCCAATCCAACAATCCCAACTCGCTTCCCTCCTAACTGAGATTAGAAATTAGAGAAATCAAGTAATTAATCATTTGAATATACAGTTAACACACACACACACACACACAGACATTCTTTTTTATATAATCTATATTCCACCTTAAACTAAAATAAAATGTGGGAACGAGAATCCAAACTAAAGTGCACAATGGGAAACACATTTGTTCTATCCATTGTGATTATACCCACGTCTATTGTATATAAACATTTAATTTAGTATTTTCTTCAATGGCTTTATAATGGAGAAATTGTTTGAGTATATTCTACCAACACACGTTACCTACTACATTGTCAAATTATCTTGATATTGTTGATGCTTGTTAGTTTTAATCAAGTATGGTGACAGCTGGCTGGTATCATTAGGATACGAAATCAACGTAGTTAGTACATTGTTGATAAAGACCCCATCGAGTTTAGTCTCATATATAAAGGTGAGATCCTTTCTCAATTAGAGATGTAATAAGTAAATGTGGTACAAGTGAACAACTTTATTCTTTTGAATTTGAGTGGCAAATTAAGGCTTGCTTTGTATCTTGGATCCAATTTTTCTTAAACACAATGAGCACTGAGTAATTTTGTTACATTCTATCATTTTTAAAAACTATAAATTATTTTTAAACTGATCTATCAACTTAACAATCTCTATGAGCATTTCCAAAGAAGATGTCAAAATGTCCAAATTAACACTAACAATAAAAAAACAGCAACAACTTTCCAACTAAAAAGCCAAATCTGATTGGACATGACATTGATTGGCACCCCTCACCCTTGCCACCAAAATTGATATCAGTTTCAAATCTTTTTTTAATTATAATTAAATGTAGTTTATTATTTATTATTATTATTATTATTATTATTATTATTATTATTATTATTATTATTATTTAAATAATTATTATAATTTTAATTTGAGATATAGCATGGAGAGCAAAACTTTAAAAACAAACTCCCAAGTAGGCTGCCAAATTAAATTATGTTTATTTGACATCTGTTTTAAAGATGCTCTAAGTTTATAAAATATCCAACAAGAAAATAATGACAACATCATGAATCCCAATAATTAAGGAAATGTTGGGTAGAACAACAATGACCTTGGAACCAAGAGGATAATCTCTTTTGCAAGTACTCCAAAGCCCTTGTCTTACATGCCGATCTGCAGCTGAAATTTTTCTATAAACGTCAATGAACAACCCCAGAGCAATATCAGCCACATCTGTTGAGTACAAACTCCCGGCATTCGCTATGGCAATCCCACGCCGCCTGCACTCTACCAAGTCGATATGATTGACACCGGCACTGGCAGTCAGGACGAGTTTCAATGCTGGTAGAAGCCGCAGGAGGTCCTTGTTGACCTGAGGCATTTTGTAGTAAGCTAAGGCAATCATGGCTTGGACTGAGGTTCCATGGGTGGTCAGGAACTTGTCCAGAGGGAGTTGTGACTCCCATGCTTTGAGGACGTCAAACTTTTGGGCGAGCTTAGATGAGTGGGAAAGTGTGAAAGATGTTGTTGGATGCATAATTAGGACTTGTGGTGGGAGGTTTTTGGTTTGAAGAGGACAATGAGCACCAGCAAGGACTTGCATTTGGGCCATTATACGTACGAATGCTTTTCTTTCTTTTCATATTTTTCTGAGCAGGGTGTATCTATATATAGACATCTAGTCAGAGCCATGGGACAAATATTTTTTCCCCACATTATTTTACATCCAACGTTATTAAAATTCAATTACAATCATGCATCAGACTATACATGGAAAGTCAAGATATTTCTTTTGTTATTTGGTAAAAAATTTTAAAGAATGCAACAAGAAAAAGAAGAGAGTAGACAGCGAAGGTTCTTAAAAATCCTTTCTTTTTCTGTATTATTATTTCAATTGTTGTTTGAATTTTTGTACGCAATGGCAGACTTTGGTGCTCGTTCATCAAAGAGAGTTGACAACGAATTAAGGTTCCTGAAAAGGTAATACGTACTAAATTTTTTGTGTTGTATTATATATTGAGCTTGACTATTTTAAATTTATAATTTGTTGTTAGACAAGAAAAAGAAGAGAGCTGCGCCACGGGTCCGATACACTTTTGGTGGGAGCCGCTACCGAATCACTTCTGAAGAATTAAATGGAGTTGAGAAGTCGGATATACGCACCAGGTTTAGATGCGACGTTGGGGCATTAGTGCGTACCAAATGCGATGTGGATTGAGAGTCTAGGAGAGCCGTCCCCGAGGAGATGAAGATGCACTTGATCGATGAGTTAGAAGTACGTGTTAGTTAATTAGTTAAATAATATTAGATTGATTTATAATTTATTATTATTTTTTTATAACAACCTGATTGGGACATTGACAAAAGTGATCCAAATCTGATGAAGTGCATCGACAACATATTCAAGTTCTCTTTTCGGGAGTGGAAGTTTGATGATAAAGGTCAGGCAGAACTGTATCGAACACCTGAACCACCAGTGGAGGACTAGAATTGTTTTATTTTAATTTCTATTAGGAAAATAATTTTATATGAACTATATTTATTTTATTTCATCTCGAAAACAGATTTTCAAAATACTATTATTGACAGGTCAAACTTTGAAGTTAACTAACTTCTTCAAGTAGCACAAGTTTGTCAAATCTGTGCTACTTAGGAAGGTTAGTTTACTTCAAAGCTTAATGACATTAGTATTTTGAGAAACTGTTTTCAGAGTCAACCATATTCGATTCTTGGATTTAATTTCTGCTCAATCGATTGCTTGAATAGCCTTTAATCGAATATAACGTTCAAATATCTATCAACAGTAAAACACCATGTACTTAAGATAGGTTGATAAAGTACTGCTACTTTACAATAGTAAGCTTGCAGTAGCTGCAAAAATGTCATTAAACAACAAATATCTTCCAAAGAAGAAATGATGTCCCCAAATTTCATTGGTCCATGCATAAAGGAAACTCAATATTTTGCCTTCTACCGACACAAGGTCTTTGAGCTTGATCCGATCAAAATAAGTGACATTTGGCATTTACGAGTAAGAAAATGAAATAAAATTACAAAATCAAATAATTACACCCACCTTGCCAAATTGTGAGGTAAATAAAGTACTCAAATACAATGAATTGTTTTGTAAAATTAATTTTAGTTTGTTTCTACTAATCTAATCTTGTTTTTTAAATCCAAATCTTTTCATATAATTTATTTCAGACAAATATTTTGTAAGGTTGGTTCTATTTCATATCAAAAGTGTGTATGAAATAAAAATTATGCAAGTAATTGTGGACATGGAGAATGGAGATTTTAAAAAAGAGGGGGGGGGGGTGTTTGGGCAGGAAAACTGGCTGGCGGGCGTTCCTGGCTCGAGCACACAGCTTCCTGAGGAGTTGGCACTTTAGTTGATTGTCGGGCTCCTGCTTGTTGCAATGCTGCAAGAGGAGAACAAAGTTTAGTTCTGAAAGGTGCCTTTGTGGGGCCTTAGGTGTAGGCCTTGAGGCTCGCAATCAAAACCAACTAAGTGCTTAGGCGTGCCACTGCCATCTCTGTATGGCAGATGTAGAACAAGTGCGTTTTAAGCCGATTACTTGCGCCCCAAGTTGTTTCTGACTTCTTGTTTATCAAAGGATTGTCGTAGATGGGTTAAGTCTACATTAAGTTCTTTTATATGCCTTGAGATCAAAGACTTTTAGTTACCTTGTATGATTAAGGGGTGAAGGTCCATATCTGATCAAGTCATCAGTTTAATTCATTTTAATCTTCTTATGACGATAAAACCATTAAGTGAACCAGATCTGAGAACTGATGGGGCTTTGAGCCATCAAAAGACTGGAAATAACTTGAATACAAACTAGGGAATGCATTATAACACCAGATCTATTAATTGAAAGACAAAACAAAGAGAGTCGGGCAAGATTTCACCTTGTCGGGCAAGGTTAAATGTCTTGCGGTCTCTTCTCTTTGCAGTTACAAAAGGGTTGAGTACTAAAGGGGATGACTGGAAAATAGTTTATACAAGAGAGATCGATACTACATCATTTAGGAAAAGGTAGCAGAGCTTTTACATAGACAAAAGATGTCTTTCTAAGGAAATCAAAGGCTAAAAGGGTGCAGAGTCTGGACAAAGCACGGCTTTCTGAGTATTTGTTTGATTGAGAGACAAGTTGTATGCTTGTTTGTTTGATTGGTTTAGTGTCTTTGTCTCTGGCCCTCTTCCTCCTTTTATCGGCGAATTAACTTGACTTGTGCTGTTTCTGCTCTTGCCCGAAAGCAATTGGAGGGCAGTGAGCCATCAGTATTTTACATGCTATGCCATTCATAAAGTGCTTTTGGGCTGAGAGTTAGTGGATTTCCATCGGTTGTCACTTCCCTGTAAGCACCTAACCTTTGCATTAATGGGGAACCATCATGTTATCTCGAAATGGGCATCTGGGCTTGGTGCTGGGCTTTGGGCAAAAACTCCTCTCATTGAACTCTTTTGGGCTTTCCTAAGCCCAAAGTTAAATATTAACCCAAACAGGGAATGAATTTGGTGAAGTGAGATAAAATATTCATTTCCGTTGCTGGTTTATGCTAATTAATCGTGAAAAATGAAAATGCTTAGTGTTTTCGTTTTAATAAAGGAGTTTTCGTTTTAAGAAATCTGCAAAATAAGGTAAAATACACGAATTGATAAGATTGTTTGTAGCGTACATCAGCGTTTGAAAGAGGAGCAGAAAAGTAGTGGTGTAGAACTCAGATCTCAGCATGACTCATTCAAATCATCAATAAGGAATATTACTCAACCGAAGAAAAAAATACAAACCAGGAGGAAGAAAAAAGATTAGCGAAGGCTATGGTTATTTTTATATAGTAATATTGGAGAGATTCTGGTGTGTCATTTACTTGGTGCAATAATCAAGATGATAACATAAGGGTTTATGAAAGATTAGATCGTGCCATCGTGAATAAGTGCCAGTTAAGTGGAAACCCTAACTATAATCTCCACAATTTCCCTCTTTTGGTTCGGATCATGGACCAATCCTCCTAACCTTTGGTTATGATAACAATATTGGGAGGAAAACTTACCCTTTTAGATTTAAAGCTATATGGTTACTCCACCCTGATTTTAAGGCCTTTGTGAAAGATACTCGGAGGTGTACGGAGATTTTGGCACTGGTCATAACCTTTGTGCTTGTGCTAACACTTTTAAATCCTTAGTCAAGGATTGGAATAAAAATACTTTTGGTAACATTAAAATTCGTAAGGATAAGTTATTGCAAGATCTCACAGAAGTTCAAATGAAAATAATGAACAACCACCAAGTGACCAATGAGTTAGAGGTGGAAGGAAAATTGAGCAAAGAGCTTAAACTTTTATTGAGATAGGAAGAAATTATGGGCGCCCAACAGGCTAAATCTAATTGGATGCTCCTTGGTGATAAAAATACTGGGGCGAGTCTCGAGCAGGTTTTTGTGCAGGATTTTATGCTACGTTTCTCTGTAGGATCCACCCCCCTCTACTACGGACCTAGCTAATGTGACGGACCTAATCCATCCCTGCATTAATAATTCTGATAATGATGCTTCTTTGCTCAAGCCGATGGAGGACAACGAGATTTGGGAGGCGGTTAAGAGTAATGGAGTGCTTAAAGCCCCGAGGCCAGATGGGATCGGTTCTAGCTTCTACCATGAGTGTTGGGACATAGTTAAAGACTTGGTAAGTCCAATGATAAAAGATTTCTTTCTTAATAATTCGAGTTTAAGACTTATTAATCATACGAATATTGCTCTTATTCCAAAAGTGGAGAATCCGGAAACGGTTCGTAATTATAGACTCATTAGTCTTTGCAATGTAAGTTATAAAATTATTACAAAAATTATTATCAAGAGTTTAAGACCGATGTTGGATGGGTGTGTCTCTGAGTTGCAAGGAGCTTTTGTTTCAGGTCGTTCGATTCAAGATAATATTTTAATTGCTCATAAAATGTTCTCTAACTTCAAAAGTAGGAAAGGTAGGGTGGGAATTATGGGCATCAAGATTGATCTTGAGAAGGCTTATGACTTCATAAACCCGGATTATATTAGGTACATGCTTTTGAAGTTTGGCTTTGCTAAAAGATGGGTTAAGTTAGTTATGGAATGCTTAACGTCTACTTCTTTTTCAATACTAATTAATGGCTCCTCGCACGGGTATTTATACCCATCCAAGGGCATTAGGCAGGGTGACCCGTTATCGCCCTATATCTTCATTCTTTGTATGAAGCCTCTTATTAGGCATCTCAATTTGTTAGCAACTAATTCAAAAAACCATGTGGTATCCTTTCCTTCCCAGGAGGGTTTCGGGTATCTAATCTAGTTTTTGCTGATGGCTATTTGTTATTTGCTAAAGCTACTACAAAGGGAGCTTGAAATATGCTTCAGGTGTTCAACTTATTTGCAAAGGCTTCTGGGCAACAAATTAATTTTCATATATCCTCCTTGTACTTTTCTGATAATACTTCTTTCCATACGAGAAATTCAATTGTTAATATCCTGCAAATCCAACAAAAAACTACAATTGAAAATACTTGGGAATTCATAATATTGTGTTATAAAAGGATCCGGTAAATGAACAGGAACTAATCAAAATAGTTAAGCTGAAGCTAGCAAGCTGGAAGACGAATGCTTTATCTAAAGTTGGTAGACTCACTCTTATCAATCAAATCTTTCAGGTATGCCTAATCATCTCATGTCTTGTTTTAACTGCCTCTCTCGTGTGACTAAACGTTTAAATAAAGAGTGCAGAAATTTCTTTTGGGTAGTGAGAGGAAGTTTATTCCTATAGCTTGGAATAAGATTTGTAGTCCCAAGGACCAAGGTGGTTTGGGGATTCACAAAGTAGATCACTTCAAAATGCATGATTGGCAAAATTGGGTTGGAAAGTGCTTAAAAACGGTAACTACTAGTCGGTCCAAATAGTAAAAAGGAAATACTTGAAGATGAGCTATGTCCTTAATTGTAAAGTTAAACAAAATCATTCCCTTGCTTGGAAGGGCATTCTCCAGAATAGGCATGTTATCGACATGGGTCTGAGATAGGTTGTGGGTAATGGCAAGGAGATTCTTGATGAGTCGATATTATACTATACAGGCCCGGCCCAAGCCCAGTGCTGGCAGGGCGATCGTCCAGGGCCCAAAAAAAATCGGGGCACCAAAATTATTACGGTAGTATATTTATATATGTTTTCATAAGAGTATAAATTTATAAAATTTGGTTAGATTACAAAGAAATTGAGCTAGAAGTGGTGGTTTCTTCATTTGAAAATAATGAAGAGGTCTTGGGTTCAAAACACTACATGTAGGGGTGGGCAAACGGGTCCTGGACCCGCGGGTCGGGGCGGGTCCTCGCGGTTCGGGTCAGGTTCGGGGCGGGTCTAAATATTTTGAAGAAGAAGCGGGGCGGGGTGGAGGAATTGACGGGGCGGGGCGGATCCAAATATTAAGAGGAACGGGCCCCCGGCCCGAACCGTTTCTAACGTGGGATACTGGATGAATTTAATGATTATTCCCACCTCCACTCTCACTCTCCACCATTCGCTTGGATCTTCCTCACCCAGTCTCATCTTCTTCCTCTACTCTTCACAGCAGCCATCGCCAATTCTTCGTCTTTGTCTCCCTCTCTTTGGCGACTTGCGAAGTGCGACCACTATCACCAACCACCATCACCACCTTCTCCTCCCAATCGTTACTACCCCATCACTGCCGTCTAGAACACCACCATGATCTTGCGAATCGAAATCTACCACCTTCATCTCATCTCCTCCCAAATTAAGGTACTATAATTTCTTAAATCTTAACTCTCTGGAGTCTCTGCATTCTGCAATCTCTGATTCTCTTTGATTAATTTTTTAGATTTAGGGATTTAGGGTTTTCTAGATATATGCAATCTCTTACTCTCTACATTCTGTAATCATATGGGATTTCAAGAAAACCCCAAGGGTTTAAATTTGCATTATTTTGAACTATTTAAGGGGAACCCGTCTCAGGTTTTGCATTGTTCTTAAGAAATTAATTTCAGGGTTTAGTATTCTGAATGTGGTAAAGTTTAAAAAGTTGTGGTCTTTAAGTTGATTCCTGCTAGATTAGGGGTTTAATTGGTGGGGTCTACTTGAATTTTGTGGGATTTGGGATTAACCGTAGGTTTGATTTTATTGGATCTGGAAGGTACTGAGGCATGCTTTGGAAGTTGTAGTAGTAAGTTTGGTGAAATGGATTCTGATCACAATGTCGCCGATGAATGTGGTTGTAACGGACAAAATGCAGTTTCCCAGTGGTGGTGACACAGTGCGGCCATTGGAGACGGCGAGATCCCCAGCTCTCCCATCAGTGGTTCCAGATGAGCGTGATGAACATCCGGTAAACCATTTAGTTTCATTGTGGACGAACAATCTCTGATAATATGCAAGTCCACTTGATTCAAGTTCTGAAATTTAATCCATTCGAAATTCCCAATTTGACGTTGAGATGCAATTTATGTTTGCAGTCTGTAGTCTATCACGTATGCAAGCCCAGCAAGTTGACACCAAATATGATCAGGAGGAGGTATTCAAAATCCCCTTTTAAGTTTTAACTTTGATCATTTCATGCAAATTGGATTTGAATGTAAACTCATCTTTATAAGCTTTTATTTGTAACTATTGGCAGGGAAAGATGTATTCACCCTTCTGAGAACCGGGAGAAGGCTGCGAACGCCCTGTACTGACAGCAGAGTCTTTCTCATTGTTTCTATATACACAATCCAAATAACCTGATCTAAATGAAAAAAGAAAAGAAAAGTAATTTGGACCCGTGGACTCGGCCCAAACCGGCCCGTTTAAAACGGGCCGGGTTAGGTCCGGTTCCAAATCTTAAAATTCATATACCCGGCCCGGCCCGGCCCGTTGCATTTTTAAACGGGTCGAGTCCGGTTCCTACAAATTTGGGCCCGGCCCGGCCCGTGCCCACCCCTAACTACATGTGCTTATTTACTTTCCAATTTTTACAAATTTTTTTCATAAGAGTATAAATTAATTTTTACAATTTTTTTTTTCATAAGAGTATAAATTTATAAAATTTGGTTAAATGATCAAAAAGTTTAAATAGAAGCAATGGTTTTTCTTGTTTAAAATTAACAAGATTTCCTAAGTTCGAAATGCTATATGCGTGTTTATTCTTTTCAATTTTTACGAATATTTGTTTGGTTGTTAATTTATTTTTAGTTACTAGCTAGTAGTTATGTGGGTTGCTATTTTTAAATATTCGTTTGAATTCAAGTCTAAACTTCTACAAAGGGTAATATGTAGACCAAATTTTTAGAGCAAATTTGCAAATCATATGACGTGTCATCAAAATGTTTAATTTAGTGCCCATTCATTACTTATACATATTAATTAAAGACTCAAACATCATTATTTTTTGAGTCTCATATTGACAAGGTTAGTAAATAAGAAAAAACACCTCACGATTTATACAAAAACACTTTAAAAGTTCATATGGAAAACAAAACTCATCATCTATCTACATGGAAGCTCGGAGTTTTTTGGTTTCCTTCTCTGGATGCAAATAAATTAGTCTTTCTGTGTTTCTAAATTATTGAGTTTGAACTGCTTTTCTAAGTATAATTTTATGGATATCTTACGTGAGAAAATAAATAATTTTCTTATATAAAGTTAGGGCACATTTTTTGGTATCGCCCCGGGCCTCAAAAATCTCTGGACCGGCCCTGATACTATATATTTTACCCTATTTTTAGTTATAATTTAGTGGTTATTTTGTGAGAATTTTGATACTATTTAGGACATTCGATTACTCATGAGAAAAAACATGATGAAACGGACGAATTTTGGAGTGATTCAAATTGAAGGACGTTCATGTGTCTCCCAAATTGTTCTTTTAAAGTTTCATAATTTTCTACCGAGCGGTTTATTTATGGCGATGAAATAAAGGAGCATCGCGCAATGCTGTCAAAGTGACGTTTTGGGTTTATGTGATCTTTTTGGCGTCCAAGATGATGTCTTTTGGATTCGAGATCTTCTGCAATTATGTTCAGGACATCTCAATCTTTAATTCAAGTCATTTTGGGCCTTTTTTTGGAGCCCTAGAAGTATAAAAACGTGGCTGATTTGTGGCTGGGCAGATTTCCCAAAGTTAGAATAGAAATGTATTTTCTAGTTATCTTATTTTATTATGTCTCCTAGTATTTAGATGACCTTTTCTAGTAAGGATTTTAATTATGTAGTAGTATAAATAAGGCTTTTTAGCCATTAGGGTTTTAAGAGATAAGAGGAGAAGAACGCATCAATTTGGAGAATCTAGCTAGGCTTTGACGATTTGTATTTCAAGGTGTCATCTATCCTTGTTTTTAATAATATTTTGTTTATAATTGTTAGTAACTAATTTTCTTTTGCTAAGGCGAGGCCACGAACCTTAGTAAGAATATGTAGTTTCTTTTCAATTTACTCATGATATTATGCATGCAAATTTGAATTATTAATCATTGGTTTAAACCTCTAATTGTCTTGATGCTTGATCATCATTATGATGTTTAGAAAAGTAATTTGATACAATTTTGGTCGAAGGTCGGTCCCTGAAATTGACAAAGGCTTCTGATGGTTAATATGTGCAAGTTCACTTGAGATGAATACTATGTCTTAAGGGTTGTATGATTTTTCAAAAGGTTTCACAAAACTTAATGTCACGTCCTGGACCCGGGGTCGGTGGAAAAATAACTCCAAATCCGAAACGTGAGATAAAAGCTAACTAATTAAAATAAAATTGAAATAACGGAGTAAAAAATCAAATTTCTTTTATAAAAAGAAATCGAGAATTCTTTACAAGACTAAAATAAATAAATACAAAATTTTATCCTCACATCTAATTTGATCTCATCCCGCCTACTCTCTTGACGATCTAACTCGTCAGCCTGCATAACAATAGAGGGGTGAGCTTCGACAGCTCAGTAGGGACATAACCTTACCACAATAAATTGACAATATTAAATTAAGTGTCATAAAATCATGTAATCAAGTACAAATCATTATCGATAACAATACATGAATGCAATGCAATACTCTTCATCTCTACCCATTAATTCATATAATAAAACATGCGAACCTGCATGTCCCATACTATGCATTTTACCTCTGCAATGGTAGTTCGAATGTTCTATTATACAAATTAACTCCCTGTAACTCCATCATCCCAATTTCCCCTTTTGTTAGTCCTCTTGCCAAAACCCTTTGTCGCCAATCCCGAATTCCCCTTGAAGAATCTATGCACTGTGGACTTGCCTGAGACTTGGTACCTACCATGAATTTGGCTCAACTACACAAAAGATTCTTTCCATTACCCTCATTTCCATTCATTTCTCCACATCGAAAGCTCCAATCACATGACATATGAGTGATGCATATATAATGTCATTTCATCTCTCACATGTCTCACAGTATATTCTCAAACAATAGCATTTCACCAATAATTCCATAACCAATAACAAGTAAACACGCAAGAGCAATATTTGTCGAATTAGTAAACCAGATCACATTAATCAACCAATTAGATCAATAATAGTAATATAATGCTTCACGAAATTTAATAAAGCCAATTTCCGTAAAGGTCTCTCGTATTTTCCCTACCTGGATTCCAAAGCATTGCTCCAAGATATTAACACAAGAAACCACAAATGTGATAAGCTCCTATTCACAAGTACAAGAAAATTACCAAATGCCTTATATGAACTTTAATACTGATCAACACACTTAAAACTCATTAGTTCCACGCTACTCAATTCAAAAGTCATTTGGTTGAACTATAATGTTGTACAAAATAGTTTCGTATATAGCAAACATGTATGGTGCTTATTCAAAAGTCTTTTGCCTTCAAAACCATTCAAGTAATATGTATAAATTAAACTGTACATAAAACCATTTACCAACATGCTTATTCATTTAACAATAGACATAGATCCATACATATACTATACATATATATGCAGTACATGTTTTGACTCTTCTCTTTGCAATAGAGCAACATCCAAGCCTCCTAAACTTAAGTGCCTTCCCAAGAATAGGAATCAATATGGTATTGTTATGTAAGATGCGAAATACAGAACATATATAAGAGGCTATCACTAAAGAACAATATGAATAGAAAGACTTTTCTATAAAACTAAATCAGCAGTATGAACGAATTCAAATACATATGCATAACGATGCCCAACAGCCCCTTTTTAGTTTAGATACAAACATTTATAATTTATTAATAACATACAGAGATATGAGACAAATAACTAAGAGGAAAACCTAGAAAGGAAAACTCTTTAAACTAGAGAGAGAGTAGACCCCGATGAAAAACGTTTCATCTAGCCAGCGAAGAAAACCGAAGCAATAACATTCTATTTATAGGAGAGGGAAGTCGGCACAGAGGAAGGTGAGATCAGACCAAGCAAACTTACACCGCCTAAAAGCTATCGATAGGTATTAAGAATATAAGATAAAATACTCAGATATTTATCAATCCTTTCAGGCTAAATATTTAATCAATATTGTAAAATATGATTTTAGGAAATATATAATACGCATAATCACAATAGAAAATAAATATTATTATTATTTTGTAATAATCCTATATGCATTTTAAAATACTGGTCTTTACACTTAATGAGTCATGTATGCTTAGATTTGATCTGAATACCACAGACGGATTGCATGTTTGATATACGCTCTATGTTAGGGGTCCAAGTAGACATACTTTAGGAAAACCTAACCTTCAAATATGCATGTGTAATTCTAGCCAAAGACGAATTTGAACTATATTATATTTAGCTCAATGTGAGGCTAAGCCCACTCCCTCCCCCTTAGTGTAGATAATATCGCTTGCTAAAAAAAAAAAATACAACTGTTTGATTCAATGTTGATTTCCCATTTAATTTTGTTTCCTTGTTGACTCTTAACCTCCACTGATGGTGATGTCAAATTATCAGAAAGACAGGCCAAAGGTCTACTTCTATCAACATCGATATTTTTTTTCAACTTGTTAGTAATCACTTGCATAGTAGGACAAGTGTGGGGTTTTATCACAAAAGACCTCGATTTTAGTTTAAATGGGGTTATGATCTTTACACTCTTCTTTTCTCAGAGTAACGGTCATCCCATTTAGAGGAAGCAAAAGCAAAGTCTATTAGATTCAACTGTGATAAACAATCAAGTGCACTAATTTAACAGTCATCACCAAGAATTAATAAACTGGATCAAAATCTTCGTTTGGCATAAATTTTTCGTTTTTACAGAAACAGAAAGAACTGAGGAGGAGCTGTCTTTCCCTATCTTTATCAATCTAAGAAAATTGAGCGACAATATGTAAACAGAACTTGACCAATGCATGAAAAAAACAGGAAACATTTAAAAATCAAAGACAAAACTGAGTAAACGTTCATGTTTTCAAACAAACAGAGGAGTACAAACATACAAAAGCAAAGACCTATTTTTTCACAAACCAAAGCCAAAACAAGGGAGAACAAACAAAAGAAGCACAATTAACTAAAATTGTTGGATTCAATATTGATTTCGTATGTATTTCCATTTCCTTGTGAATTCTTGATCTCGACTAATTTCGATATTGAAAGAAAGCAAACTAGACATGGTAGAAACGAGGGTACGAAACCTGTACAAGACCAAAACCAATAGATATAAGTTATAATGCATCACAAATTCAAACAACATGATAATCCCTTTTCCTTGGTCGTGTGCATGTTTGAATGTCCATCTGAGAAAAGTGTTAAAATTGAAATCATTCTTATCGTTTTTTAAGAAACCTCGATGGTGCAAGGAAATTTATCAATCATAATGCAGAAAGATACAAAATAACTTCCAAAACTAACTACAACACAAGTTATAAATTAAAATGTGAAACCACAAAGCGTAGTTTTGATTTGTTGGATCTCACCCTAAGCATAACATGGAGTCCAGCTGCACTGCTCCCCATAACCATTTCAACATCTCCACCTCTGATTTATGTGAACATGTCTTCGATGAGGACCAATTCTTTCTTCAAGTTGAGGGAACATTTTCACAAGGATTTTATACATAGCCCTGTAATACCATTTACTCCATCTCTTGAAGAACACAAATGACCCAACAACAACTGCAAAGCCAAATACAAATCGAATTCCGATACTAATAAGATCCCAATCAATCTCATTTGTAGAATTTGGATAGCTTTCATTAAATGTTGGTGGTGGTGACAGTCCCGCCCTGTTATCTACCGTCAACGGAGGTCCCCATAATCCTTTGTTCCCTGTAAATGAGTCTCTTGGAAATGTTGAAAATTGAGTGCCATCTGGGATCTTGCATGCAAGTTGATTATTTGAAAGATTAAAGAATGCAAAGAAATTAAGCTTTGCCAGTTGTTGTGGGATTTGCCCGCTCAGCTTGTTTTGTGACAGGTCCAAAGACTCGAGTTATCGCATGTTACCAAATGATGATGGGATTTCACTTGTGATAGCGTTACTCGACAAGTTGAGCAAATATAGTGATTTCAAATATCCCATTCCCTTGGGTATTGGCCCACTGAAATTGTTGCATGAGAAGTCAATCAAGGTCAAGATAGTAAGAATCTTAGCCATATCACTTTTTAAACCTTTGCCTGTAATCGTTATAGCATGCTCATAAAAAAATTCACCCCCTTCTCCATGAAGGTTTTCACCTTGAAAAACATTGACTGTCGACGAGAAACCAATATCTTTGTTATCTTTCATTGCTTGCCATGATGTCAGAGAGAATCCCGGTACTTCACCATTGAAATTGTTGTATGCTAAGTCTATGATTTGAAGAACCGGCCAGGTGCTATTGGTCTTCACTACTGGACATCCAATGCCTCCATAGAAATTGTTTGATTGCAAAGCAAGAACGTTCAAGGTGGAGATGTTCTTCAACAAGCATGGGAAGGTGTCTGTTATCTGATTCTCTTCAAGGTTTAAAAATCTTAACCTTTTGCACCTGGCTAGAGACTTTGTAACTGACCCTTGATCTGATTTGGCAGAGGTCTAGAGTTTCTAATGAGTCACATTTTTCAGGAATAGTAATAGTTCCAACAATGTTGTTTTTCGTCACATTAAGTATCCTGAGTGTACTCATAGCAGCCAAGCATTGGAGAATCTCGCCACTTAGAGAATTATTGGACAAATCAAGAGTAAGAAGATCACTTGCATTTGAGATTGGAATACTAGAACTGAAATGATTGTCTGAGTAATCCAGATAATGGGCATATGGTGGGACAATTGAAATTGGCCCCTTAAGCTGGTTCGAATGAAGGTCAATGTAACGACCCGTCTCGGAATTTATGGAATGAAAATGGATTTTTCTAATTTCACTAAGTTTGGATATTTATTTTTGAAATAGGTTGCTTTGGGCCTTAAATGGGAAGCCGGGTGGGGCCCACTTACTTTTTGGTCCCCCGACCCTCTCCTCTTCTTTGGCTGCCACGTGGACCCCTCTCATCTTTTTCCTCACTTTCTTTTCTTCTCTCTTCCCTCCCCATGAACAACCTTTCTCTTATCTCTTCACTCTCTCTCCCTCCCTTGCTGCATTCTCTCTTCCCTAAGAACCAACACACACACATACACACCCACACCACGACAACGATGGCAACACCACCACCTCACCCACTACCAGTGTTGACCTTTTCCCTCCCTTCTTCCTCTCCAGCAAGTCCAACGGCCTTCGAGCAGATTTCTAGCCAACTCCGGCCACTACTAGGGAAACCAAAGGTAAAAGCCTAATCTAGTCTTGTTGGTCTTCATTTTGGTGGGTAGATCACATGGCTAGGGTGGAGAATTGAGGTCGATTAGAGCTTTTCCAAGATTCCTTGCCAACTTTTCAAACCTGAGGAAGTTCGGCTGGGATGGTAACAACGTCTCCGCTCCGTTTCCAAGATTCTTTGCGAATTTTTCAAAGTTGACTTCCTTGAGTCTCTCCAATTGTTCGGTGCAAGGTACATTTCCCAAAGAGATCTTTCAGGTACCTACTCTGCAAATTATTGACCTTTCATTTAATGAAGAACTTCATGGTTCCTTGCCGGAATTACCAAACGATGGATCTCTTCGGTCCTTGGATCTAAAAGTCACAAAGTTTTCAGGGTCATTGCCGAGCTCTATTGAAAGCCTTAAGCTTTTGGAGACAATTGATCTTTCATACTGTAGTTTCACTGGATCAATTCCAAAATCAATGGAGAACCTAACACAATTGGTTTTTTTGGACATGCCCTCAAACCTATTCAATGGTCCAATTAGTTCTATACATTGGGAAAACCTTATTAATCTAGTTGTGCTTGATTTGGCCGACAATCTACTCATATGGAGTATCTCGTCGTCTCTGTTTTTTCTTTCTTTGTTGCAAAGAATAATACTTTCCAATAATCATTTCTCTGGTCAACTACCTGAATTGTAAAACCTTGTCCTCGGATTTCACTGTTTAAAATTAGGTATTTTGTATTCTTAGTTTCGACACGTTTATATGTGCGGCGATTGTTTTTTTTCTTCTTGAAATGGTTAAAAGACGAAAATGCCCCTCTTGTGCTAAACTGGATTTTACATAGACGTATTTGATTCTTTCATACTTAGATATTACGTGTTACTATGAATGCGTAAGCGCAAACGGATTGGAGTTTGAAATTTGAACGAGAAAATTACGAATTTTCCAAATAAAAGGACATTTTGGTAAATTCAACTGGAACTTTCTAGAAGCCAGTGGCTTCCTTTTTCTTCTTCCCTGCGTGCAAAACCAGCAGCTTGGCTGCTGTGTTGTCCTCCTCTTCAATTCTCCTTCACTCCAAAAACTTCATTGAATCATAACTTTTTCGTACGGCAACGAAATCACGCACGGTCGAAGTCTATGTATTCGTAGCGAAGCCCTCTTCAATTTGGTACCAAACCCATATGCTGTAACCAAGCGTGCCCATATGTTGAAGCCTAGAAGCTTCGACGGTTTTCGTAAATTTTTCGCCGATTCCGGCTAACCTCGCGGGAGATAGGTCCCGACCCAAGAGAGAAAATACTCCTCTCTTCATGCGCTTCCAGGATATGTAAGTGGATCTTTCGAATTTCAAGTGTCGTTTTCGAACAAGTTTGAGATTTATATGTTTAACTTGAATTTTTGGTGTTCTTGTTGAGGAGTTGTTGTGGTGACATTGATTTAAGAGCTTAGTAGCTAAGTGGTAGATTGATGATCAACTTTGGAGGAGCTTGGAGGGCAGGACAAGAACAAGAAAAGGTACATACTTTAATTTTATTGAATTGTTTGTAGGCTTTGGCCAAAAGAGGAAGATTTAAGCATGATATGGGTAACCTCTTCCAGGAGTCAAACTATTGTCTTTTATGGTTCTAAATGTTCCAGAAAAATAAAGGGTGCATTCATTTCATTTTCAATGGACCTTGGAGTTACTCTCCAAGCCTTTGTTAGGCAGCTTTCTAGAAATTAATAAGTTAATGCATCTAGAGTTTTATAGGAGTCGAAAAGCCTTTTGCGATTAAGAGTTATCTGGACTATAAATATATGTAAGTGCCTTTAGGCAAAGAAATTAAGTTTATAAATAAAATTCAGTTTCAGAAATACTCTGATCTCTTTCCTGTGAAAGGAATTTGGTGTGAAGCCAAGCTTGGGTGGAAGCCCTTGGAGTGAATCCAGTTCATTTCTTCTTCTAAAAACAGGTTCTATATTTCCTTACCCCTCTCATCTCGTACCAACCATCTGCACAACACTCTACAGGAATTATTACTCGCATTGGAGTTGAACCAACCCTAAACTACAGGATTCGAAGCAATTTAAAACTACCTAGTTTCTAAAATTCGCAGTACAAAAATCTGCTTGTATTACTCTAGTTTCCTACTCTGAATTTTCTGGTGCGTTATGGGTGTTTGTAGTTTCTTATGACTTTTCATTGTTTTGGCCCTAAACAATATCATGCATGGAACGTAACATCAAAGTTTCATTAACTTCTTGTAGCCTACTGCTCCATTGCAAGCTTCGGTTGATTCATTGTGACCTAAAGGTTGTGGATTTGCCACAGGACTTAGCCTAGCTGAAAGCAGGGTTAAGGATACATGTGTCTGACCCTCCAAACCCCAAATGGCATTACAGAAAGCATCTAGTTACCTATTAATAGCAGGAATAAGTTGTTATCCAGAAGTCAAAAGCTAAAATATGAAAGTGAAGTTGTATATGATTCCTGGATAGTTTGGGATTGCCCTAAGATTGTAAATTGGATTAAACGAGTATGGGTTCTACATTGCAGAAAACTTATTCATTTTGCAGAGAGAAACTATGTTTCAAGTAGCCTACTTTGGCTCTTGATTTTTATGTCCTTGTGAGTTCCTTTTGATCTAATATTGTGTGTTTTGAAAATAGACATGTCTGTGATCAAAACCCATCTGATTTCACTTAATTCTGTTGAATTTTGATTGATCAAAATCATGTCCAAAGTTGAGTCACAGGGCTGCCAGACCGCAGCAAGTTTTGTATTTCCAGTTTTGGGACTCCATTTTATAGTTGGCATAGCTTTCAATTTAGGGCTCCATTCTCTACCACTATTATATGATTTTAAAGTACACAAAACAAGCCTCCAAAAACCATTTAGGATGGTACCATTTGGTTCAGGTTTGAGTGTTCATTATGAGCTTAAACTTGGTTGATCAAAACCTTATTTAAATTTGGGTCACGAGCTGCCAAACAGCAGCAGAAAACTGGCTTTCTAGTTTCAAGACTTCATTTTTCTTTTTGGCATAACTTCCAATTTAGAGCTCCGTTTTCTACAAACTTTTTATGCTTTTAAAGTACAGAACACAAGCTTCAAAACCCATATAATAGTACACTATTTGGTTTAGTTTTGAATGTTCCATGGGAGCCTAAACTTGGTCCAATAGTGCTGTTTTTCTGCAAATTTTATGGAGAAGCAAAGTACTGTTTTTACCACACCCATTTTCTTTTCCATATTCCTTTCTAATCTTCTTTACTACTATTTGAGTGATATTATTTGAGTTGTAAGATTCCAGATCAGTGTACTTCCTTTAGATAATATTAATTTTGTGATTAAACACTTAGTTTGGTTATTAATGTGTGTTACTTGTATTTATAATTTTGATTGTACTTTGTTTTTCGATTAGGTTCTTCAAAGGAACAAAATTAATCAAATTTAAGGTAGACGGTTCTGGGAAACCTTATATGTATTAATCTAATTACTGCTTACTTTTGGTCAATATGCTACGAATTGATCTTAAATATTAAAATCCGTATTACTAGAGACTATGGGGCTTAGCTGCCTATAGTGGTTAGTGGGTTATCCTAGGTAGTATATACATCGGTTTACGTGCATGAGACGTCATATTGTGTTATGCGAGTGTTTATTTATCTTCTAGACATTACGAAAGATATGTATGTTAACTGTTATGACATTGTGAGCCTAAAATCCTATTAGAAGTGTTATGTAGAACATATAGGCTTGTGTGACATGGTAGTTAGTGATCACGAGGAATTGATAGTGCAAATGATTACGTTGTAAATCATAGCGGTTGAGATAAGGGTAAGTGGTTTGTGTGTCAATCTAACTGCACCATGTAGCAGTGGTACATGGATGGTCCTGCTTGGTATATCCACGTTGGGGGGCCATACGCATTCTAGGAGTGATCATGTTTGGTATATCCACTTTGGGTGATCACTACCTAGAGCTATAGGATACAATCCTGCTTGGTATATCCACGTTGGGGGACTGTTAGGGGTGACCATGCTTGGTATATCTGCGTTGGGTGATCACTGCCTGTGTTATTAGACTATGCATATGGTTTTGCTTGATATATCCGCGTTGGGGACCATACGCATTCTAGGAGTGATCATGTTTGGTATATCCACATTGGGTGATCACTACCTAGAGTTATATCCGCTTTGGGGGACCATACATATTCGTTGTTGGTCTTGACATTAGCAACCAATCTATCTCCGGTGGGATTGACAATTCGAGCAGTCTCTTTGATCTTCAACAGCTTCAAAGCCTCAATTTAGCCGATAATGAATTTCGCTATGGTTCTTGCATTCCATCTGCAATCGAAAAGCTTACAAACATGAGGTACCTAAATTTATCATATAGCTCTCGTTACGGAGAAGGGAAGATTCCAATTGAGATTTCACAATTGACAAGGTTGGTGTCTTGGATATTTCTCAATATCTTTCGTCCAGGCGACTTGAGAGCCCGAATTTAAGCATGCTCTTTCACAACCTCACAGATCTCACGGAGCTATATCTTGATGGTGTAAATATATCAGCATCGGGGACAGAGTGGTGCCAAGCGATATCATCTTCACTCCCAAACCTGAGGGCTTTGAGCTTGTCTAACACTCTTCTTTCTGGTCCTGTTGATTAGTCCCCTAGTAAGCTTCAATCTCTATCTGTGCTTAGATTGGCTTATAATTACCAATTCTCCTATCCAATTCCAAGATTCCTTGCCAACTTTTCAAACCTGAGGGAGTTCAGTTGGGATGGTAACAACATCTCTACTCCGTTTCCAAGATTCTTTGCGAATATTTCAAAGTTGACTTCCTTGAGTCTCTCCAATTGTTCGTTGCAAGGTACATTTCCCAAAAAGATCTTTCAAGTACGTACTCTGCAAATTGTTGACCTTTCATTTAATGAAGAACTTCATGGTTCCTTGCCGGAATTACCAAACAATAGATCTCTTTGGTCCTTGGATCTAAAAGTCTCACAGTTTTCAGGGTCATTGCCGAGCTCTATTGAAAACCTTAAGCTTTTGGAGACAATTGATCTTTTATATTACAGTTTCACTGGATCAATTCCAAAATCAATGGAGAACCTAACACAATTGGTTTTTTTGGACATGTCCTCAAACCTGTTCAATGGTCCAATTAGTTCTATACATTGGGAAAACCTTATTAATCTAGTTGTGCTTGATTTGGCCGACAATCTACTCGAAGGGAGTATCTCGTCATCTCTGTTTTCTCTTCCTTTGTTGCAAAGAATAATACTTTCTAATTATCATTTCTCTGGTCAACTACCTGAATTTTCGAACATTTCTTCCAACTTAGTAACTTACCTTGATTTGAGTTTCAACAATTTGGAAGGTCCAATACCTGTGTCTATCTTCAAGTTTCAGGGGCTTAAAAAGCTTGATCTATCTTCCAACAATTTTAGTGCCTTCCTTTCAATGGTCCTCAAAGGCTGGAAAACCTTACCATACTTGATCTTTCCCACAATAGCTTACTGTTTTTCTATAATGGCACAAATTCCTCACATTCCTCATTTCCTCTAATCGCTGCATTAGAATTGGCTTCTAACAAGTTGAGAACATTCCTAGGTTTTTTGAGAAATCAATCCTATTTAGATTACTTGGACCTTTCAGATAACCTGATTCAAGACGAGATACCAAATTGGATTTGGAAGCTCAGTTATCTTAGTTACCTAAATCTTTATTGTAACTCCTTTGTAACTCTAGAAGCTCCTCTAGTTTACTTATCTGCTTTGACGGTCATTGACCTTCATTCAAACCAACTTCAGGGAAAGTTCCCAATTTTCTTTCTAATTGCTACGTATCTGGATTACTCTAGAAATAATTTCAGCTCTAGTATACCAAATGAGATCCGGGATTTCCTTGATAAGACTTTGTTCTTCTCTCTATCAAGCAATAACTTGCATGGGCCCATTCCAGTTTCAATATGCAATGCTACAATACTTCAGCTTCTTGATTTGTCCAATAATTCTTTGAGTGGCATGATTCCCAAATGCTTGATCGCAGGCAGCCTTGGAGCACTTAATTTGAGGAGAAACAATCTTATTGGAAATCTTTCCAATTCTATTTTTACTGAAGATTGCTCATTAGAATAGTGGAAATCAAATCGAAGGTCAGCTTCCAAAATCTCTCCTCCACCGCATAGGTTTACAGACGTTGAACCTTAGAAACAATCATATAACTGATAGCTTCCTATGCTTCTTGAAGAACATATCCACTCTGTGTGTCCTTGTTCTGCGATCCAACAAATTTTACAGACACATTGGATGTCATGAAGCAAATGGAACTTGGCCAACGCTTCAAATTATAGATGTTGCTGACAACAATTTTAATCGTGAAATACCAAATAGGTCATTTGGTAGATGAAACGGAGAAGGAGATATAACTGATTAAGCCATTTCCAGGTTTTTGTTAAAGCAGCTAGGTTTTTCTTTTCAGTGCTATTTTGTGAAGATAGTGAGGAAATCCTGAATCTGTTACAAATTCAGGTTAAAAAAATAAATCATTAGGCGTTTTAGTACCAGATATGGTGGCTATAAAAAGTGAGTGGCAAGGTAACATGTCAAAGCACATAGCAAAATCATGAGTCCAGATTTGCTCTGTCACAGTAATATGATGAATGGAGTTGGTCTGGACATGTTACTAGCTAACTACACAGTTTGAACAAATCATGACAAGATGTAGAACTCTCTTCTGTTATCACCAGATTAAGCTAAGTTCAAGAACCTCGACGGTACGAGGAAATTTATTGAAAATAAAACAGAAAGATATACAATACAGTATTACAAAATAACAAGAGCATACTTAAATTAAAATGTGAAACCAGAAGGCACACTTATTTCTTGAATATCAAACCCCAAGCATAACATCAAGTCCAGCTGCATTGCTCCTCAAAGCCATTTCAGCGTCTTCACCTTTGATTTATGTGGACATGTCTTCGGTGAAGACCAATTTTTTCTTCAAGTTGAGGGAATATCTTAAGGAGTATGTTATGCATTGATTTGTAATGCCATTTACTCCATCTCTTGCAGAACGCAAGTGACCCAATCGCAATTGCAAAGCCGAATGCAAATCCAATTTTGACAATTATAAGATCCCAGTTAATCTCATCTCCAGAATTTTGACGACTTCTATTTGGTGGTGGTGGTGGTGGTGGTGACAATCTTGTTTTGTTGTCTACCGTCAATGGTGGCCCCCATAGTCCCTTGTTACCTATAAAGGAGGTACTTAGAAATGTTGAGAACTGAGTGCCAGTTGGGATCCTGCCGACCAGTTGGTTGTTTGACAGATTCATGAATGAAAGGAAACTAAGGTTTGCCAACTGTGGTGGAATTTTCCCGCTCAACTTGTTATGTGATAGGTCTAAGGATTCGAGATTCCGCATGTTGCCCAATGACGATAGGATTTCACATGTGAAAATGTTTTTAGACAAGTTAAGGACATATAGTGATTCAAAATCTCCCATATCCTTAGGTACTTGTCCACTGAAATTGTTGCATGAGAAGTCAATCAAGGTAAAGATAGAGATAATCTTTAGCAGATTCATCTCTAAACCTTTACTAGTAACTGTTACAGCATCTTGAATAGAAACACTTGGATATGCCCCATGTACCTGTGTAAATCCCAGGACACTGACACCATCTTTTCAATCCATCATTGTCTGCCATGTTGTCAAAGATATTGCCGATATTTCACAATTAAAATTGTTGTCAGCAACATCTATGATTTGAAGCGTTGGCCAAGTTCTATTTGCTTCAGGACATCCAATGCGTTCGTATAATTTGTTAAGTTGCAGAACAAGGACACGCAGAGTGGATATGTTCTTCAAGAAGCATGGGAAACTATCGGTTATATGATTGTTTCTAAGGTTCAACGTCTGTAAACCTGTGCAATGGAGGAGAGATTTTGGAAGCTGACCTTCGATCTAATTTCCACTGAGGTCAAGAGATTCTAATGACCAATCTTCAGTAAAAATAGATTTGGAAAGATTTCCAATAAGATTGTTTCTCCTCAAATTAAGTGCTCCAAGGCTGTCTGCGGTCAAGCATTTGGGAATCATGTCACTTAAAGAATTATTGGACAAATCAAGAAGCCGAAGAATTGTAGCATTGCATATTGAAACTGGAATGGGCCCATGCAAGTTATTGCTTGATAGAGAGAAGAACAAAGTCTTATTAAGGAAATCCTCGATCTCATTTGGTATACTAGAGCTGAAATTATTTCTAGAGTAATCCAGATACGTAGCAATTGGAAAGAAAATTGAGAATTTTCCCTGAAGTTGGTTTGAATGAAGGTCAATGACCGTCAAAGCAGATAAGTAAACTAGAGAAGCTTCTAGAGTTACAAAGGAGTTACAAGAAAGATTTAGGTAACTAAGATAACTAAGCTTCCAAATCCAATTTGGTATCTCGCCTTGAATTTGGTTATCTGAAAGGTCCAAGTAATCTAAATAGGATTGCTTTCTCAAAAAACCTGGGAATGTTCTCAACTTGTTAGAAGCCAATTCTAATGCAGCGATTAGAGGAAATGAGGAATTTGTGCCACAATAGAAAAATAGTAAGCTATTTTGGGAAAAATCAAGTATGGTAAGGTTTTCCAGCCTTTGAGGACCATTGAAAGGAAGGGCACTGAAATTGTTAGAAGATAGATCAAGCCTTTTAAGCCCCTGAAGCTTGAAGATAGACACAGGTATTGGACCTTCCAAATTGTTGAAACTCAAATCAAGGTAAGTTACTAAGTTGGAAGAAATGTTCGAAAATTCAGGTAGTTGACCAGAGAAATGACAATTGGAAAGTACTATTCTTTGCAACAAAGGAAGAGAAAAACAGAGACGACGAGATACTCCCTTCGAGTAGATTGTCGGCCAAATCAAGCACTCCTAGATTAATAAGGAATTGATCCAATGAAACTGCAGTATGAAAGATCAATTGTCTCCAAAAGCTTAAGGTTTTCAATAGAGCTCAGCAATGACCTTGAAAAGTTTGTGACTTTTAGATCCAAGGACCGAAGAGATCCATTGTTTGGTAATTCCGGCAAGGAACCATGAAGTTCTTCATTAAATGAAAGGTCAATAATTTGCATAGTAGGTACCTGAAAGATCTCTTTGGGAAATGTACCTTGCAACGAACAATTGGAGAGACTCAAGGAAGTCAACTTTGAAAAATTCGCAAAGAATCTTGGAAACAGAGAGGAGACGTTGTTACCATCCCAGCTGAACTCCTTCAGGTTTGAAAAGTTGGCAAGGAATCCTGGAATTGGATCGGAGAATTGGTAATTATAAGCCAATCTAAGCACAAATAGAGACAGAAGCTTAGTGAGGGACTGATCAACAAGACTAGAAAGAAGAGTGTTAGACAAGCTCAACTCCCTCAGGTTTGGGAGTGAAGATGATATCGCTTGGCACCACTCTGTCCTCGATGCTGATATATTTACACCATCAAGATATAGCTCCGTGAGATCTGTGAGGTTGTGAAAGAGAATGCTTAAATTCGGGCTCTCAAGTCGCTTGGATGCAAGATATTGAGAAATATCCAAGACGACCATCCTTGTCAATTGTGAGATCTCAATTGGAATCTTCCCCTCGCCGTAACGATAACTATATAATAAATTTAAGTACCTCAAGTTTGTAAGCTGTCCGATTGCAAATGGAATGCAAGAACCATAGCGAAATTTGTTATCGGCTAAATTGAGGGTTTGAAGCTGTTGAAGATCAAAGAGATTGCTCGAATTGTCAATCCCACCAGAGATGCATTGGTTGCTAATAGGGGTGGGTTTGGTACGATTACTATACCAAAACCCTCGTACCAATTACCGTACTAAACTTTCGGCTTGGTAAAATCTATTACCATTACCTTACCAAACTTTCAGTATACCAAAGTTTGGTATTGCCAAAAATTCGGTTAGCATGGTATGGCAATGGTAATTGTCATTTTGTTCTGGGTCAAAATCTTTTTTTGTTTTTTAACCCAATTCAAAGACAAAACTTTTTTTTTTGTACCTTTATCTCATACATTGTAGCTTAAATTCATTTATTATTCATCGTTCACAATTCACACACAATAATTCAAATGATGCATCAAGATTCATGATGAAAATTAAGCTTACAATCCAAATAGAAGTTAAGAACCAAAACAAATAGAAATTAACAATCCAAATAGAAATTAAAGTTTCAAACCAAATGAAAATTGGAACTAAACTTCAAAAAGTAGAATTCATTGATCAATTAGTCAAGCTTGAGATGTCGAAGCTTTTGGAGGAGGCATTGAACTTGTAGAAGATTGAGCTTGTGTCAAGCCTACATTACAAATAAAGAAAACATATTAATTAGTAGCAAGAAGAATTAAAGTTGAAAACCATTTAATAACAAATTTACTAAAAAAATTAAAGCATATATTTCTTGTTTCCTCTTCTTCCATTTCCTTGTAAAATTGAAGCATATCTTTCGTTGGTTCCTTATAAAAGTTTACTTCATCTGCCCTAAGCCAATCACTAGTACACACTAGTGCCTCTACTATTTTAGAAGTCAAGGATGCTCTAAAAGGGTCAACAACCCTTCTCCCTAGGCTAAATGCATTTTCACTAGCAACGGTAGAAGTGAGGGTTACAAAGATATCTTGGCTATTTGTGAAAGAACTATAAACTCTTTTGTGTTTGATTTCCACCATTTCAAGAGATCAAAGTCACCAATAACAATGCTATTACAAGTAGGGTTTTATTTTCAAATTATTGGAATATTATAAATATATGTTATATAATTATCTATTATATAATTTATATATTATATTGTATTTTCGGTACGATACGGTAATACTGTGGTAATAGTATCCATTACCAATACCATACCACGAAATTTTGGTACGGTACAATATCATACCATTACCGATTGGCACAAAATCGGTATGGCACGGTTGGCAATTCGGTTGACACGGCAATATGGCAAAAAAAATCACCCCTAGTTGTCAAGATCAACAACATGTCCATTAGTACTGCAAGTAACACCAAACCAAGAACAACAGTCGGTACTTGAATTCCATGATAAGAACTTGGACGGCAGAGTAGGAGGAGAAAAAGTATCATATACGAATGTAAGGATTTTCTTGAAATTGAGCAACAACAGTTGCTGGTGTTCAATACACTGGTGGTGAATTGCAGGGATAGTACTATTAGCGCAGGTAGTAGTGATAGTGGAGGCATTGAACAAGAATAGGAGGAAGAAATATTGGAGCAAAGTTGTCATTTTCCAGGCACTTAATTTTGCTAAGCTTAATTAGCAGAGAGTAATCAAGAACAATTGAACAACTCAGAATGGTTGGGTGACTTCTATAGGCATGACCATTGGCCAGCGATTGGTAAAAAGGCGTCAGGTTTATGTGGCTTGACTATGTCCTCTATGGGGTTGGCATTAAATTCTTAGGGCCATTATAAATGTAGCGTAAGGCAGGGGCTAGAGGAGATAAGACACGTTTTTCCAAAAAAAAAAAAAAGAGGAGATAAAACTAGGGGTGGGCACAAGCTGGGGCGGGCCCAAATTTAGAGGAACCGGACCGGACACTCTTAAATAGGAAACGGATCGGGTCGGGCCAGATATTACAAATCTTATCACTAGAATCAGACCTAACCTGGCCCGTTTCAAACGGGTCGGTTCGGGACGGGTCCACGGGTCCTCTTTACTTTTTTTTTTGCCGGTTTTGATCGCCTTCCAGACTCACTCATCCTCCCGATCTTCAACTCGCTCATCGTCTCGGCGAAGCCCGACCCAGACCCAAACCCAGACCCGCTCCACCATCAGCTTCGGATTTTCCATCACCACAACCTTCCTTTTGCACTTGTCGAGCACCTCAACGCTCTCCACCCTCACATCTGCCGCATAAAACCCAACAATCATTTCAAAAATTCAAAGCTAACATTTTAAATTAAAATATTTAGATACAGATATACGTGTGTATACGCGTGTGTGTGTGTATAATTTTACTGTACCTGTGGAGGACGGTGCGGGAGGCGGAGCTCGATGTCGCGGATCTTGAGCCGGTTCCTGGGTATGCTTTGTGAAAGTTGGAGAAGACGAGAGGAATAAAGGGGTTCAGCTGGGTTTATGGCGGGTGAGATGGGGGGAGAGAGAGACTGTGGGAAAAAGAGAGAGCGGGAGGAGATCAAGAGGGGGAGATCGGGAGGAGATCGAGAGATGAGGGAGGAGACTCAGACTGGACTCGGCAGAGAGAGAGGGTGAGGGTGAGGGTGAGGCTTGAGCGAAAATCAAACCACCATGCTATGTATAATTATATATAAAGTTATTAAATTATTAAAAGTGTATGGATATAAAATGAGGTTTGTAAAAATCACAAGAGCAGTCAATTGTGTTTGGGCCAGTAAAAATCAGCAAAATTTGTTTGGGCCCAATAATCATCATCAATGTCTGTTAGGCCTGAGAAGGGTAATAAAATTGTTTCAGTAGGAATGAACAGTCCGGGTCGGGGGCCTGTTTTTTCTAACTTTTAGAACCGGCCTGCCCCGTTATTTACCAGGAACCAGCCCGACCCACCCCTTTTTGTATTTATAATTTTTGGACCCGCCCCGAACCGTAAGGATCCACCTCGACCCGCGGGTCCAGGACCCATTTGCCCACCCCTAGATAAGACACGATGTGGAATTGTGATATTTTTGGGTTAACTTGTTGATTTATAGACTTTGAAGTCTATGTCTTTTTCTCCATTTTTTTTTCTTTTTTTTTTGCAGTGATAAGTGAATGTGAAAAAGATAATTACACACTTTTTATCTCCTAGACTTGTGCCTTTTTATTTGAACTCATATAATCTTTTTTTATAATTAATTTACTCTCTACACATATATTATTTTTAATTAAACTATCAATATATCTTTAAATTTTTCATCATTGAATTGAATAATTTCAGCAAAATTAACAAAAAAGATTAAATAACAGTGTAGGTAAGTCCCTTGACCAACCCCTAATCACAAATTTACAATGGCCTCTAAATTATTACAAAGCAAGTGGAAATTTATCACATGAGAGGATACTAAAGATATAATTGGATTTATCCATAACATTGTGAGATTGCTTTTATGGGGTTGATGTTGATTTTGAAGTCTTGATTGGTTTGTCTAAATTTATGGATTTTAATGGAGTTTAATTTCTAGATATTTTCATGTAAAATTTTGAGTGAAATTCTTCAAAATCTTATAGGGAAATGTGAGATTTGTGAATGCTTAAAAATGTACTACGAAATATCTCTAATTCGAAGGAATTGGACTAATTTGTAGTGTATTAAGCATTCACAAATCTCACATCTCCCTGTGATTTTGAGTGAATTCACCTAAAATAGCTAGACGTGTTACTAAGCCTGTTAGAAAACCAAGTATGCTACCCTTAAAGATGTTAGCAACGGTATTTTTTTTAAAATAAAAAAAATAAAAAAATAGAGATAAAAGTCTCGATGCATCCTATCGGATTTAGCGGAAGTATGGATTTCATATAGTTAGAAAAGTTCATATGCTTATGATTTTTATAAAAGCTTTATTTCACATTAAGTTCGGTTGAGGATGAATATGCAGCAGCGCCTATGGCCCGCACAGTAATAACTGTTCCGAAGTATGGTTTTCCCTGTTTTTCGCAAGTTAATCAAAATCGGCAAGATTCCATCTTGTTCTAGCTGCTTGGATCTTCCTTGGTTTGCTAGAATAGATGGGTCAATACCGCTTTTTGCCAGGACTAGTTACATGCGCCAATCCCACCTTTCTCCACGAGAACAGAAAAACAATAGACCACGGACACGGGCACGTATGAAAAAAAGAACTCTACTACATTATGTGATTTGTTTGATACACCATCTAATATGGCCCTCTAGATTATTTGCATGTAATACGTGTTCGTGTTCGTAACCTAAATATTCTCATACAAATACAAATGATTTTCTTCTTTTTTCTATTTATTTTGGATAGGAGTGGACATCGAACTGACCAAATCGATTAACCTAAACTATATTGGTCGGTTTGGTTTGGTTTTGTCCAAGAAAAAGGTCAAACAATTTAAAAATAAGAACCAAACCGATTTACTTTTAATTTGGTTTAAATACTTTTGAGACCGACCAAACTGACCATGTATCTTTTAATTATTAATTTATTTATTTTACACATTGTCAACTTATTATATAGGTTATTTAGAGGCCTTACTATATACATATTGTAAGTCTCAAAATATTATAAGTTGTAATGACTACCAATGTTGAGGAGATTTATATGTATTTTATACTTATGTGAGGTTATAATTAAAAAATCGTTTGCTGGTATAAAATTTTATTTAATTGAAACTTATTTCTATTCCACTTGACGAACTTTTTATGTTCCAAAAAACTTAATCTTTCAATTGAATTAGAATGCGTGAGATATGTGGATGTTTAGAAAATTAAAATTCTTGAAATGTTAATTTTTTTTTAATTATGTGTTGATTGGCTTAAATATTAATGATCTTATGGAACTGGAAAAGGCTTCCATGCATGAAATGTGTGGTTGGCTTGACTTATCAAGTCTTTGTTATCTTCTCCTCTCTGCATTTGCCAGAAAAGAAGGGTAAAAAAGGACGGACTTGGGAAAGGAGAGTGGGGGTAGTGCCAGCACTGCACTGCATGTACGCAAGGATTTGACGAAGTGATGTAGAACAAATGGCATAATAGATCGAGGAGGAGATGACCGTCAGAAGACGAAAGGACGCAATGAGAATTTGTTTATTTGGCGTCCGCACTACGAATTGGATCCAAGATACTTTTTTCGGAAAGGAAACGACGCCACGAGTCAAACTCATGGCTTTGCCATGGGATATGATGAATTTTGGTCATCTGGGGTCGTTTAGGCCTCTAAATTAGCGTTTTAAGTTTTGTAACAAAAATCAGACTTTTGGTTTTCCATCAGATTAATGTTTAGTTAATGTTGTTTTAATTTCTGTTAGTCTTTTGCAAGGTTCTAAAAGTCGCTGGGCACTAGTCGGGCGGCGGGCTGAGGCCTAGCGCCTAGGCGGACTAGGCGGATTTAAGTAAATCTCATATTTCGTGTAAATAAGTATCTGCTTATACTTGAAATATATATATAATTTCATTATAAACTACAAAATAGAATGCATATATATTATGAAGTATTTGAACATAATGAAAACATGTGAAATAAGGATATAATGTGTGTTGATTTAAGTATGCAACAAGTTTCTTACAATTTATTGGAAAAAAATAAAATGCAAAATAAAAGTTATCTATTTTCTGTCTGAGTGAGTTGGGACCTAGGTGGGTGCCTGGGCGGTCTAGGCGGTGCCTCAGCAGGTCTAGGCGCCATTTCTTAATTTTCAAACGCCTAGGCATTAATCGGGGCGGTGGCCAACCTCCTAACGCCTAGGCAGAGATTTTTAGAACAGTGGTCTTTTGATTTGGTCCAAACGTTTGTAAACTTTATTTAAGTTATCTGGATGTAATCATTTGATCATTCAAGAATTAATCAAATACCAACTTTTGGGATTTCTCTCAATTTTCTGGTGGATTCCAAGGGATTACGTTGGTAACCCTTTGATCGTTTCGTGCTACCTGTGATAATTCACCCTCACAGCTCCGTATTCTTGGCTTCCGACTACAGTAGTTGTTGAACTTTAGGGTTGGAAGCCGAAGATTTTAAACCAGACATCATCAGTGCCTAAGTACCAATTAAAGCTAATCCAAAATTTTGAAAGATTGACTGTTAATATAGCATATCTCACTTTGAAGAAAAACTTGTGTTACTGACGAAAATTAGTATGAGCCTATAGTCGCACAAAATCTATTGCTGTTTAGACGAGTTAATTTGTTATAATTTCGTTAAACTAGTTATTATCATAACGTAAATGTCTCTCTGACTTAATAATTTTCTCTTTATCCAAACTCATCCAGTTCTGTTTGTTTGTTTTTTCTCTTTTCAATGTATCAGGCACGATTGTGCCCCGTAGATGTTGATTACAATCTTCATTGTCTCTATTTCTCTTCAGTTCTTCGTTTATCTATCTTTAATTTTGATTGAGACTGAAAACTGCAAATAGCTACAGTCCAAAAGACTTGTGCTTTGTTTACTTTGAAGTCTTTCCACATCTGTATAGTAGGGCCATTGGCTAGCGAATTGGGAAAAAGGCGTCAGGACGTGCTCTCTGGGGTTGCCATTAAGTTCTTCGCGAGGATCCTTTGTCTGGGAATTCTAGAAATTCCATGATTGTGACCGTTTATCGTACATCGTGCGGTCAGAAATCATTTCAAAATTTACATTTGCTTTTGCATGATTTCTCATAAAATGAAAAAAAAGAAGAAGATGAAGACTTTAAAGTCTTTAAGTCAACAAGTCAATCAAACAATATCCCAATTTCACTTATCTCATCTACCCCTGCCTGATGCTACATTTTATAATGGTCCGAAGAACTTGGAAAAGGATCCGACAGATCCTTTTTTTTGGGAATTATAGGAATTTTGTGATCGTGATCATTCATCGTACACCGTGCGATCAGTTTTCGTTACGTACTATTTATGTTTAATTTTATGGATAAATCTTCCACGGGAGAATTTTTGTTAGCTTGACTTGCTTCCTTTGAAGTCTTTCCCCCATCTTTCTGATGGAGTAGGTGTAGGGCCGGGGAATACCATGTTAGGCAGGTAAGTTGTTTCTATGGTTTAGCAGGACTACAATAGGGGATAGATTCTAACAGTTTACGTGACGAAAGAGATAGAGAGAGAAGATTACAAATTTTTGTGTTATGTCATATTTTTGTGTGACCATGAGTGTAGGTAAGTCCCTTGACCAAACCCTAATTAGAAATTTACAATAACCTCTAAGTTAATACAATGCAAGTGGAAATTTGTCACATGAGAGATACTAATTGATATAATTGGATTTATTCATGACATTGTGAAATTGTGAGATTGCTTTTATCGGTTAATGTTGATTTTTGAAGTCTTGGTTGGATTGTCTAAATTCATGAAATTGTGGAATTGTGATATTGCTTTTAATAATTGGGTTGAGTTTGATTTTTAAATATTTTCGTGTAAATTTTTTAGTGAAATGCTTCAAAATCTCAAGAAGAAATGTGAGATTTGTGAATGATTAAAATGCACTGCGAAAATTCTCTAATTCGAAGAAATTGACACAATTCGTAGTGTGTTTTAAACTTCACAAATCTCACATTCGTCCTTGCGATTTTGAGGGAATTCATTAAACATTTAAAAAATTCTACTACTTTATCTGAGTTGTCTAATACACCCCATCCGACCTCATACAGTTGGCCGACTCGCTACATTATCCGATTTTCCTAAGACACCTACATGGCTTTCTAGATTATTTGTATTTAATATGTGTTCATAACGTTGTATATTTTCGTGTAAATTATTTTCTTCTTTTTCTATTTATTTTGGATAGGGATGGGCATCAACCAACCAAACAAACAAATTGACCAACCCAAAGCATATTGGTTGGTTTGGTTTGGGTTTGAACAAGAAAAAAGTCAAACGATTTAAAAGCCGAATCGAACCGATTTATTTTTGGTTCAGTTTTGATATTATTGAAACCAACTAAAATCAAACCAAATCGACCATGTACTTTTGTAATTATTAATTACACATGTCAACTTATTATAGGTTATTAAGAGATCTTACAATACACATATTATGAGTTACAATGACTATCAGCATTTAGGAGATTTATATGTATTATATACTTATGCGACGTTATAATTAATAATTTGTTTGCTAGCATGAGATTTTATTTAATTGAGACTTATTTCTATTCGACTTGGCGAACTTTTTATGTTCCTAAAAATGTAATCTTTCAATTGAATTAGAATGTGTGAAATGTCTAGATGTTTAGAAGATTAAAACTCTTGAAATGTTAAAAGTTTTTTATTTTTGTATTGAATAAGCTTAAACCGACCAAACCAAACCGAATCAAACCAATTAACTATGATTTAATTTAGTTCAATTTCAATGTTTATTGTCACATCCCGACCCGGGGTCCATCACATCCCGGGCCCGCTCCACCACCGTAGCACGATATTGTCCGCTTTGGGCCCCGACTACGCCCTCACGGTTTTGTTTCTGGGAACTCACACGAGAACTTCCCAGTGGGTCACCCATCATGGGAGTGCTCTCGAGCGCTACTCGCTTAACTTCGGAGTTCCCATGGAACTCGAAACCAGTGAGCTCCCAAAAGGCCTCGCGCTAGGTAGGGATGGGAATATACATATAAGGATCACTCCCCTGGGCGATGTGGGATCTCACAATCCACCCCCCTTAGGGGCCCGACGTCCTCGTCGGCACACCACGGTCAGGGTTAGGCTCTGATACCAAATTGTCACATCCCGACCCGGGGTCCATCACATCCCGGGCCTGCTCCACCACCGTAGCACGATATTGTCCGCTTTGGGCCCCGACTACGCCCTCACGGTTTTGTTTCTGGGAACTCACACGAGAACTTCCCAGTGGGTCACCCATCATGGGAGTGCTCTCGAGCGCTACTCGCTTAACTTCGGAGTTCCCATGGAACTCGAAGCCAGTGAGCTCCCAAAAGGCCTCGCGCTAGGTAGGGATGAGAATATACATATAAGGATCACTCCCCTGGGCGATGTGGGATCTCACATTTATATTGTTCAAAATCGAATCAAACCAACCCGATAAATACTAATTAATTCGATTATATTTTCAATTTCAAACTTAATCAAATGGGTCCACGCCCATCGTAATTTTGGATGGCCTTGAACCTGGGCTAATAGTATCCTTGGAAAGGCCCTCAATCCAGATATGGATAGTGCTTGTGAGGAAGGTCTAAAATATCGATGATATCGGAAATATCGGTAGTCTAAAAACACGGAAATTTCGATGAAAATATCGGGATATTATCGATATCGATAAAAATTGAATAAAAACCACGGAAATTGTAAGAAAAACTTGGAAATTTTTATTGAAACTTTGCAGGATGTTTATTTAGTCAATTATCTATTAGTTTATCACAAAAAATTGGAAGGAAATGCATTGCATGATAGATTTAACTGATTTAAGTTGATTATATAGCGAGCTGGCAAACATTGTGAGTGTAGAAAATATGTAGTAATTAATGAAAGAAGTTTAAACACACCATAATCATTCATATATAATGAATTAGTACAATATTTTACACTTTATACATTGCATGGTAAAATACATGAATGACTTAGCAAGGTCTAAAATATCGATGATATCGGAAATATCGGTAGTCCAAAAAAATATCAGTAGTCCAAAAACACGGAAATTTCGATGGAAATATCGGGATATTATGGATATTTTAGACCATGGTGGATTTTTTTGCCATATTGCCGTGTCAACCGTGTCATACCGATTTTGTGTCAATCGGTAATGGTACGATATTATACCGTACCAAAATTTCGTGGTACGGTATTGGTAATGGATACCATTACCACGGTATTACCGTATTGTACCGAAAATACAATATAACATATAATGTATAAATTATATAATAGATAATTATATAACATATATTTATAATATTTCAATAATTTGAAAATAAAACCCTACTTATATTAGCATTGTTGTTGGTGACTTTGATCTCTTGAAATTGTGGAAATTAAACACAAAAGAGTTCCTAATTCTTTCACAAATAGTCAAGATATCTTTGTAACCCTCACTTCTACCATTGCTAGTGAAAATGCATTTAGCCTAAGGAGGAGGGTTGTTGACCCTTTTAGCGCATCCTTGACTCCTAAAATAGTAGAGGCACTAGTGTGTACTAGTGGTTGGCTTAGGGCAGATGAAGTAAACTTCTACAAGGAACCAACGGAAGATATGCTTCAACTTTACAAGGAAATGGAAGAAGAGGAAACAAGAAATATATGCTTTAATTTTTTTAGTAAATTTGTTATTAAATGGTTTTCAACTTTAATTTTTCTTGCTACTAATTAATATGTTTTCTTTGTTTGTAATGTAGGCTTGACACAAGCTCAATCTTCTACAAGTTCAATGCCTCCTCCAACAGCTTCAACATCTCAAGCTTGAATAATTGATCAATGAATTCTACTTTTTGAAGTTTAGTTCCAATTTTCATTTGGTTTGAAACTTTTTATTTCTATTTGGTTTGTTAATTTCTATTTGTTTTAGTTCTTAACTTCTATTTGGATTGTAAGCTTAATTTTCATTATGAATCTTGATGCATCATTGAATTATTGTGTGTGAATTGTGAACGATGAATAATAGATGAATTTAAACTACAATGTATCAGATAAAGATACAAAAAAAAAAAAAGTTTTATCCTTGAATTGGGTTAAAAAAAACCAAAAAAAAAAACAGATTTTGACCCATAACAAAATGGCAATTACTATGCCAACCGAATTTTTGACAATACCAAACTTTGGTATACTGAAAGTTTAATACGGTAATGATAATAAATTTTACCAAGCCGAAAGTTTAGTTCGGTAATTGGTACCAAAGTTTTGGTACGGTAACCATCTGAACCGATCCCTACTCGTGAGAGCCGTAACAGGGATTTTGCTAGTCCAAAGATATAAATCCAAATCGAATTGGGGCGGGGCGGGTCAATTTTTTGGTCGACGCAGTTTGTTCCTTTACGCCGCCAAGCACGGGCCACAGGCGATAGAAGCTTCCAGCCCAGTGGAAGAAGAAACCGTTGGTTTTCAGCCCTTAATTCAAACGTACCACACAGAGTCTCCCAAAACATGGACATGGATATCGACGAAACAGCCAAAGGTACGCCCTTTTCTCCAAAACGCCGCGTTTAATAATTCTGGGTCGTCGTCACCTTCGATTACAAAACCTGTATGCACTTTTGACAGGGGAAGAAAAGCAAGGAAAGTCCGTCGTAGTAATATTGGTGGGTGCGCCCGGAAGCGGAAAGTCCACCTTCTGTGAGCATGTCATGCGCTCCTCCTCCGCTCGCCCCTGGGTTCGCGTTTGCCAGGTATATCTATGTGCACACCATATGTTCGATGAAATGGCTCAGTGAGCTCAAGATTAGTATTTTCAGTAATTCATATGTTACTCTGGATACTCCGGATTTCTGTTCATATGCCATGTTTTATGTTTTTGTAGGATACTATAAAAAATGGTAAAGCCGGAACGAAAGTGCAGTGTATTGAGAGTGCAATGAATGCATTGAAGGATGGGAAGAGTGTTTTTATAGATAGGTGTAATCTGGAGAAAGAACAAAGGGATGAGTTTGTGAAGCTTGGTGGTAGTACCCAGGTTGATGTTCATGCTGTGGTGCTTGATCTTCCTGCCAAGCTTTGTATATCGCGGTCTGTGAAGAGAACAGGCCACGAGGGAAACTTGCAAGGCGGGAGAGCTGCTGCGGTTGTGAATAGAATGCTGCAGAAGAAAGAACTGCCTAAACTGAATGAAGGGTTTGCTAGAATCACTTGTTGCCAGAGTGAGAGTGATGTTCAATCTGCTGTTGATGCATATAGTGGACTTGGTCCGCTGGATACACTTCCCAGTGGTTATTTTGGCCAGAAGAACGCTGGTGCGAAAGTACAACTAGGTATAATGAGGTTCTTAAAGAAAACAGATGGTCCTGCTAATACTGAATCCACTTCGAAGAGTGTACCAGATTCTGATGCTTCTCGAATTACTGAAGAAAGGGAAACCTCTTCGAAGGGAACAGGATCATTGTCTGAAAATTCTGGTAAGGAGTCGAAGGAAGGTGAAGAGCTATTTGTAGGCGCTGCTGGCGGTGATGTTTCTCTAAATGAGTCCCCCACTCTGGCATTTCCCTCCATATCAACCGCAGATTTTCAATTTGACATTGAGAAGGCGTCTGATATTATTATCGAGAAAGTTATAGAATTTGTGAATAAGCTTGGAAGTGCTAGACTTGTTTTAGTGGATTTGAGTCATAAATCAAAGATTTTGTCTTTGGTAAGGGCTAAAGCTTCAGAGAAAAACATTGACTCCAACAAGTTCCTCACATTTGTGGGAGATATCACTCAGCTTCATTCAGGAGGAGGTTTACGCTGCAACGTAATAGCTAATGCTGCTAATTGGTAAGCATTTAGAAATACTATGCAATATACATGTAAATATTTTGTTGCGGTGCTAGTTCACAACATGAAATAACAGATCTGTAGGATTTTGCATATGTCCCCTCTGTTAAACCAAAACATGGTGTTGTAGTATTATGCTCAATTCGAGTTTTGCATCTGTTACCCTGCAGTTGAAATGTAAAGTTTGATATGTTTTCTTCACCGTTATAATCTTTACTTTAAGTTAGTATGAAAAAAATGTGATTATATGTTTTACATATAAAGTAGATTGAAAATAAATATTTATTCTGGTGCAGGCGTCTTAAACCTGGAGGTGGAGGTGTCAATGCTGCAATCTTCAGTGCTGGAGGTCCATCTTTGGAGGTTGCAACCAAAGAACAAGCCCAATCTCTGTATCCTGGGAGTGCTGTGGTTGTGCCCGTCCCTCCAACTTCTCCCTTGTTTAGTAGGGAAGGGGTAACCCATGTCATACATGTTGTTGGACCCAACATGAACCCACACAGACCAAATTGTCTGAACAATGACTATAGTAAAGGCTGCAAAGTTCTCCGGGAGGCTTACACTTCACTTTTTGAAGGTTTCGCAACGATAGTGAGGACCCAAGCAAAGTCACCCAAGGGAAGCGTTGAGAAGCTGCAGGCAAAGCTGCCAGAGTCACAAGAACATTCTGACGGTGCCTCTAGAAATCATTTTACAAACAGCGATCAAAAGACTAAGAGAGAGGATCCTCATAAATATGAGAGGAGCAAAAGAAGTAAAGCATATCAGGATGATACTGAAGATTCTAACACTGGTAAACCAGACCTGAGCAACAAGTCCGGTGGAAGCAGGACTAAATCCTGGGGGTCATGGGCTCAGGCTCTCTACAACACTGCTATGCACCCAGAGAAGCACAAGGATGCAGTACTAGAGATATCAGATGATGTCGTTGTGCTGAATGATCTTTATCCTAAGGTAAATGATACCTATTTTCCATATATTGTCTATCGTCCTCTTCTACTTTCTGTCTGATGAAAAAAAAAAAAAAAAAAAAACCTTCGGAATTTCACAGGCAAAAAGGCATGTTTTGGTGGTGGCACGATGTGAAGGTCTTGATCGACTGTCAGATGTTCATAAAGAACACCTTCCATTGTTAAGGACAATGCATGAAGTTGGTCTGAAGTGGGTTGAGAAGTTCTTGCATGATGATTCATCTTTGGTCTTCCGTCTTGGATATCACTCGGTACGCATGCTAGTTTTCTTAGAGCTCGCTATTATATTCGTTTTGCCCAACATTGCCTTTCGAAATCCTTTTTGCTGAAGGTCTCGTGAGTAAACATTAATACATCGGACTAGATGTAAATAATAAATTGTGTTTCGGGACATCATCTCTTGCAGGATCCCTCAATGCGACAGCTGCATCTGCATGTTATCAGCCAGGATTTTGATTCAACGCACTTGAAGAACAAGAAACATTGGAACTCCTTCAATACTGCTTTCTTTAGAGACTCTGTGGATGTGGTAGAGGAAGTCAGTAGTGATGGAAAAGCAAAGCTAAAAGATGACGATAGCCTGTTGTCTATGGAGTTGCGATGCCACCGATGTAGAAGCGCTCACCCCAACATACCCCGATTAAAATCTCACATTACTAACTGTCGAGCCATCTTTCCAAGCACCCTGCTCCAAAATGGTCGTCTTGTTCACGCACCAAGCAATGTCAGCATTGGTCCGTAGGTGACGATCCATCGCATCTCATCGAAATTTTGCTGTATATAAACAAATGCTTTTTGGTGGCTTAAACGTTATTGCATTGAGATCCTTGGTATGGCTTTCCATGATTCTCACAAATTTGTGTTCTCATAGGGGTTAGTAGTAACAAAATGCATTTTCATGTACTCATTTGATTACCATTTCGTTTTTAGTTGTCACAATTCCAGTGTTTTTGAACTTGTTAAAACAACAAAAGTCGACAGTCTCTCAGAAAGCATTAGGTATCTAATTAAATTGTGCGATCACTCCCTTTTTTGATTTTTTTCTCCAAAGTGACTTCATCATCTCGTGAGACATGTTTTCGATTCTTCACGTGAGACAAGTTTTCGACTTGCCCCAGAGCCGTCTCAATGCAAAAATGAGGTTTTCCTAATTTAGTACACTATCATTTATCACTACCAAAAACGAGAACTTTATTCCACTAGTTGTTTCTCTTTTTCTTGATCGTTGTCCCGCTTCACAGCCGGTGTCTTGAAGATGAGCAATCAGCACTCCTCCGTTTCAAGAAGAGACTTTTGTTCAATTCTTCTACGTCCACCAAGCTCGTATCCTGGAATTCAAGTAGCGACTGCTGTTCTTGGGATGGTGTTACTTGCAGTACTAAGAGGACGTGTTGTCAGCCTTGGCCTTAGTAACGAATTTACCAAACGTGATGAGTTCCTCTCCATGCTTCAGAGTCTCTCCGTGATTCAATTGTGTTGAGTAAAGCAAAGTTTGTCATCAGTCCCTTGATTTAAGGAGTCCATCTCCTTGATAACTGTACTGTCATCTCAAATTGCTTTTCATCCACATAGGAGTTTGGAGCTCGTTTGGATATGCTTTTGAAATGACTGAAAACGCTTTTGGTAAAAAAAATTTAGAACCAATCATTAATAAAGATGCAAGTAAATCTTGAAAAAAACACTTAAAAGTGCTTTTGAAGCCCACAAATATTCTCTAAAAGCACTTTTAGTCATTTTAAAAATACATCCAAACGAGCCCAACTCATGTAATAGCTTGTATAGGCCTTAATTCTAGGATCTTGATTGATCCATGTATCTGTATAAGAGCAACTCCACCCGTGTGGAGTGCTCGGGGGACAGTGGAGAAGAAAGGGCCTGAGGCCCGGTGGAGTGAGGTCCACCCGTGTGGAGCCCGAGCAAGGGGGGGTGGGTAATTGACGGGCCTGTGGCCCGAGGCCCTAACAATTAATTTTTTTTTTTGTGTCAGGCGCGTGCCCCTCACTCGCGAGTGGGGGCGCGTCGCCCGACCATAATTCAGAAAATCTGGCGCGGCAGCAGAGATTGTCAGTGACCGTTGGGAAGCCACGTGGCTTCCCACGGTCCGTTCGATCAAAAATCATTTAAATACCAACCGTCCGATCCTAAAAAAAAATCTGATTTGAAATTAAAAAAAAAAAAAAACAGTTTAATAATTAAGAAAAGTTACCGTTGTGACACGTGGCACAATCTGGAGTGTTGGAATTCAAATTTTTTAAATCCAAAGGCAGAGATTAATTATTTGAATAAAATTTTAAAAAAAATGTAAAAAATCAGAAAAAAATTGTAAAAAATCTGCAAAAAATTCTGAAATAATTTGTAAAAAATTCTTTTTACTTTTCTATAAATACCACTTCTTCTCCATCTACCTTACACCACAATTTCATATTTTCTCAACTACTTTCAATCAAATTCCTATCTTTCTCTCAAAGTTTCAATCCAATTTTTTTCCACAAAATGACTACTGATGCAGGTACGAATTGGTCACTTCTTGAAGATGTTGCGTTGTGCACTAGCTGGGTTGAAATTACTCATAATTCCCTTACGGGTAATGAGATGCATTTGCGAGAAATGTGGAGTTTAATACATACCAAATTTCTTGAGCAAATGGGTGGGACAAGAACCAAAGAATCGGTGGCCAGTCGTTGGAAATTACTTAGCCATTCCTTCAGTACGTGGAGAGACGCCTTGGCACAAGCTAGTAGTAATCTTCGAAGTGGGGAAAATTATGCGGATGAGGTAAGAATATATTATAATTATTTGTTTGTATTATTTATTTGTTACCTAATTTCATTATTATTATTTGTTTGTATTATTTATTTGTTACCTAATAATTTCATTATTATTATTTGTTTGTAATATTTATTTGTTACCTAATAATTTCATTATTATTATTTATTTGTATTATTTATTTGTTACCTAATAATTTCATTATTATTATTTGTTTGTATTATTTATTTGTTACCTAATAATTTCATTATTATTATTCGTTTGTAGCAACTTCAAGCACAAGCATGGTATGCTTCCAAAATCAAAGCAAAACAAAAATCATTCAACCGGTGGGAATGTTGGAATATTGTTAAAGATTGTCCTAAATTCAAAGTTGTGTCTGTTGGTCTAGAAGTATACATGAACAGCACCCCTCTACACAGCACCCCTCTACACTCTACACCCGATCATGGCTCCCATGTTGATGAAGAAGATGGAGAAGAAGTTCCTGAAACGCCGATTCTTGAACAAGCGTCGGGGTCAACCCGTTATCCAATTAGGCCTCAAGGTAAGAAGGCTTCAAAGAGGAAAGGGAGTGCTTCCAAGAATGATTATGGAAAGTACATGCAAGAACTTGCTCATCAAGGTGAATTGACGTTGGCACGGGAAATGGCGAAATATGAGGCTGATAAGGCTAGAGATGAGGCAAAAGCTGCAGCTATTCAACAAGCATTTCAAGCTGAACAGAGGGAAAGAGAGCTACTTAGGCAAGAAAGGGAGTTGGTTAGAGAAGAAAGAATGGCACAACGTGATCGTGACATTATGAACACGCCTTTAGAAGGGATGTCTCCAGATTCTAAATATTTTTGGCGGTCGGAGAAGAAGGATGTGGTGCAAAGGAGGCGTGCAAGAGAAGCCAGATCAAGAGGAGATGGTCCTAGCACAACAAGACAAGATCATCCTAACACCACAAATTGGTTAAGTGATGATGAATAGGGTACTTTTTGTAATCGTAGTCCATAATTTTCCAATCACTTTGGGTTGTAATTTATTATTTATGTTGTTTCCAATTTATTGAAGTTAGTACTTTATTTAAAGTGAGAGTACATTTATTTAATTTCGTAATATATTTATACTAATAATAGAATTAAAAAACACACCAAATGGAATTAAAAAACACACCAAATGAAATTACATAAACACACCAAATGAAATTACATAAACACACCAAATAAAATTACATAAACATACCAAATAAAATTAAATAAACACACCAAATACAAACAAACATACTAAATAAACTTAAGTATCTTCAGTTTGTTTCAATGCCCACTGGTGCTCTATCAAGTCAATTTGCCGAGCATTGTGCATAGATGTCCTTTGAAGTGCAGTATATCATGCAATGACCCTTTCATTGTAACGTCCATCCCCTAATGGCTCGTGTTGCACGGGTTCTTCGGTGGCATCATGCGCACAATATATCCGTGTTCTTGAATTGTTCATCGTGTCTGGCTCTGGCTCATATTCATCAACCGCATCATAATCGAACTCATCTTCCACAATCATGTTGTGAAGAATGATGCACGTCATCATGATGGATCGAAGTGACTCTACATCGAACATTCTGGCAGCACCCCTGACGATCGCCCAACGAGCTTGGAGGATACCAAAACAACGCTCCACATCCTTCCTGCACCCCTCTTGACAGCTTGCAAAGTGTTTTTCCTTTGCACTTCGCGGACGTGGCACTGTTTTGACAAATGTTTCCCACCGTGGGTAAATGCCGTCAGCTAGGTAGTATGCCCCGTCGTACCTACGTCCGTTGACGACGTACGTGACTTTTGGTGCCTTTCCTTGCAGGACGTCGTTGAACACTGGGGATTGGGCAAGGACGTTGAGATCATTTTGAGCCCCCGGAACCCCGAAAAAGGCGTGCCATATCCATGTATCAAAAGATGCCACTGCCTCCAAAATGATAGATTTTGCTCATTTTCTGTCCCCATATGCGCCTTGCCATGCACTTAGACAGTTTTTCCACGTCCAGTGCATATAATCGATGCTTCCTATCATCCCAGGAAAACCTCGCATCTCGCCCTTCTTCAGAAGCCTTTGCAAGTCCTCGTCAGTAGGTTTTCGGAGGTACTCTGCGGTATACAAAGATTCGACCGCTCCACAAAACCTCATCAGGGCCTCAAGAATGGTTGATTTTCCCATCCTCGTTATCTCATCCACTTGGTCTACAGATGCTCCATACGCAAGCATCCGCAACGCAGCAGTGATTTTTTGCTCAGGCAGGAAACCCATAGCACCACAACAATCCTTCTTTTGCACAAAGTAAGAATCATGGTTGCAAACATCAGTCATGATTCTGTTGAACAAATGTCGTTCCATTCTAAAACGACGTTTGAAGTACGTATCAGGAAATGCACTGTTATGGACAAAGTAATCGTCCAACAGCTTTTGACCCCGTCGTTGCCTGCTTCTATCAAGGTTTCCGGAACGGCTGGGCCTGCATATCTGAGCAAAAGTCTGGTTGACTCGACGGGAATGTGAAGCTCTGGCCATTCTTGCTTCGTCATCTCTCCTTTTACGCTCCTCATCCTCTTCCATCTCATTTTGGGCTATCCGAAGGTTGAACATTCCTTCAGATTGGTTAAACAATTCTTCCTCTTACTGATCGAGTTCCCACATCATCCTTGATGAAGAATAAGACATTGTAAAAGGATGGATGGTGAAGAAGAAGCAGAAACTATGAATAATGAGATAGAGATGTTGAGAAAATTGGTGTGAGATTTGTGAGGATGAAGGGTGGATTATATGGACGATTCAGAAAGGATTGGATTGTAGATAGGGCCACGTGGCATGCCGTCATTCGTTAAAAATCTGATCGAAATCTATCCTCAAAGATTCTGAAAAGATAACGACACGTGGCACGATCGTATTGGATAAAAATCTTATCGAAATCGATCTCCAATAATTATCTTTTCGGATAATGACACGTGGCGCAATTTCGAACGAGTTAAAATTTGATCGAAATCTATCGTCAAAGATTCTAAAAAGATAACGACACATGGCACGATCGTATTGGATAAAAATCTTATCGAAATCCTTCGCTAAATAATTGTTTTTTTGGATAAAATGACACGTGGCGCAACGAGAACGATTTAAAAATTCTTATCCGAAATTACAAATAATTTTATTTTGTATTATTTAAACAAACAAACAAAAATAATATTTTAATTGCCTATTGCCAGGGGGGAGGGCTCCATGGGTGGAGATGCAAATGTCAATTACTGTTCATTAATGGCAGTTACTATTCATTAAAGGCAGTTACTGTTCAAAAGGGTGGATTGAATAGTGGATTGCCAGGGGGAAGGCTCCATGGGTGGAGTTGCTCCAAGTCTCTCTTTGTACCAATTACTTTTTTTCTTAATGAAAACCATTCACACAGAATAGAAGGTTTTACATGGTAATAGAGCTCAGTTTTTTTGGGAACCTGATAACCTAAAATCCTTGGCATTCAAACATACCAATAAGTCATAGCATTACTCTTCTCACCGACATGGCTACCGAAGATTCCAACAAACAAAAAGGCTCAACCAAGTTTGAGACCACCAAATACGAAGATCCCAACAATCTTCTTTATCTTCATCACTTCGATTAGCCTGGAGCGATTCTCATCACACAACCATTAAATGACAAAAAAATTACTCCACTTGGAGCTGCGCCATGACCATGACCCTCAATGCCAAGAACAAGGAAGAGTTCATTAATGAAACCATTAAAAAGCTTGCTTCGGCATCCACAATTGAATTCCAAAAGTGGACTCGTTGCAACATCCTCGTGAAATCCTGGCCGCTCAACTCTGTCTCAAAAGATATCGAAGCAAGTGTCATCTACAACAATGTTGCATCTGATATTTGGAATGAATTGAAGGAACATTTCTCTCACACAAACAACGTACATCTCTTCCATATCGAACAAGAGATGCATGGAAATGTTGAAGGAAATATGAACATTGGTGCGTATTATAACAAACTAAAAAGCTTTTGGGATGAACGCGATGCCTTATGCTCTCTCCCAACCTGTGCATGCGGTGATGCGAAGGAATTGATGCAGTTTCAGCAAAGTCAACCATGAAGTTTCTCATGGGTCTCAATGAACCCTATGCTGTAGTTCGTGGGCAAATTTTACTTATGGATCCCCTTCATGCTGTCATCAAGGCTTTCTCACTCATTATTCAAGATGAGAAGCATAGAGCAGTCTCAACACATGCTCCTGGAAGGTCCTCAATCACAGATGCAGCAACTTTCGCCGTGCATGACAACATGCGAAACTCTGGTAGGAATTTTTCTTCTACAGATTCTCATCTCAAATGTGATTGTTGTGATGCAATCAGACACACTTTAGATACCTGTCGAGCACAACTCAAGTGTGACTACTGTAATTGGAGGGGTCACACCATTGATCAATGCCACAAACTAAAAAAGGCAAAGGACAACAGTGATAGGGGAGATTATCAAGATCGCAAGGGTTCCAATTCCAGGGCTGATCATGTTGACATCAAGCCAATACCTTCAACAACATCTTATTCGTTATATAGTCTCACTTCCGAGCAATATCACAACCTGCTTGCACTCATTGATAAGAGTCAATCTAACTCCACAACCAATCATGTCGGTAGCACCTCTACTATGAATGATTTCTCAGGTAAAGTTTTTTGTGCTTCTACTTTCAATGAGGGAAGGAACTGGATCTTCGATACAGGTGCCACAGACCACATGGTCTGCTCACTGAGTTTAATGACTACAAGCATTCTGGTTTCCAATCGACAAGTGCACCTACCCAATTGTGCACTTGTCGATGTCACACATATTGGCATAGTACGTCTCTCAAATGATTCTATTAACTTTTAAATGTCTGTTTTTGTATTATGAATCATGGGAAATAACAACCCAAGAAAACAAGCTATATAGGAGGAGTGATCAACAACTGATCACCCTTGAATCATGCTTACAAGATAGCTCCATGAAACAAGGAGCATAAAGTAAAGGAAAAAGAGAGAGCTAGTAACCACTCTACAAGTATGAGAAAGATATGACAAGATCTTTACAAGATGCAACTAGATAAGAGGTGACAACTACACCCTAATAACTAACCCAACCGATAACCCCAAATACCCACTCTTGACTTTCAATACTCCCCCTCAAGCTGGGTCCAAAAGGTTGATGGAACCAAACTTGGATAAGAGGTGTTGAAACTGATTTGAGGGTAATCGTTTGGTGAAAATGTCAGCCAACTGATCAACACTCATTGTGTAGAGAGTTTGAATCACTTGAGTTTGCACTTGAGCTCGGACATAGTGGCAATCAACCTCAATATGTTTCGTCTATTCGTGGAATACTGGATTCCATGCTATGTGCATTGCAGCTTGATTATCACAGTACATTGACATGGGTTGCATCGTATGGAACCCTAAATCACTCAAAAGACCTTTAAGCCATATTAATTCACATGTAGTTGATGCCATAGACCTATACTCAACTTCTGCACTGGATCTTGCTATGACACTTTATTTCTTACTCTTCCATGTTACCAGCTTGCCTCCAACAAACGTGCAATAGCATATGGTAGACTTTCGATCTATTTCGTTTCCTGCCCAGTCAGCATCACAGTAACCAATAACTTGAGTTTTGTCATTCTTCTTCATGAGAGTTCCTCTTCCAATCAATCATTTGAGATAACGGAGTATCCTCTTAACAAGGTTGAAGTGTTCCATGGTAGGTGCATGCATGAATTGGCTAGCCAGGCTTACTTCAAATGTAATATCTGGTCTTGTAATAGTTAAATAAATTAACTTACCAACTACCCGTTGATAGTAACCAACATTAGGCAATGGTTTGCCTTCCAAGCTAAGCTTTAGCTTGATGTCGAGAAGAGTTTGAACTGGCTTGGCATCCTTCATGTTTGATTCCTGGAGAAAATCGAGGATATATTTCATTTGGTTAAGAAATAGCCCTTTACTTGATGAGGCCATTTCTATTCCCATAAAATATTTCAGCGCTCTAAGATCTTTGATGGAGAATTTCTGTTGTAAAAAGATCTTAAGGTTTGAGATTTCGTCAGCATTATCTCCAGTGACTATTAAATCGTCAACATAAATCAACACTACAAGTTTCCCAACAACTCTAGTTCGAATAAACATGGATGACTCTACATTGCTTATTTGAAAACTAGCTCCTTCAAGAACTGAACTAAGCTTGGCATACTAGGCTCTTGGGGATTGCTTTAATCCATAAATGAATTTGTGCAACCTACACACCATGCCAGCCTCATTGTACTGAGGATGTCCCCGGTGGCAACTTCATGTAAACCTCATTTTCAAGTTCACTGTGTAAGAATGCATTCTTCACATCTATTTGGTAGAGTGACCATCCTTTATTCACAGCAACAGACAACAACACCCACATAATGTTCATCTTTGCAACAGGTGCAAATGTTTCCTTGTAGTCCATGACATATGTTTGAGTGAATCCCATAGCCACCAACCTAGCTTTGTGTCTTTTAATGGATCCCTCCGAGTGAAATTTGATCTTGTATATCCACTTACTACCAACAACCTTTTTTTTCCTTATGGAAGTCTAACCACACTCCAGGTGTTGTGGTTGGTAAGGGCTTGAATCTCTTCATTCATGACGTTTTTCCACACTTTTAGGCAATTTGGCTCTTGAAAGGTTCGAGGCCTGCAGTGACTTGTGATGGTATTCAAATAGGCATTACAAGATGGTGATACTTTCTGGTAAGACACTAAACCATTGATTGGATGCCTTGCTGAATAAGTCACATAGTTTTGGAGCCTTGTAGGAGGGTGTCTAGCACGCACTGGATTGCGTTTGCCTTGAGCCTGTTGTCGTTATTCTGTCGAGATTTCTGGCTCTACATTGGGGAATTTTTCATTTGCATTTAGTGGTCAGGATTGTTATTATTGTCATGAGTTTCCACAAACCATGCAATTGATTTATATTTAGAACAGTTTTGAAAGTAGTCAAGATACCTTGCATGTTGTCCTGAGTGAGTTTTTTCGAGTCAGCCAGAAAACCTGCAAATTTCCCCAGCAAGGAAGTTGAGTTGTTATTTCTAGAGATAGCTGATTCACCACTCCCAGAGACTTCCTTCTTCATTTTTAGATACGCAGCGAACTCATTTATGAGTGTGGTGGGATTGGAAGTAAAGTTCAGAAGATCCTTTGAGTCTCTTGTTGAAGTGGATGAAGCATGGTTACCTTTGTAACTAGAGAACTGAGGCTTCTTCTGGAAAGACCTTTCATTCTTCTTGAAGTCAGGTTTGAGGTTAGGGTGAAGAATCCAGCAATGATCCCTCACATGTCCGGTGGCATCACAGTATTTGCATTTGAGATGAGGATTTTTTTCCCTTGTATATCTTGTCACTGGAAAAGTGCTTCTTATCACTTGAAAAATATGCCCTAGCTTCTGAGATAGTCGTCGTGGTACCAGCATTCATAACCTTCTTTCTCATTTCTTCCATTTGAATCGTTGCACAGACGTTGGAAAATGTAGGATGCTCTGGATTCATAAGGATGTGGCTACGCAGATCCTCATATTCAGACCCCAGACTATATATGAGCTGAATTTTTTGTCTTCCTGAGCCCTTTTTAGAAACAAGGTTGAACCAGTTATATGTGGACAGTATACCTCCAACTCGTTCCACATACCCTTTAAACTTCCAAGGAGCTGAACAAACGGTTTTCCATGATGTTGCATGCTTATGATATCCTTTTTTAGTTGAAACACACGAACTGCATTATTCTTATTTCCATGCATTTGTTGCACGGACTTCCATAGCTAGAAGAATGACTCAGAATAGTTGAATATCTCAGTTATCTTCCGCTCCATTGAGTTGAGGAGCCCAGACATAACCAATTGATCTTTGCTGAGCCAAGATTCATATGTATGAGAGGAAGCATTAGGAGCTTCAATACTTCCATTTATGAACCCTAGCTTTGATCTCCCTCCTAGGGCAAGTTAAATTGCCCGTGACCATGTAAGTAGTTGAACTCATTTAGGAGCACATAACTCAACCTTTGATTTGGATTTACATCGATCTCTGGTTGATTTTGGTGAACGACTCCAAGTGAACTTTCTGCCTCATACTTGGGGTTGGGATTTTCGCTGGCCATATATGTATGGTTAAAGAACAAGGCAACAAGTATCAAAACAGACATGTTATTCCTGCTCTAAAATATGTTTTTTTTTTTTTTTTTTTTTCAATTGCTCTAAACTATGTTAACTTTTAAATGTCTGTTTTTGTATTATGAATCATGGGAAACAACAACCCAAGAAAACAAGCTATATAGGAGAATGAGTGATCAACACACTAATCACCCTTGAATCATGCCTACAAGACAGCTCCATGAAATAAGGAGCATCAAGTAAGGGAAAAAGAGAGAGTTAGTAACCACTCTACAAGTATGAGAAAGATATGACAAGATACAACTAGATAAGAGGTGACAACTACACCCTAATAACCAACCTAACCAATAACCCCAAATACCCACTATTGACTTTCAATAGATTCCTTCACAACGTGCTTTGTGTTCCATCATTTAAACTAAATTTAATTTCTGTCAACAAGGCTAATAATACCTCATTTTTCTTTTCATCTTCACTGATAAAATGTGTCTACTTCAGGGCCAACGATCAGGGAAGATGATTGAGACGAGAACTGAACGAGAAAGACTCTACTACCTTGATAATGTGACAAAAAAATGGTGCAATTCAGTATCAGTTGTTCCTTCTTCTCCTCAACTTTGGCATCAACGTCTTGGCCACCTTTCCAACAAAAGCTTATGAGTTATCTCTCCTTGCATTAAGAACTTAAATTTTTGTAGTATTGATGATTGTTTGATTTGTCCATTAGCCAAACAAACACATGCTCCTTTTCCTTTGAGTTTTATTAATACACATGCACCTTTTGAGTTAATTCATGTTGACGTTTGGGGAGGTTAGCATGTTCCCACTATCACTGGGGCATAATATTTCCTAACTATTGTGGATGATTTCTCACGTTGCACATGGGTTTACTTAATGAATCACAAATCGAAAGCACGATCATATCTCATCACATTCATCAACCTTGTTGAAACACAACTTTCCACACAAGTTAAAGTTTTTCGCAACGATAACGGTCCAGAACTTTTGATGGCACAATTTTTCTCGGATAAGGAAATTCTACATCAAACAAGTTATGTCTCTACTCCACAACAAAACGGAATAGTAGAGCGCAAACACCGCCACTTGCTCAATGTTGCTAGAGCCTTACCTTTTCAATTTCATCTTCCCAATAAATTTTGGGGCGATGCAATCCTCACTGCCACCTATCTCATAAATAGGACTCCCACTTCTCTTCTTCACTGCAAATCACCCTATGAAATACTCTATCACAAGCAGCCAACCTATGCACATTTACGAGTGTTTGGTTTTTTATATTTCGCTTCCACACATTACCATCGTCCTGCCAAATTTGATGCAAAAGCCAAATGTTGTCTCTTTCTTGGCTATCTATATGGCACTAAGGGTTATCGGGTTTACAACCTTTAAACGGATAAAATATTTATTTCTCGTGATGTTATTTTCCATGAAAATGTGTTTCCTTTTTCATCTTTCGCTGCAGTTTCACCTTTTGTGCTTCCACATGCTCAAGATACTGACTTTGATGACACCATCATTCATCAGTTCATTCCACTGGAGCAGGATTCAACATCACTGCCATGTCTTAAACAACCCACTCATGCACCTGGTTATCTTCAACAATATCACATTGACGTCAACCTTCCTTCTCGGTCTATCCCTTCATCTCACTCGCCGTTGGCCAAAGCGACAAGTACTTCTTACCCTTTGTCTGATGTACTCACATATGATCGTTTATCTGCTCTACACTATGCTTTCACTACTTCCATTTCAACTGCCATAGAACCCAGTTCATTCTCACAGGCCCTACGCGACCCCCAATGGCGTTTAGCCATGGAACAAGAAATAAGACATGGTATCTTCAACCGTTTCCCCCTGGAAAGAAACCTGTTTGATGTAAGTGGGTCTACAAAATCAAATTTTGATCCAATGGATCCATTGAGCGATATAAAGCATGCTTGGTCGCCAAAGGTTATAGCCAAATTGAAAGCTTAGACTATCACGAGACTTTTGCTCCGATTGCAAAACTGACTGCAATATGCCTTCTTCTTGTCGTTGCCTCAGTCCAACAATGGCACCTCCACCAACTTGACGTTAACAATGCCTTTCTCCATGGTGATCTTGAAGAAGATGTCTACATGTCCTTGCCTCCTGGTTTCGGACGAAACGGGAGACACGTGTTTGTAAACTTCACAAATCTTTGTATGAACTTAAGCAAGCCTCCCGTCAATGGTTTATCAAACTCTCTTGTGCTCTTAGAAATGCCGGTTATCAACAATCCAAGGTAGACTATTCATTGATCGTCTGAAACCATGATGGTAAATTCATTGCCCTCCTTGTTTATGTTGATGATATTATCTTGGCAGGGAATGACATACAAACAATTAAGGATACCAAGTCTTTTCTTATGAAGTAATTCAAGTTGAAAGACCTTGGGCAATTAAAATATTTTCTGGGCTTCGAAATTGCTCACTCTAGTAAGGGGATCACTCTCTCACACGAAAATATGCCCTTAAAATACTTGAGGATGCAGGTTACCTTGGCGTGAAACCAGCCACTTCTCATATGGAGCAAAACTTATCACTCAGGAATGACGAAGGAAAATGCATTACTGATCATTCTTCTTATCGACGGCTTGTTGGGAGACTAATCTACATGACGATCACGCGCCTTGATTTGGTCTATGATGTCCACATTCTTAGTTAATTTATGGAGAAGCCTCGAAACTCTACACTAGGGCAAGGTATTTTTCTCTTTACAAGAAATCCAATTCAAATGAATGTTTTTTGTGATGTGAATTGGGCCAGAAGTCGTGACAGACATAGTTCTACCATCGGATACTGTGTATTTCTTGGAGAATCCTTTAACTTCTGGAAGAGCAAGAAACAAAACACCGTAACAAAACACCGTTTCACATTCTAGAGCAAATGCGGGGTATCGTTCAATGGTTGCAACTTGTTGTGAAGTCACTTGGCTGAAATATGTTTTACGAGACTTGGGTATCAAACATAAACATATCCAATCAAGTTAATCAAGCGACAATTCACATCGCTTCGAATCCGGTCTTTCATGAAGTCTTTCATGAAAGAACCAAACACATAGAAATTGACTACCACCTTGTACAAGAAAAGGTTCAAAATGGAATGATCAAGACATCTCACATTTTAACCATCAAGCAACCAGCCGACATCTTCACAAAGTCACTGAGCTTCTACCAGTTCACAACTTTGCTTTGCAAGTTAGGATTAATCAACATCCATTCCAACTTGAGGGGGAGTGTTGAGTAAAGCAAAGTTTGTCATCAGTCCCTGGATTTAAGGAGTCCATCTCCTTGATTATTGTACAGTCATCTCAGATTGCTTTTCATCCACATAGGATTCTAACTCATGTAATAGCTTGTATAAGCCTTAATTCCATGATCTTGATTGATCCATGTATCTGTATAAGTCTCTCCTTGTACCAATTACTCTCTTCTTAATGAAAACCATTCACACAAAATATAAGGTTTTACAAATTGGATAACAACAATATCTCTGGCCCCAATTCCAGGATTCTTTGCCAACTTTTCAAAACTGACTTCCTTGAGTCTTAGTAATTGTGGTTTGCAAGGAACATTTCCAAGAGAAATCTTTCAAGTACATGCTCTACAAACTATTGACCTTTCCTCTAATCTAGAACTTTATGGTTTCTTGCTAGAATTTCGCAACAGCAGATCTCTTCGATCATTGGTTCTAAACAAGACAAGCTTTTCAGGGTTACTGCAAACTATTGACCTTTCCTCTAATCCGGAACTTCATGGTTCCTTGCCAGAATTTCGCAACGATGGATCACTTAGGTCATTGGTTCTAAGCCGGACAAGCTTTTAAGTGTTACTGTGAAACACTCAGAGAGACTAATGGTCTAGTGAATGTTAAGTTGGACTACAATTTCCTCAGCGGGAGTATTTCTTCATCTATCTTTTCTCCTCCCATGTTTGAATTACTATCACTTTCCCACAATCGATTCTCTGGTCGACTCCCTAATTTTCGTAAGGTCCCTTCCAACTTGTTTGCCTTCAATTTGAGTTTCAACAATTTGGAAGGACCAGTACCAATGTCTGTCTTTAGTTTTCAAAACCTTAAACAACATTTTCTTACTTCCAACAATTTCAGTAGCTTTCCTTCCAATGTTAGTTCTAAATAGCCACCTTTTCGTACCTTGATATTTCCCACAGTAGCGTAGTAATTAACAATACTTGAACAATTTCCTCACATTCGTTGTTCTTCCTTCTAGCAAACAACTTGGATTAGGTTCCAACAAGTTGAGAACATTCCCAGATTTCTTGAGAATTCAAACCTATTTACGAAAGTTGGACCTTTCGGAAAACCAAGTTCAAGGCCAAATGCCCAATTGGATTTGGGGGCACAGTCATCTTTACGATCTAGATCTTTCTTTTAACGCCTTGGTAAGTCTTGAAGGTCCTTTAATCAAATCTACATCGCCGATGAACATCCTTGACCTTCATTCAAACCAACTTAAGGGGCATGTCCTACTTTTCATACCACGTGTCGTTTATATGGATTGCTCGAGTATACCATCTAACATCTGTTATGTTCTTACTTGTCCCGTTTCTGATTTTCTTGGCTCTATTTTGTTATTGTCTCTTTCAAGCAAGAATTTGCATGGGTTCATTCCAGCATCAATATGCAATGCAAATGAATTGATCGTTCTTGATTTGTTGAATAATTCTTTGAGTGGTAGGATTCCCCAATGCCTGGGTGCAATGAGCAATCTTAGAGTTACTCAATTTAAAGAGAAACAACCTTACGAGAACTATTTCTAATTTTGAATTTCCTGAAAATAGTGACTTGAAAACTTTAGAGCTCAATCAAAATCAAATACAAGGTTAATTTCCAAAGTCGTTAGCTGTCACATCCCGGCCCGGGCAGCCACCACATCCAAAATGTCGATTATTGCACCTACGACATAAAGGAGCACCTGAACCACCTGCCTCTCTTGGCCTCAGAAAGCGAGATCCTCCAGTGAACCTACCACCTCTCCTCTGACCGGTGGCACTGAAACCCCCACTGGAAGAACTAGAACTAGTTCCACTTTTATTAAAACTCTGAGTCTGTCGAGGTCCCTGAGATGATTGTCCTTTGCCTTTATCGTACTTCTTCAGGTTACTACCTTTTTCTTCTTCTTCTTCACTCTCACTAGGCATTTTGTCAGAATCCTCAATCCTCAACAAAACATCATAGAACTGCTGATAAGTAGCACAGGGCAGGATAGTTGCCATAGAGCGCCACTTCTTCTTAGTACCCAATTTAAAGCGGCGAAGCATCTTGACTGGATTAGCAACAATTTCCAGATCGTAGCGGGACAAATCAGTGAACTTCCTGTAATACTCGTTAGCAGTCAGCTTCCCCTGTTTCAGATTAGTGAACTCCTGTTTCTTCTGATCAAGATACGCTGGAGGGATGAATCTCTTATAGAACGACTGTTTAAAATTCTCCCAGTTTGCTTTTTCCTCGGGCGACCACCCATAAGTTTCCTGATCCCACCAGGATGCAGGCTCTCTACCCAAAAACCAAGTAGTTGTCTCGACCCACCTTTCAGCAGGGAGGTTGCCTTGACTCTGCATAACTCGATAAGTCTTCTCTACATGCTCGAGCCAACGCTCGGCCCCTTCATGTCCCTCATTACCCACAAAAATAGGCAACTTCAGATTATACACCGTCTCCAAATGAGTCCTCTGGGAGGGCGAAGTGAAGCCTGAATGGCATTAGCTATAGCTTCCCCTAACTGAGCAACATCAAGGAAACTAGGCTTAACTGAAGGACATGGACCTCTACAAGGCGGCATAATTCTGACAGAAGACATCCCGGGCCGGGCAGCCACCACATCCTTGGCTCGACTCCACCGTAGCACGATATTTTCCGTTTTGGGCCCTGGCCACGCCCTCACGGTTTTGTTTCTGGGAACTCACATGAGAACTTCCCAGTGGGTCACGCATCATGGGATTGCTGTCGCGCGAACTCGCTTAACTTCGGAGTTCCTACGGAACCCGAAGCCACTGAGCTCCCAAAAGGCCTTGTGCTAGGTAGAGATGGGAATATACATTTAAGGCTTACAGGATCCACACCCCTGGGCAATGTGGGATCTTACATTAGCCAACTGCAGACGTTCACATATTCTAAAACTTGATAGCAATCAGATGACAGATACATTCCCATGTTTTTTGAAGAACATCTCCATCTTACGTGTCTTTCCTTTGCGGTCCAACAACTTCTACAGGGCATTGGATGTTCAGATACCAATGGCACCTGGCGAGTGCTTCAAATCCTAGACCTTGCTTACAACAATTTCAGTGATGAAGTACCAAGAGTAACCTTGACAACGTGAAGGACAATGATAGTAACTAAAATGATTCCCTATCAACAGTCGATTTCCAAGGAAATCCACACTGCTGGATGACTTAGAATTTCTTATGAGCATGCTATAACAGTTACCGGCAAAGGTTTAAAGATGGATCTGATAAAGATTCTGACAGTCTATACCTTGATTGACTTCTCATGCAACAATTTTAGTGACCAATACCTGAGGAAGTGGGAGATGTCAAGCCATTGTATTTCCTAAACAAGTAATGCATTCACAAGGGAAATCCCATCATCATTTGGGAAAATGAGACAGCTCGGACCTATCACAAAACAAGCTAAACGAGCGAATTCCATCAAAGTTGACAAAGCTTACTTTCCTTTTGTTCTTGAATCTCTCAAACAATCAACTGGTCGGCAGGATCCCAACTAGTACTCAGTTTTCAACATGTCCAAAAGCCTCATTTACCGGAAACAAAGGATTATAGGGGCCTCCGTTGACTCTGGACAACAAAGCAGGATCATCATCACCACCACTAGCATTAAATGGAAGTAAACAAAATTCTGGAGATGAGATTGACCGGGATCTTATCGGTATCGAAATTGGATTCGCATTTGGGTTCGGAGTTGCCGTTGGCTCACTTGTGTTGTGCAAGAGATGGAGTAAATGGTATTACGAAGCCATGTATAAGATCCTTGTTAACATGTTTCCTCATCTTGAAGAAAGAATTGGACGTCACTGAAGACATGTTCACATAAATCAAAGGTGAAGTTGAAATGGCTTTGAGGTATGTTAAGATCCAAGAAACAAGGAAGTGTGCTCTCTGCATTCACCTTTTAAGTGAATTATGTTGTCAACTAAACCAAAAACAATCAAGCAATAAACAAAACACAACAGTTTCAGAGTTCCTCTAATATAGGAGTACCTCTCTAACACATACAAGAGAACTCACAAACACAAATTGTTCTCAAGTATACAAACTTCTGCCTCTCCCAACTTTCACACACAAAACTCTATCCCACACCCATCTATTTATACTAATAGATGTCACAGGTTTACACAAAGTCCCTAAAATATAGGAAACCAAATCCTATACTAAACCCAAATCCCAAACCAACTAGGAAACACAAATCCAAATATCTTTCGTCCAAGATATCCTAATCCTTGTTTGATTCTTGTTTTAGTTTAGACATGTTGATTTAATGCCAAATCCAACAAATTATATTAGCTCTAGTTAGTTTTGTAATAATTTATAATGTATTTTCTACTTTATTTTCAATAAACTTCAGGCAAAACTTAAAAAAAATAAAAATAAATAAAATTCTAGCAACTGAAAAACGAGAGCCCAACTAAATTTCCCTCTAATTATATGATGACATGGATGTATCATCTCGTGTTACGAGCATACTAAAAAATTTCTCCACAAACTTGTCAACCGGAAGATTGTTAGTATCTCTAAAAATTAAAATTGGGAAACATGTTTGCAATAGGAAAATTTATAATATATAACCAATTCCTCAACGAAAAATTTCTTGATTGAGGTTCTTGAATTTAACAACATGCACTATTTTTGTCCATGTCGCTATTTTTCATTAATATTTCGTTATATAATAATTTGCCATCCATGTCGGTGTCATATATCTAAATATGTGATCATGAATTAAATCTAAACTAAATTGAAGTTTAGGATCAACTAGATATTAGGCCCGTGCGTTGCTACGGGAACCAGCTGTTTCAGACGTAATCGGATGGATAAAACACATTTAAGTTGAATAAATTCAAGGCAATTATGAACAAACAGAGGAATTCATAAGTGAATGAGGCGGGTAAGATAAGTAGATTTGCCTTTATACACATTTAAGTGAGTTGGCACTTAAACATATCGTAGAATGAGTGGGAAGAAAATGCATGTGTTTGATTAGAAAGAGATGGTTCCAAATTTAAAACATAAGGTGTCGAGGACTTGTTCAAGTAGCTAATTTTAGAATCACAACTATTCAAAAGCAAAAACCAACATACATAATCTAACAATCATAGCAGCTACACCAATCATCCATAAATGGCAGAAATATAACTACAATTCTAATGGGGTTTGGAACAAATTAACCAATCATCCGATTCGAATGTCGTTTGGAACAAATACACCAACCATTCAATTGGAATGGTGTTTGGTACAAATACATGCTTAGTTATCTCAAGCTTTACATAAATGGACAGATACAGACATGCGCACAAAATAGAACGAAGCCCAGTTCCATTCTAAGCTAAAACGAACAAAATTGAATTATATATTTAAAATCCAAGCATGAAAGCTTCACAAAGATGAGTTAAAAAATGTAAATAACTAATTAGGCTTTGAATAAAAATGTGGGTGTATAATTATATACCTCAAAATGGCAAGGAACCAACTTCTTGCTCCAACGATCCAAATTTCTGAAATTTACAAAATAAATGCATTAGCAACTAAGAGACTTCAAAATTCGAAGACCAAATTTTAGTTAAATGACCAAAAGCCACACCAAAAAAAAACTGAGCTTTTAGAAATATTTTGAATCCAAAACAACTTATTTGGTCTAACGAAGAATATGAAAGCTTAAGGCCTAGGTGAAATGGTCAGTAAACTGCAAGGGGCCTCGGCCAAGGCCATAATTGAACAATCATATCATATACTTCAATGCATTTGGATATAAAGGAAAACTAAATTTGTTCAATTTCGATATAAAGAACTTAGTGCAGGAACAACTTTTGTGCTTCAATGGCATGAGCAGTAAATAACCAAGTTTATATACTGCAGTTCGGATAACAGAATTATAGGTTCATAACAGTCCAAATAAACTTCACCTAACCAACATGAAATGACACGAAAAATGAGTCGATTACTTAAGTTTTAAATAATCTCGTGCCAAACAGCTTATGCTAGTATGGCCTCTTATGTTTAAGGAGCAATTGAAAGAAAATAGTTCATGAACGTTGCGTTTCTGCTGGTAACGCAGTGAATCGAACAGATTTGATTTAACAACCAAAAAATCAAATAATGTATGTAGAGGAGGAAAAACAAAGATTAATAACCATACACCTATCCATTTTCTCTTGTAAACAAAAATTTTCATTTGCACCTAATTTAAAGTCATGCTTGTTTAGAGATATAATCATAGCAAATAGAAAGACTCAATCCATTGCTAAAATCAGCAACCACAATTTCCTACTAAAAAGAACTTAGCACAATTGATTTCTTAGGAATTAGGATGCCTAAGACAATGATTGAATCCCTTGGAAATCAAATCAGACCTACAAAGCATTTCACTTTAAGCGATTGACATATCAGACTCAGTTTGAGATCACCAGCCACATTCAGATATACACTCTATACAATTGATTAGGACAACATAAACTTATATTTTGACCAAGAAAAATAGAGAGTTCATCGTTATATTTCACTATTCGACTCACAAAATCAAATGGAATAACAATTCTTGGAACAGGGGATCCTTCAATGTTACGAAACACCCACAACAATCTTAAAACTACAAATGTGAGCACCGAAATCTGTAAAAAGGAATCATATCTGATACAGCATTTGCATATCTGCCTTGTCTCATCCCCTCCACATATAAACTAAACCATTTTTGTGCACTATAAATTTGAGAAAGAATCAAGTCGGCCTCTGCTGTGCAAATGATTTGTTCCACATTTTTTTCCAGTTCCCAAAACTATAGATACGACTGTAATAAAACATAAATGGCCCTCACACAGTGCAGCTCCCTAGCAATCTAACAAAGAGAAATTTGTCAAAAGAGAACAAAATAGAGCTTTAAATGCGAGTTGTTTGATGTGGTTTCCATTTTCTCCTCTTCTATTACGGACTAATCATACACCTATCCATCCATCCATCTTCCCTTTATGTATAAATCTATATTTATATACACCACTGTTCTAAAAATCCCCGCCTAGCGCCGCCTAGGCCCCGCCTAGGCTCTAGGCTGCTGGTCACCGCCCCGATTAATGCCTAGGCGTTTGAAAATTAGGAAAGGGCTCCTAGACCAGTTGAGCCGCCCGCCTAGACCGCCTAGGCACCCGCCTAGCCCGCCCAAACCCGCCTAGACACCTGCCTAGGTTGCGACTCACTTAGATAGAAAATAGATAACTTTCAATTTGCATTTAATTTTTTTAATAAATTGTAAGGGACTTGTTGAATACTTAAATGAGCACATACTATATGTTTGTTCCCCATGTTTTCATTATGTTCCAATACTTCATAATACATGTGTCATTCTATTTTGTAGTTTATGATGAAATTATATATATTTTAAGTATAAACAGACACTTATTTACACGAAATATAATGGATTTAGTTAAATCCGCCTAGTCCGCCTAGGCGCCCGCCTAGACCCCGCCTAGCCGCCTAGGCGCTAGGCCCCAGCCCGCCGCCCGACTAGCGCCTAGCGTCTTTTAGAACCTTGATATACACACACATATATTCACACACACATCTATATATACACATATATATTTATATAAATAATAAAAATAAAAACCTAATTAACAAAAAACAATCACTTATTGGTCTAATCTCATAAAGTCAATCAAACAATAAAAAAAATATTATCACCCTATATACAAAGATCGGATCTTTACAGATACAAATCCATCAAACTACATCACAAAACTAACAAATACAACAATCAATACCTCTACGCAATCACAAACCCACACACCACAAATCATTTTTCACAAAACCAACACCAGACAACAATCAAAATTACAAATTTCCATTGGCGAATATATACACACACATATATACTGGATTCCGAAAGCGATGAGAGAAATATACCTTTGGGGCGTCGATGTGAGAAGGGTGAGTGAGGCCGAGATTGGTCCAAGCGACAGTGCGAGCCATGAGCTTCCCTCTGCGAGAGCACAGGGGTGTAACTGCAAAAGAAAGTTGGAGACTGAGGGCAGACCGTAATTTCGTCAAAAAGGAGAAAGAGTACAAAGGAGAAGTGACAGCAATAAGCGTAGACGCCAAGGACGAAGTAAATATGCATTTGTGAATGGGGTTAAGCTGCTGCTAGCTTTGTATAGTGTAATAATGCAACTGCAAATAGACCAAGCTTCTGCTACTAAAAGCTTTTACAAAATCATAAAACCCTTAACAGTTTGTACCCTACCGGAAAGTTTATATGAGTTAAAGAACGGTCGTACTTAAGTGCAGCAAGATCATAAGCTCTTGCAGCTTCTCCTTTATATCAGAACCAACTGCAGTCCAAATTAACCAAGATTCAATGCCAAATCAAGAACAAATTAGTGATAATTTAAACTAAAGTCCCTAATATTGTTGCAGAGAGAATTCATATCAAAATTAACTACATTATTTGATTCGAATGGAATCCCAAAGCAGCATAAATATGAAAGGTCAAAAATTAATAACAAAAGTCATATTTCAGCAGCAATTAATAGCAGAAATCAGATTTTAGCGGCAGGGACCAAAATAATTCAGTAAAAAAGAAACAATCCCAAACAAATACAAAGAATTGGAGAAACAATTCCAAACAAATCTTTGGAAAGCAACGTCATCCCTCCCTCACCCTCTCTCTCTCTCCAATTCCAACTTCTCCCTACATCTATCTCTCTCTATAATAGACGTGCAATTTTATTAATCTTTGTTGCCGAAGCATGCAAGATAGTGAAAAAGCTGTTTATCTAAGAAAAAAAAGGCACATTGTCCATCATAGAAAGCATGCGTGGAAAAAGAAGAAAATTAATCATATTCCAGAAACCAAATATTCACATTATCTTAGAAACAGTCACAGCAGCTGACCCCATAAAAAGTTGCTCTTCTGAAATTAACAATCAAAGAAACAAACTGTCATGAGTTGTACCGTAACAAAGCAGGAGCATAAAAGGAAGTGATCGAGTTTAATAAACCCTAGTTCAGTTACACAAAAGCACGAAACATAAACGAATCCGAAACTACAGATTGCCAAAAAAATATCTCAATAAAAAATTTACAGAAAACCAATGTCAGACATGAATGCGAAAATTTCCAGATGGGATACACACTGAATGCAAAACCATGGCAGAACCTGTACTCGAATCAAATACATAGACAATCAAATAAACCTCTGGATTTCAACACAGTTCAAAAATTAGACAAACATAGATTCCAATTTCATCTTTTTCTGTTGGGTTTCAAACACCACCAAAACTGAGGTCACCGACACACAAATAAGCACAGTGATAGTCTGCGGGACATATATAGAGCTCCAGAAATCGATTCGATCTGCTACTCTTAAGGACACTCCAGCAACCAAATCCCTAATTACTCAAGCAACCGAATTCAACATAACTCAACAAATTAAACTGAAATAAAATACAAAAAAGTTATAAAAATCAAATGAAAATAATAAAGCTGCAAAATTGAGGAGAAGAAGTTCAAGATCCGATTGAAAAAAGTAGCAAGAGTATACCTTTTCAAATCGAAGGGATCCATTGACTGATGACAGACAAAAAAGTTGTCAATTTCCAAAACAATTGTATCCAAACCCAATAAATCCATAAAAAATTACTCCATCACTTGCAGAAAATTCAAAATTACCATTTGAAATACCAGTGGCATAGCCTCTTGAGCTTCCAAGCCTGAAAATTTCAAAAAATATGCAATCTTTGAAATACCCATTTCAATTAAACATCAGAAGAATTTTCTTTTCCAATTCAAAGCTTTGGAAAAATTGAAAATTTCAAATTCTCAGTGACCAAGCAGGACGTTAACCAATCAAGATCCTAAACCCACAAAATCAATCCTAAAACGAAACCTAATTAAGTACTATGTACATATATAACATTGTTAGCTTTCTACTTTTAAGAAAAATTATTAAATTGGGGAAGTGATCAAATGGGATGGGTCTTCCCTATTAAGCAGCAGGATTAATTCCAACAAAAGAAAACAATATGATCAAGATCAAGAACAATGCATGCAACAAAAAGACAGAGAGAGGGTGTGTGGAAATTAGCAGGGTGGTAGAATTCCATACAGAGAGATCCTAAGTGATGTTGGAGATCTCTTCCTTAGCTTTCTTAGAAACCCAAAAGCTCTAATGCAAGATTTCAGCATACGAACTCCTACCCAGTCAACCTCACACAAAATTAGTTCAAAATTAAACAGCTAGTCCCCAAATTAACAAAAAAAGAGAAAAAAGTGTTATTGAATAGAATTAAATTGCAGTATCAATAGACTTCAATATAACCAATTACCTTGAAAAGACACCTCAACCATGAATAGTATTAAAGTGTAAGTGAACTAATATTTTGTACAATAAATATATAAGGGATAACATTGCAAATATACATGATGCATAAAGTCTCTTATGTTTCCGAAATGAAAACTCTACAAATCCAAGATAGATGGCCAATTAATTGTTCAACAGCTAATGGATCGCTGGATATTCTTAGCTGCCTTTGTAGTTTTTGTTTGTCATATTCAAACACAACTCAGGAAAAATAAATATAAACACAAAGAGAGAAGAAGATATAAGACAATTACCTATTCAGAGAGTTCTTGGACCTATTTAGAGAGCATTGGAATGAAATGAAGCCAACTCTGCAACATAGAAACAAAGGAAAAGGTCAAAATCCAGAAATCCAAGTTTAACTCAATCAAATATAATAACCAATGAAAGTTGCAAATTCTCGCAATGTAGACAAACAAATTTGTTTCTCACCTATGTTGCTCCCTTCTTGTGATCCAAATTTGAAGAATGGGGAGGGGCAGTTATAAGTGTCATCCTCTTTGTTTCTCCTATCCCTGCATTGTCGAAAAAAACAACATCAAACCAAGTGCAATACAATCAAATGTAATGCTCACAAAATTTGAGCTCCAAACAAAGTCACAGGTCAGCAATAAGCTAATCGATCATAACACCATTTGCAAATATGAAAAATATAAACAATTAAGTCAGCAACATGATATGCCATCCCTTTCATACAAACACAGATTGCAATTCATAAATGCCACATTATTCACAAACAATTAAATCATCATCATGAATAACAGTGTAACATGAACATCAATTAGAAAAGACAGCTACATGGCAATAAACATACATGAAGAAAAATGCAGCTCTGAATTTGGACCCATTTTCTTAACCTGTGGTTCCTATAACCCATAAATAATTTTAGTGTCATTCAAAATCACAAATACCCCAGATGAATTGAAAAACTGCAGAGATTAGTTTCATGAATACATAATTAACCTCCAGCATACTAACACATAGATCATATCTCATAAAGCCTGTAGTTAACACCTCTGTTTTCAAAATTAACCTACTTGATTGAATTTCAAAATGTAACAGTTCAGTAGCAACAATTCCTAATTTTATTACAAAATTAAAAGGGCAAGAATTGCAGAAATTACCCACCTTTGTCTCTCACATCACTGTCTACCTGGCTTGCAATCGTCTCTAGGGTTTTAACTGAAGAAAAGACGGATGTAATCAAATCAGAAAATCTCCAAATTCTACATTTTCTTGGACTGGAACACAGTAAATTCACTGTGCAACACATATAAAAGACTGAGAATAAAAAGCAACTGAGCTCGTGAAGAGTACTTTTTCACTGGGTTTTAGTATATAGATAATGTGATCTTTATACAATGATGAAAAATAAGTACCCGTATACGCTTACAAAAATGATGTATTATCAAGAAGAAATTAGAATATCAAAGTCCTCAACAAAACATGAGGCACAATTATCACAATTAGAAAAATCACTACTTCTGGTTACAAATAATCAATTCGAATCATTTCAAATAAAATGCACATAAATTCAAACCAATACATGCACACAAAGTTAGGGAAAATCATAACTGGATCAAACATAAAAGACACATTTAAAGAAGATGCTCAAGAAAACATTTTATCGATGAAGATTTGAGAAGGAATATGGTCAAGAACAAAACTATGAGGAATATCAAATACCTCACAGGGACACAAAACTACTTGAATGTACTCCAACAAATGTAGATCCAACATTCTCTAAAAACTATCTCCATCCTACATCATCATCTACCCTTAAGCACAACCACTAAAATTGTAAAAGACCTGAAAACCATGATCTACACCACAAATAATACCACTAATCCATAAACCAATCAGTCATCAAGCATATTCTTTTATCTTTTCCTAATTTGATTGTATATTGTATTTATTTGCAATGCTCCAAAACAATAAAATGCACATGATTTCTCTTTTCCACCTAATATGCAAAAACAAATCAGTAGCCAATCCCAATTTAAATTAACAGAAAGGGAAAAAGAAAAAAAAGACAACTTGAATTCAAAAGATTCTACATGATGTACCACACCATCATTTAGATTCACCATTTCTCACTTTCACCATTTAACGTATTTAGAAAGGTTATTAGGGTGATTTGCTATCTAAGACTCACTTGGGAGTTGGGAGTGAAGTTATAAGTCGCAAGCTCTTGAAATGCAGTAATGAATTTGGATAATATTGGACCTGGAAGAAAATATCACATGCACAGCAAGCTACAACGACAATTAAAAAAAGAGATCTTAAGCAAAAACCATGAATCCAACTCAAAAATGAAATCTTGCAAATAACATCTCAAACCATAACCCAAATCAAATGCACCAAATCTCACATCAAAAAATAAATTATAAAAATTGACATATCGGTAGAAACCCAACAGAGATTTTAGCGAGAGAGATAGGGAGATAGGGGGGGAGAGAAAGAATACCAAAGGGAGTGAGATATGGTTGTAACTGGAAAGCAAAAATAAATTACGTTTCTTTACTCTAACAAATTGATACATAATAACAATTGTTTGGGATATAGATATGGGTGTACCTGGAAAGATTAAAATTCACCATGCATGCCGTATTTGTGGAGGACTTGCTCTAGTTCTTCCATCGTGATATACATGATAATCAGAATGCATTTTGGTAACATTGTTATAAATAAGATGTTGATGATGATGAGTTATAACCTTACTCCGTGTTATGTAATTGGAATTTAAGAGCATTATGTAAAAGATAAAAAATTAAAAAAAGCCCATATCTATCATGATCTCTGCATACCCGCTGCTGTCTTTATCAAAGTGTTGGAAGGTAGTGTAGAGATGTTTATCCATGCAGTTCAAGTGCATTGTTGCTGCGATGAACTCATCATAGTCTATGGTTCCGTTGCCATCAGCATCAGCCTAATGAAAAGACATTCATTAGAACTAATGTACGTAACCACCAAAGAAATTCAGAGAGAGAGAGAAGGAACCTGCTAGTAATGGCACAGAAGGGTTGAGTAGTGTTTCCTCAGCACAAATGAAGCAGTTGTTGTGTTGGGGAGAACATGAAAACACCTCCCACTTCCCTCCATTTCTTCTCTGCAACTATCTACACACACACACACACACACACACACACACACACACACACACATATATATATATATATATATAATTAAGTACATATGATTTTCTTTTATCTTTCATTTTAAAAATTGAAAAATTCATAATTCATATTTAATTTAGTGAAATGAAGAACTACAGATAAAATAGATAGCCCAACCTTCTCAAAGCCACCCCTCCTTGTTGCCTCCAAATGTAAATGCTCCCCTCTTGAATTCACAAATATAAACAGCAATTTATATGGAATCAAAGACCCATACTTTATAATTACACTATAAGTTTAACACCTTTAAATATTCTATACAAAAATAAATAATAAATCTCAGAAATGCATATCAGTCCAAGGTCTCAAGTTCTCAGAGTGGGGAATTAGTGATTAGAACAGTTAATTATCTGCTCCTTTTTGGGTATGAACTAATTAGCACAGTAGCCATAAAAATACCAAACAAAAGCTCAAAAAATTATGCAATTTGGTCAAAATTTATAGAATTTCCAGCAAAACCCAAGACTCAATAATACAAAAGGAACCCAATAAATGATTGAAGCAATATTATACACAACTTATGCAAGTCCAAAGAAACCCATTTGATCAAACTTACTGAATACGGAAAAAAAAAAATTACAATCGAAGTATGGATTAATAATTACCTCAACAGCTAACGGAGCCACAGCCAAACCCTAGAGATTCGAAGGGCAGAGACAATCACAGAGACAGGAAAGACCTTCTTCTTTCCTACTGCTGCTGCTGCCACCTTCTCTCTCTAAAAACCAATTGGAAATTGTTTCGAGAACGCTATCTTTGGGCTTTCTGGGCGTCTTGGATTGGCGTTTCTTAGGCTCCGTCTGGATCTTGCTGCTCCCTCGAGCTTCCATTTCAAATTCCCAATCAAATCTTCGCCCCCAAAAAAACTGTCGATCATCTTCGATTAGATTGATCGATTCTAGAGACAGAGAAAGGAGCAGTAAGACGACGGAGTCGAGAGAAGGGAGACTGGCGAGAGGAGGATAGGATGGAAGCGAGACCGTCGTTCTCGCGGGGTCTGCAAGACAGAAAAGGCAAGGAGGGTTTGAGAAATCCATGGAAATCGGCCTACCCCTCAAATCCCGACGCCCCCATGCTTTTCTCTGACTGTACCCCTCTCACACTCATGAAATCGAAGATCCCCACTCCCCCCTCTTTCTCTCTCGCTGTCTCCCTCTCCCTGTCTCTCTCTCTCTCGATCCCAGAACGGCACGACCTCCCATCCCCGAAACCCTCACCGAACAAATAATAAAGAGGCGGTGGCAATTTTGTAAATAACTCAAAAGTTACTGTTCATTTCTACAGTGCCAACCCAACCCTTACTTTAGACTAAAGTAATATTAGGATGAAGAGAAATACCAAACAAACTCTCTTGAAAGTTGAATTCTACGTATTTTCCGACACCTCATGTTTTGATAAAATTTTTGTACCAACATTATAAAATATTATGCTTAATATATTTAATTGCGGATAGTTCATAATAAAATCAACATGGCGTTCTATATTCTTGTCTACAATCAAATCGACAAACAACATGGCTAAAAAACCAACGATGTCAGTGCACATTTTGTTATAGTTCTCTTTTGTCCTTTCCTTCTCATTACAGCACTTCCACCGAAGCCTTTTTAGCCCGGCACCCAGTCAAGAAACCAGGCTGGGACTCAGTCAAATTGCTGCCCACAAATTTGCCTGGCACCCAGCCCAAGCCAGGCAACAGACCAGCCCAAACTTGACTGACCAAGGGCTTTCAAGTGGCCGTGGCGCGAGTACCCGACAGCCGTGGCGCGAGTACCCGACAGCCGTTCAGATGCGGGGCACGCGGCGCAGGCGCACTCACATCTTACCCCGGGTAGGGCGACGTGGCCAACTGTTTGCCGTTGGATTTCCAACGGCTAGTTTTTTCTAGATCGTTGGATTTCCAACGGTAAAAAAAATTTGAATTTCACTTTTGATCTGGACAGTCCGATCAGAGATCAACGGTCCAGATTAATTAACAACAAAAATTAATAATATTTTAAATGGACTGGGTGCCAGCGCATTTTGTAGGGGTGGAGATCATTTGTGCCTGCGCATTTTTAGACTGGGTGCCAGCGCATTTTTTTTAAGGAAAATTAATGAAAATGGCTTAAAAACTTTGAGTTTTAACGATAAGGACAAAATAAAGGGTAAAATGAATAGTACCAGGTTTGACTTTTTAGTGTAAAAATATGGTTTTTCGTTAAAGTGAACAGTACCGTGGGCTTTTCGTTAAAACTCCCTTTTTTAGGGGTGGAGATGCTTTGGCCTATTACTGTTCATTGGGGTCTATTACTGTTCACTTGAGTGGATAAATGGGCTGGGTGCTGGCACAAAGTCCTTAGGGGTGGAATTGCTCTTACGCACTGAAAAAGTACCACGACAGCATTATGACCACTCCATCAGTAAAAAATTGACAATTAATTTAACCAAAAATTATATGACATTGACATTCCAATATATTATATCAGTTGGAAAATAAAACGTATTTATTATTTGGAAAATAAAACGTATTTATTATTAAATTAATAGTTTAGGTAATGTTGGTTATTCACGTTACATTTTATAAATTATATAATATAGTTAATAATCAAATTATTATTTAAGTATTAATTAACGTATTTATTTTTTTATTAGTATGTCACATAATTTGTAAATATAATTTAAAAAATTAGTCTACCTAGTATTACGCCTAGTTACAAATTACAACCAATAACGTTGTTCCTCAAACAAGCGGATTTGTCAAGAATACTTATTTTCACGATCGGTTAGTTTTGATTAGACACACACATAACATGGTAGTAAAGAATGCTATTCACATAAAAGGCCCAATAAAATATTATTGTATCGCGTCATCTAGTAAAACAGTTTGAATGATTCATGCCTAACACATGAAAAGACGTGTTGAGAGTCAGACTTGAAATGCAAGTTTTTGCATTAATATGTATTACGCAAACTAGATCACATAAACTAATTAAAATATGAGAAGACAATCGTAATTCAAAGGGGATTTTTCGGGAAAAATATTAAAAACAAAACATAAGAAACCCTTCACAAGAAGGAACAAATACTAATTTTTTTTCTTTCTTTCTTCCAGATCGAATGACGCTACGTTGATGAAAGGAAATGAGATGGAAGACTTTACTGAGGGTTGGGTGGGCGGCTGTTGGCAGCAGAAACCCTAGACCCCCACTCAAGCAACTCTTTGCTGGTATCATCCTTGTGGGCTATCACCTCAATGAAGCACAAGCTATCCTTCTTCGCCCCGGTTGCAGTCTCAATCGCTTCAATCAGCTCCTCTTCGCAACGGACCTGCAGAATTGACAGATTCGGTTACAAGGAGTTTTACGATCCAGGAAACCCTTTGATTGATTAGTTGGAACAGATTAAGGAGACGATTAGAATGCATTAACAAACTAATTACCTTGGTTGTCCAGCACTTGCCCTCCCCGTTGTGGATGGCATCAACTAGTCCAGTGTAGTTCCAGTTCTTGATCACATTGTAGGGTCCGTCATGGATCTCCACCTCAATTGTGTATCCGCCGTTGTTTATCAGGAAGATGATGTTCTTCTGCCCATTTCGGATCATGGTGGACACATCTTGAACAGTCACCTATTAGTGAGCCAAAAATGGAAAAGTTCAAACAAGCTCTTTCAAATACAGTGCATAATATAAATTCAAAAGACAGGTGATTCACGATATTGATGAAATGTTAGGCTGCAAATCCGATAATGTTAACTGAGAAAATTTGATAAGTTTCGTAATGGGTACTTTACAATTTACAGCGTGCTAGAGAAAAGAACTAAATGTACCTGGAAACTCCCATCTCCGATGAAAGCAATCACACGCTTCTCGGGAACAGCTTGAGCGTACCCAAGAGTAGCTCCAACTGACCAACCAATTGATCCATACTGCATTTGGAACTCATACCTGCAAACCCAATTTCAACTTCCCAATTGAATAAAAAAACCTTAAAATAGAAAGAAACATGAAAAACCGCATTCTCTCCTTGGCTTACCCGCAACCAGCCGGCAATTTCAGTTTCTGGCAGTTAAACCATGAGTCCCCTGTCTCAGCAATCACAGCAGTTTCACTTGACAGCATATTCTGGATGTGGTGGAACAGAACATTAACCCTCAAAGGTTCTTTCGGTGCGGACTTTAGAGGGTGTCCATTGGGAACAAAGATCCTGCTGTAGTTCTCATGAGCAGTTTTGTTGTGCTTGAGCCTCTTTGCCAGAGCTCGGAGGAAATCCTTCATGAGAACACAACCAAATGAAGGGCCATTTGCTATGGTCACGCGATCAGGCTGCACCACAATTGCCTTCTCTTTCTTGAGAAGCAGAGAGTATCCAACAGAGCTGTAGTCATTGAAAATGGGTCCAGCAAACAAGTATGCATCTGCAGACTCCACAATCTCGGCGCAAAAGGCAGTGCTCACAGCACCCCAATATGTTCCAATGAAATGGCGGTGGTACTCTGGCACAAGCCCCTTTGCAGATGGCATGACAGCCAGAGCATAACCACTAGCATCAGCTAGTTCAACAAAGGCATCGCCAGCATGTGCAACTCGAAGTTTAGGCCCCCCTACCATAACCGGCTTCACTGCCTTGTTCAAGAACTCTGCTGCAGCCTCCACGGCAGCCTCTAAGCCCAAATGATTGCTCAATCTGCAGACCAAAACAAACAAATATATAAATTTCACACCTAAAAAGTTACAAAACATTTCCAGACACTTCAACTAAATGGAACAGAAACCCGAAAATGTGTACCTTGGAGACAATGAGAAGGGAACAGGATCCCGGCTAAAAGTAGGATGAGGAATTCCGGCCAAGTTGCAGCTTATGCTGATATAAACAGGCTTGCTTTCTTTCAAGGCGGTTGAAATTGCGGTATCAATCATTTCATGAGCATCTTCCAGATTATTTACCACAGCCTAGCAAAAACACCATATGAAAATTAGCAAACTTTCAAAACGAACCAAAAAAGAGCAAAACAATACCAAATTTAGCAAAACCAAACTCACTACAAATCTTTCACAAAACCCATCAATAACCCAACATCAAAATTCAACATAAAAAATAAATTAAAAAAACCAAAATCTTGATTTCATGCAAACCTGATAGCAAGTGACGGTCTGGAAGCATCTCAGCTCTTGGCTAAAATCCGGTAACCCAATAGTGTGGTGAAGAATCCTGTGCGTCCCGTGATCGTTCGAGTTGGGTCCTCCAACTATACAAATCAATGGCAGATTCTCACTGTAAGCTCCGGCGATAGCATTGAGAACACTGAGCCCACCCACAGTGAAAGTAACAGCACACGCCCCGACTCCCCGCGACCGTGCGTAACCGTCAGCAGCGTACCCGGCGTTGAGTTCGTTGCAGCAGCCGATGTTGGTGAGCCCGGGCTCGGCAATGAGGTGGTCAAGGAGGGTTAAGTTAAAGTCACCGGGGACAGTGAACACGTCAGTGACGCCGATTTGGACGAGTCGGCGGGCGATGTGGCGACCCAGAGTGGCGTCAGAGGAGTTGACGGTGGAGGGGGCAGTGCTTTGGATTGCCGAAGCGGCGCCATTCGGGAGGCTGCCGACGTCGGTGCACGCCGGCTTGCAGACGTCGAGGGATCCGATTTTGGTGTCCATGGGTTTCTGAACTGGGTGGTTTTGATCGTACTCAAAAACCGTACTTGAAAACTACTCGGAAAACAGAAAAGATGGGAACTTCGCGATGGGATTTGAAAAATGGTATAAGGGTTTTTCTGGGATTTATGGAATTTGGTTTGGGAAAATGGTTTGGAAGGAGGTGAGTTTTTATAGGGGAAGTGAGAGGAAGATACTAGGGGCATTTTTTTCATGGAGACGGTGTTTGGACCGTTGCAGTCGATTCTAAATACTGGGTGAATGAGTGGCGCGCAAGTATTATAATATTAATTTTTGGTTCAAAATCTTAGATGGGAATGGACATAGATATTTCCAATTATCCAATTAAAACTCTAATTTTTTTCTCCTTAAATATCTTACTAAACCTTGATGTTGATTTTGTATTATGGAAGAAATTACTTTGTTAATAAAATATTACCTTTTGTAATGTGTGTTATGCTTAGTATATTAATATCACTCAAATTATAATCCTAATTTTTTCTTTGATGATCCTACTAAGGCTTGATTTTGTTTGTAGGGCAAAAGACTGTTTACTACCCTTATGTTTCGTGGTTTTCAACATTTAGTACATCAAGTTTTTTTCGTCCCAGAGTCATACCTAAAGTGTAAATTTTGGGACAGTCTCATACATCCGTTAGTCAAACTGTTAAGTCTGCCGTTAATAGTGACGTGGCGCCCATGTGGACAATGACTGGGCGCCACGTGTCATCCATGTGAAAATTTAAAAAAAATATATATAAAAAATATATATATATAAATATATATTATAAAATAAATAATTAATTAATTAATTAATTAAAAAAAAACGTTTTTTTTTTTTTTTTTTCTCCTTTTTCCTCCTTCCTTTTCCTTCTTCTTCTTCTTCCTTCTTCTTCCTCTGAATCTGGGTAGCAGATTCGTTTTTTTTTTTTTTTTTTTTCTTCATTCTTCTTCCTCATTCTTCCTCCTCCTTCTTCTTCCGAATCTGCCTTTTTTTTTTTTTTTCTTCTTCTACTTCCTCCTTCTTCTCCTTCTTCCTTCTTCTTCTTCGAATCTGCCCAGTTTTTTTTTCTTCCTCCTTCCTTCTCCTTCTTCTTTTTCTTCCTCCTTCCTTCTCCTTCTTCTTCTTCTCCTTCTTCCTTCTCTTCCTTCTCCTCCTTCTTCTTCGAATCTGCCCAGTTTTTGTTTTTTTTTTTTTTTTTTGTTTCTTCTTCCTCCTTCCTTCTCCTTCTTCTTCTTCTTCTTCTTCTTCCTCCTTCCTCCTTCTTCCTTCTTCCTTCTTCCTTCTTCTTCTTCTTCTTCTTCTTCTTCTTCTTCTTCTTCTTCTTCTTCTTCTTCTTCTTCTTCTTCTTCTTCCTCCGAATCTGCCCAGATTCGGTTTTTTTTTTTTTTTTCCTCCTTCCTCCTTCTTCTTCCTCCTTCCTTCTCCTTCTTCTTCTTCTTCCTTCTTCCTTCTCCTTCTTCTTCTTCTTCTTCCTTCTTCTTCCTCCTTCTTCCTTCTCCTTCTCCTTCTTCTTCTTCTTCTGGGCAGATTCGGTTTTTTTTTTTTTTTTATTTATTTATTTTTTTTATTTTTTTTATTTTATAATTTTTTAAAATTTCCACGTGGATGACACGTGGCGCCCAGTCATTGGCCACCTGGACGCCACGTCACAGTTAACGGTAGACTTAACAGTTTGACTAACGGATGTATGAGACTGTCCCAAAATTTACACTTTAGGTATGACTCTGGAACAAAAAAAAATTGATGTACTAAATGTTGAAAACCACGAAACATGAGGGTAGTAAACAGTCTTTTGCCCTTGTTTGTATTCTAAAATAAGTCATTTTTGTTATAAAATATACCTTGTGTAATGTGTGTTATGCTTAGTAGATTGATATCACTTTGTTGGGTCTGAAATTCACATTTTTGACTTAATTGAAATCAGCTCAGAAGGGTGGCTGCAAGTCTCAACCCAGCGGAGAGATGCTAATGATTCGACTAGATACTGTATAAAGTATGACTGTCTTGAGATCAAAATTGGTTTCTGATGAGGTTCGAGTTATTTATTAAAGAATCATGATTGGTTTTTAAATCAGGGTTGACTTTATCACTTCATGCAACTAGATTCAGAACCCTAGTGCAAATGAAACTCGATGGTGATGAGTTTTGGTTAAGGAAATTGTGAAGATAATTTTGTATTTTGAAGTATATGCTGATGAATTGAAATGTGACCAAAATTATACCACTCGGCAAACTTGGACATCATGAAACTCACCTCTATAAATACAAGTGGTTTTGCAATCTTCAACCCACACAAACAAACGCTTTACGCTGAATCCTTGCTCTACATTAAATCTTCTCATGTCATGAGAAAAATATTAACTAATTGCTCCACTAACCCCTCTGCCTGCACAAATTCAGTTTAATTAAACATCACTGGGTTAACAAATCGGCAACATATTCAGTTCGGTTGACCATCACTGAAGCTGTAGAATTAGTTGGTCTAGGTATACTTTCAGTTTGGTTAAACAACACTATTTATAGTTCGGTTGATTATCTATCCCAAGATTCAAGCGTCAAAGATTCATCAATTCTTTTGTCGAAAGAGGTCACTTCATCAGCATTCCTAGTAAAGTTAGATGTTCCATGATTGGTTATTAACAACTGCATTTCAGAGTTTGTCATTTAGACGGCCGAACTACTTTCATCGTAAAGACAATCATTTCTTTTGAGTATCGCTGTCCCTACATCCTGATACCAATTTGGCGAACTTATATTTTCACAAATATAGTTGAAGCAATCGAACCACGTGCAAAAGATTGAATTTTGTAGCCATAAGGCATAACTTTATCTTCATGTTTCTAAACCCAAGGTCGACAGTGCTCCTTCCTCGACCAAAGTCGCTTGGTGCAGAAGTCAGTAGCCCATTTCATCACCACACCACCAATAGCAGAGCAAGGAACTTTTCACAGGGTGGGATAGCTTAAAGATTTCAATCTTTATAAACAAAAGAAACTTGATACTGTATTTTTTCACAGTATCAACTAGCTTAAGTAAACTTTCATAAAGTGAGCCAATAATTTTTTGTTATTCAAAAATACATGTTAAAATTCAAACAAATCCAAACTTGAAACATATATGTACAAGAAGTCATGAGAAAAAAGATCTAAGAAAAATAGATGATTTGTAAACTGTATTATATAATTTTATATAATTAAGCTGAGAAAACTAAGATTAGTGACTAAATATATGGTGTGCTACATTCGGAAATCAATGAAAAGTACACGTAAAATTTTACTTTTTCCCAAAAGCTAACTGGGCTATAGCCCATGGTAGCCCTTAATGTGGCTATAGCCCATGGTAGCCCTTAACTGGGCTATAGCCCATGGTAATATGAAGTCTTACATCAAATTTTATGTTTCTCCAACCGAGTTCTCAAACATTTTTTTTAATAATGTAAGATTTAAATGGTTGTTTTTATTATAAAAATTGTTGAAACAAAATCTTATTGGATGTTGAAATGTTAGTGGAATAAAGGGTTCACCATTAAACTAATAAAAAATAAATTTGACATTGATATCAAATTTGAATCCTATACACAAGGGTTTCGAATTCAATCAACAAATAACACTTTTGTTGTAATGATCTTTTATGTCAAATATGCATAGACCTATCTCTACCTAAGATTTGACATCACCTTTGAAGATGTTCTTAGACCATCTCCAAAGGAAATGTCAAATTATAAGAGTCAAATTACAATTGATGGTTCATGTGACAATCTGAAGTCTTATGTCAAATTTTGCACATCTCCAACCGAATTATTAAATGTTATTTAATTATTTAAATAGAGCTTTAAACGGTTGTAATTATTAAAAAAAATTTGAAACAAAAAATTTTATTAGTTGAAATGTCAGTGGAATAAGGCACCCACCATTAAAATAAATTTGACATTGATGTCAAATTTGACTCCATACCCATAACCGTTTATTCTCATACCCGTATAACCGTTTACCTGTTGGATAATTGCCTAAACGGTTATACCATACCCATAACCGTTTATAAACGGTTAACCATACCCATAATCGTGTACACATTTAACGTAACCGTTTAATACCCGTTTACCCATTTATCCTTTTTTAACCCGTTTATCCTTTTTTTTTTTTTACCATTTACTCCTTTTTCACCCGTCTACGTGTTTTTTTAACAACTTGAAAATTAAAAAGGAAAATTTTGTCATAATTTTCTTTTTCTAACAATTAAACATCGTTATTGGTACATTCATCATATATTTCCGTATTTTTATTTTTTAAGTCCTTATACCATTCCAATAATTGAAATAATAGTTTACGGATGATATTTAACTGTTAACAATGAAGGTAATATAAAATTGGCTAGGTATTCTTGGGTTAAGAAAACTGTTAAAAGATAATATTCTTTGGTTATTTAACTCGGACTGTAAAGTATTAACATAATATATATATATATATATATATATATAATGGACCATGAAATCATGCACTGTAGTCAATAGCATTGATCTAAGTTTTTTCCGATATGGAATATGGTTTGTGTTAATTTTACATATATAAAATAAATGGGTAAACGGTTACCCGTTTATAACCTACACACTCCTCCACACACACTTAACAATTAACATCAACAGTTCATCATCCTATTATATATTATACCAAGAATAAAAATATATCCACAAACCAAAATTAATAAAAAAGAAATCAAAATCATGATGATGGCCAATAGAAATTGAGGATTGAGGCAGCTGTGACATGTTTTTAGTCACAGGCTAAGCAGAAACCTGTGGTGAATCAAACAATATCACCACCACACATCACCAAAATATATTCACAATCCTTGCTAAAAAATAAGGACTAGTGCACGTTACATAGCGGAGGCTGTTTAACATGAAATTATGCACTATAGTCAATAGCATTAATCTAAGTTTTTTCCAATAGGAAATATCGTTTGTGTTAATTTTACATATATAAAATAAATGGGTAAACGGTTACCCGTTTATAACCGTGGTTAATACCCATAACCGCCCATTTAAATTTCGCGGGTAAATGGTTATACCCATAACCGTTTATTTATCTAAACGATTATCCATAACCATAACCATTTAATTTAAACGGACGGGTAACCGCGGTTACCCATAACCAATGGGTATTTGCCCATCCCTAGTCTAGCATGATTAAGTTAAAATCACCAGGCACAGAGAACACAGTCCGTCAAGCGTATTTGGACGCGCGAGGTAGCTCCCAATTGTGGACAAGTTGCACGGACCCCAGTATTTCTGCATGGTGGTGGAACTGACGTCTAATTTTAGGGAGAGACTTACAAGTTGCATCCAACTCGAAATGGGATCTTTGTGGAAATGGATTTGGGTTTTGAAATTGAATTGGAAATTGGGGCATAGATTCAATAGTTGTGTTTTTAAAGTAATAAACTAATTTGAAATTTGAACAGGACTCAAAAAATAATGTAGTAGTATTTAGTTATGAAAATTGTTTGTGACAAAACGGAAGAGAGAGGATTATATATATACACACACAAAATGCTAGGTTTCTTTTTTAGAAGAAGCGATATTTTGCACTAATAAAAGAGGGGGTTTGAGGTTTGAACTCATGACGCAGTGCATTGGAAAAAAAAAAAAAGACTGACCAACAAAACAATTCACCACTTGTACAAACAATTTTTCAATTAATAATAGAAATATTGTTTTCCACTACGTTGATCCAAATCCTAAAGTTGTGGACATAAAGTATTCAGGTAAAGTTTACACAAATGTGGTTAATTATAATGTAAAATATTAACGAAGGGTCGGTTTACATCGTGCACTGGTTAGAACTCTTTACATGCAAAAGGAAGACATCATGATGCAGTGATTACCTACCTGTTTTGTGTTAATTTTGCTAATTAGCTATGCATTTTGATTGATGGTTCAGAGATTGGTGGGTGGACGTACTTTGTAGTTCTAAAGAACAGAAAATTGGTGTGGTGGTTACTTACACCAGAAGCCAGTCATCCCAGCTAAGCAGACTCACGTCTGGAAATTTGGCTAACACGTTGATTTGTAACAATAGTCATAGGTTTTGTGTGATCAGTTATCCTATGACGTAGTTTCCATTTTTATGCCAGTACCTTATTATTTAGACGCTAAAAATTAATTTGGTCGGTGAACCATGGCACCGCCTTGCCAAATTTCTTAGTAGTTAGGCTATCTCTAATAGAGAAGGTTAAAGTATTAAAAAATAGAGAAATTTGTTAGTATGTCAAAAACACAGTCTAATACACTAAGTGTAATGATATAAGTGCTTATATTATGACACTTAGTGTACCAGACTGTATTCCCTGCATGCTGAAAAATCTCTCCAAAAATGGCTTGATTTGGACAAAATTGAACTCCAATAAAAAATTGAGCTAAAAATCAACAAAGCCCACCAGGCCAAAACATGACCGAAATGGCATCAAGCTGGCCAAACTTGGTTTAATACCCAGCCCATTTGTTGTGGCCCAGTAGTAGATGCTGCAATTTGCCATTGGATCCAACGGCCAGATTTGAAGCTCTTTGCAAGGCTTATAGATAGTCTCTAAAGATCGTATCAAAAGTATTAGTAAAACAAGTGAAAGTTTTTGGACTCATACATCTAAAAATACCACTAGTTTTACGAATGCACCTCTTCGCCAAACCCAAGAAACCATGAGACTTGTTTTTCCCTTGAAAAAAAATAGATATTCAAGAGGGCAAAGATGAAGGTGTGAGAATTCTACACCAATATCCAGTCAATTTATTAACATTGGAAGATGAAGATAAAGATGTGCCACATTGACAAGAATCTTATCGGAAATTTGCATAATCAATCTTGACACATGTCATACAAAAATCATATTTAAAAAGTTATTGACATTACATAAGAGTAAAAAATCTGAATACTTACTCATATAGCGACACATATCTCTTAAACATTTAATTCAAAAAATTATTGAGATTACATAAAATTAAGAAATCTAGAGACTTACCATTTAGTGACACGTGTAACTCAAAAAAAAAGTCTAGATCACCTTATTTTACTTTTGTAAGTAGTAGTTTAATTAAATTAACTATTAAATTTAAAATAATAAATTATTTAGAGGCTGTTTAACTCTATCTTACAGGGTTATAATTCTAAATAGAATTATGTTCAGCACCTTCTGTTTAAGATTGTGTTACACACACAACATCGGCGCATTACAAATTCATATAAATCATTACACATGGCAGGAACGTGGTTATTCTCCACGTTGGTTTCGAGGGAGAAGGGACAGAGAATTAAAACCATTGGGTTAGTTAGTCTTTTAACATGTAAAAAGGGGCAAAAATATTTAAAAAATAATTAAAACAAAGGTAGAAGTCTTATAAAAAAAAGCATTTATTATCCACTAAAAATAGATTTGAAGCTACTGTCAAATTTGACAGCAACTCCCCTTTGTTGTCATTCCATGTAATATCACATAGGAATTAGCATTTTAGTTAGAAAACACTAGTGATGTTTTTTTTTTACTGTTATTGGTGATGTTGACTTTTTGACATCTCCTTTGAAGATGCTCTTATGTCAAATTTTATACTTCTCCAACCGAATTATCAAATGTTTTTTTTATTATTAAGAGCTCTAAATGGTTGTATTTAGTACCAAAAGGTTGAATCAAACTTTTTATTGGTTAAAATATTAGTGGAATATGGGACTCACCATTCAAAATTAATTAAAAATAAATTTGACTCATAATCATAAAGTCTTCAAATCCAGTTAGCAAGCAACACATCGGTTGAATATGCACAATGACATTCCACCTAGTATTTTGATATCTCCATCGAAGATACTCTTTAAGCCTTCAAAAAGAGTTCTGCCAAATCTCCCATTCTACATCAATCTCTACATTGAGAGGTGGGGAAAGTTTGAACCGAGACGATGAAGTCCCTTGCCATCACAGCCACTTGCTACAAATATAACAAAGGAAATCGAGTTGAAGCAAAGAAAGCAGCAAGACAAAAGTAGCAAGTGCTAAAGCAACAACTAAAATTTCATTCTCATCCATCTTATTTCCATAGAAAAATTTGGCCTTTAATTTTTACACCAAGTAAAGAAAAATACATTACACGATTCATACAACGAAAATGTTTGAAACGTTTACCATGGCATTACAAAGACAAAACCACTTTCCTAGGGTTCGAGGAGGAACACTTCTTGTAGACTACGAAACAATGGATGCTCCTCCAAGAATGTATGGTGACCCGATGTCGCGACCAGGGCCAAAACTCACATTCTCCTTCTTAATTGTAGCCGAAAAACTATGTATCTTTTCTATAGTCAAAGTAGTGAAGCTATGTACACGAAAGCCAGGAACTACGTGATCCGGACTTTCCCCTCACCTGAGCACGGGTTTCTGCCGTGTTTTGGAAAAACGTATGTCCCCGTTAAGAACAGAGCTAATGAACCTCTCCACTTCTTCTGTAGTCATTTCACCATTAAATGATGCAAATGTCCCCCTCCGAGGTTTGTAGGCAACCAAGAGCTTATCCGATGATTTGAATCCTGCTTTCTCAAACACATTTAAGAAGGTCGCCTGCTTGGTGGCATCCAAGAGAGTGTAGGAAACAGAATCCTTGCCATGAGCTGAATTCTGTCGCCTTGATAGCGATTTCCTAGAGACCTGAAAACGAAAATATAGAAAATTCAGAATGTTAATCTTTCAACTTCCATAAGAATATCATTGTCATGTGAGAAACCAGATGTTCGTTACAGTAGTGGTGAGTCTATACAAGAAAGAGTATACTCACCGCGGTCAAAATTGATTCCAACTTATTTCTTTCCTTGGAAGATCTGAATGCACCAATGATGCAAACTGGAGTTTTCTCACCACAAAGAGCATCAAAATTAGACTCTGTCAATAGAGCTATCTGATTCTCCCCCGCATCAGTCGGTGATTTCTTGGCCTGACTTGAAGCTGCTTTCTTGCTCCTTTTCTCGAAGCCTTCAAGTAAAGCACTAAGCTCCTTAATTGCCGACTTCATATCTTTGGTGGTAATGCCTGCTTTTAAGACATGCTTCTCCCCGTTCGGAAGCCAACCAACTATAGCTGGAAGTGCACCAACTCCCAGCTTCTTCACTGTTGGATCAGAAGCATCATGGACCTGCATTATCATTGTGAAATGATTTTTTTAATACAAAAATGCCAGATATTTATCAATGAAGCAAACGTAAGGTGAACGAAAACAACCCATAGCATCTTTTCCCTGAAACTGAAATGTATATGATTCACTTTGTCACAGAAGTACCAGGGTCGTCATTACACCCTACCCTTTTCACACACACACACACACACACACACACATATATATATTGCCCTCGTACTCTTGAACGGATTTTCAGGTTGAATGTCAAGAAATTGGTAAAGCCACATTCTTCATATATCGAAAAGATTCAGAAAAGGAAAATTGAGTAGATTAAGCCAACAAAAATCACCATGTACCTCTGCATCATAGAAAATGAAGTGATTGTGATGCAATCCGCTAAGGACACGCCAGATAACAGGTGTATCTTTCTTGGTGGAAAGAAGCACCACACTTGGTAATTTATTGGTTGTGAAAGTGAAAGACTCAACGCGGTTCAAATCAACCCGTTTCGAAAACCTTGGCAGATTGTCTTGGCAAAATGTCTTCAAAGGTTTTGCAGCCCAATCCCCATCATACTCAACCAAAGAACCCTTTCCACTCACTTTGTACACAAATACCCTGGGCATTCTGCTGGGATATATGCCAAGGTCCTTACAGAGAGAGGGTTCTGTCTCACAGTTTATGCTTCCAACCTGACAGAAGAAAAGGAAAGAATGAGTATATATGGAGATCAAAAGCAGCCATATTGTAAGGAATGAATAAGAATCTGAAAATACCTTTAATGCTCCCTGCAGGGAACTTGCAACTTCCTCTATGATATTTTCAACGTGTTGCTTCCCCTTCAATGAAGGAGTGTAAGATAACAGTAGCCAAGTCATCCCTTGGTCAACTATTTCTTTCTTATACACCTGTGAACTGACGGTCGTAATGGTCACTGGAGAAGTCTTAGACCCAGGCCGAGAACCAGGTCGAGACCCAGTTGAACCACTGAAACCACCAAACTGACCCCCACCTCCAGGTTTACCCCCAAAAAAGTTTGAGAAGATGTCTTCCATGCCAAACCCAAATGAATTTGGACCACTGGGACCTCCAAAGGAAAAGGAGAATGACTTGGAACCTCCCTGCCCACCCATGCTCTGCCAGTCACCAGGTCCATAGGTAAAGTGGTTCTGTCCTGGTCCACCATTTGTAAAGTAGGTATATCCACCATGATCTCCAGGAGAACCACCTCCAAATCCAGGATTTCCCTTCTCATCTCCATACGTATCATAATTTTTCCTCTTCTCTTCATCAGATAAAATTTCATACGCTAATCAAAGAAGAAGAAATTAACCGACATTAAGTACAAACTTTGTGGATGTGGCTACTACAACAAGATAGGTATTTAGGAATTGAAGTAGCTTCAACCAAAAAGGAAACAGGAAAGGAAAAAAAAATGAAGAAAAACTAGAGAAGGCAGAAGTCATACCATTATTTATCTCAGCAAACTTTGCTTGAGCTCCCTTGCTTTTATTCTTGTCTGGGTGATATTGAAGAGAGAGCCTAGAGCACATTATTCACATTAGCATGAGTAAGGTAAAAAGCATGTCACACTAGCATTTCCATTGCGAATGCACAAACACATAGCAAAAGCAACCCTAAATTATATATGCCCACTTTTCATAAATGATAAATGAGCTTGGAAACCACAATAAGGGCCAATTATGGCTCGCATTCGGAAGAGCTAAAAGCGCTTTCTGAAAATCAACAGTACTCCTAAGGTAATCCGTCTGGCAGAAAAAGCTACAAGTGCTCCTGGGTCCTAGAAGCACCAACCGAAAGCTTCTCCAGGAAGCACTTGGACTTTTAAGCCCAAGAACTGACTTTTAATGAAAATGTCAATGTGCTTCTAATCAAAGCACTTCTGGAAGCAAATACCAAACGAGCCTGATTATTAATACTTTCGATACCCACCCAAAACCCAAAACAAAAAAATAAAATAAAATTATATATTCTCACTTTCTCAGTGGTTTGGTTTAGCACAATTAATGAAGTACATTATACATAGGGTTGGCGGAACATACTTGTGGAACGCTTTCTGAATTTCACGCTGACTTGCATTCCGCTCCACTCCAAGTACCTGATAACAATTTTAAGCCAATTTCAGAAAAAATGGGTAAATAAGTACAAACCCTAACATCTGCTAAAACTAAAAACCAATTTCAAAATTCTGCTCCTTTTGCACCGTTTCATCCCAATTTCGTCAAATTTTCCTTTCCTTCCAATTTCAAAATCCATAGGGACTTTTCATAATTAAATCTGATTGATTTACATTCAATTCATTCACATTGGACTGGAAAAAGCGGAAAATCTTAAAATTATAAGGAAAAACGAAGAATGTTAAGACTTCGGAAACCGTACCTTGTAAGGGTCTATTGTTTTCGCTTCCATAGTTAAGAGGAAGAAGAGCAACGCGGACACCAAGATCCAGACTCTGAACCGGTTCTCCATATCGGAATCCGAAATTTTACACTGAGATTTTTCGGCTGCGAGCTTCGCGATTTGTTGGATTTTTCGGCTGAGAGCGACGGAGGGAGGAGGAGGAGATTGAAATGGAGGGCTTATAAAGGTGCTTCGCGGGTTCCAAACGAATCCAGACTCTTCGGGGTTTATAAGGCCGTTGGGTACACGTGGCGGTATGACCTGTTCCCACGCAAACTGACCAATGGAATTTCAGAGTTCTTGATTGCGTTAAATGTTACGGAAACGCACCGCCTACACGCGCTTCTGTTCTCCACGCTCTGCGTTTGGGTGATTCAGCGGAGAGGAGTGCCATACGCGCCATTACAATTTTAGCGGCTAACTTTATTTGAAATTAACCACGGGGTCACAAACACAATAGGTTAATCTTATTTATGTAATTAACTTGGTTTTTGCAAGAGTTGAATTTGGACCTACTCACTCACATAAAAATATATCAATGAGCTATACTGCTAAGTTTTTGTGAATAACTAATTACTGTTAAAATAATTTATGTTAATGTACAGATTGAAAACATATCAACATCTATGTAATTAAAGTATCGACAATATTTTCACCAAAAACTAGGTGGGTGTGTACTCATGAGGTCAGGCAGGCTGACTCAAGATTATCTCGTGTGTTTTCATAAGATAATGCAAACATCAAATCAACATTTCTGCAAGTTTACTTGCAAGATCATTTTAATTCTTTAGAGCCTGTTTGGTAGTGTACTTGAATTCAATTTTTTAAACTCAAAAACAGTTTTTGAGTTTTAGGTCTTAAAAACTTGTTTGGTATGACTATTTTCAAAAACAGAACTCAAGACTAACTCAAAAATATAGTCTATTATTTAAAAACATAAAAAGTGAGTTTTTAGAGTTTTTAAACTTAAACTTACTCATTTCTTTTCTCTCCCTCATTCCCTCTCACTCCAAATATATATCTCTCTCTTTTCTTCTTTCTTTCTCCTCTTTTTTTTTTACCTTTTTCGTCTATACTCCAATCCAATCAAGTTTAAGTCGTAAGATTTAAAAATTTTAAATCACAAACCAATCAAGTTTTTGAGTCTTAAAGAAATTTGTTTTCAAGAAATGTTCTTAAGAAATATTTTGAGAAATAATAAAAAATTTCAAATAGGATACCAAACAGACCCTTAGTTTCTTGTTTTTATTCAAATATGAACATGTTTCACTTACATTTCCTGTGTTACTAATATATGGAAGAAAAAAAATGTGTATGTTTCTCCGTTAAATAATCGAATACGAAAAATTAGAAGTTGGTTGATCAGATTCTCCTTCAGTTCCAACTATTTCTAGGTTCTTCATCCTTCTCCTTTGTTAAACAAACATGCTTTCCTCAGTTCAAACTATTTCTAAGTTCTTCATCTCTCTCCTTTGTTAAACAAACATGATCTCATAGTATTCAAAAGCTAATAAAACCTCATCCTCTTGCTTTTCCCATTAGTTCATGCAGTGTTACAAAATAGGGTCATGTTTACCTCTTACGCATTCCTTGTTAATTTCTAACATTTGATCTTCAATTCATTCGCTCCGATAACCGAAAATTTTAATTTCTAACATTTGATCTTCAATTCATTCGCTCCGATAACCGAAAATTAAAAAGACTATGATCCATAAATAGAGGTGAATATCACCATCCTACAATATTGTGTATAGAGAACCACACAGGACCCCTATATATTTCATTCTTTTTCCTCTGAAAAAGCGGAAAACCACAAAGAACCTCGAACTCACAAGTCACAAGCTTTACCTAATATCGTACACCAACTACTAAGATCCCAATCGATACGAAGTGTGTTCCAAAGTTGAGGACAACATGCGGTAACCAAATTCCCAAATATCGTAAATTGCCATACATTTTTATGTAACTTTAAATTTGACGTTAATCGACTACAAAATCTACGAACGTACAAAAACCCACAAGTTCCGGAATTGCATATTAGAGAAAACCCGGCTAGAATCAACGTCTGAACACTATATTAAATTAATTCATATCCAACTTCCAACCAGATACAGTGGGTGGGGACAGAACCAAAATTGAAACACGAAACAAAGGCTCATGCTTGAGATTCAGCACCATTTGTCGTTGCATCCATCGGTTCAGCTTCCGTAGACTCCTCGGGCTTATCGCTCTTCTTACCTGCACCGTGCAAAGACATAAGAATCCAGAGTTTATAAAATGGCCCTACGATCTCTCCAGGACGTACTTAAACCATGATTGATAGACTCATCTAGCTTACCCTTCTTCTTCTTTCCACCACCTTTCTTCTTCTTTGTGGCCAAAGACAACCAGGCTTTGATTTCGGGATCATCTACTTGTTTAGTGGGCTGCAGCTCCTGTACAGGATGAGATGTGATCCGGTCTGACCCATTTGGCATTAGCAAGACGGTGAACTTGATATGAGCAACAAAATCACCTGCAAATCACAAATTCATAGAATCAGACTGATAGAACTAGGATTTCCCGAAAGCCAGTCAAGCGGGTAGATTGTTACCAGGCTTCTCATGCAGGACAGGATATGGCTGCAAAAGCTCGTGGTTGACGCATTCGAGTAAGCCCAGCCTTGCCCTCTTCTCTTCCAAAGCTCTAATGCAAAGAAAAATACCATTAATAAAGCCAGTAAAAGCTGAAGACCTAGCGACAAAATAATTACGGAAATAACATAAAGTTAACAAACCTAGCCGTGAATGGCATGATGGGAAATTTCTGGCTTATTTCGCTGAAAATAAACCTAGAGGCTTTCATCTTCAAGTGGTAGCTCTTGTCAACTGCTCTCTTGTAGATAGTCGTCTCCTTCTCATCCAGCAGCTTAGGCTGCAAATTGACATAAATGTGTTGATTTAAAACTCAAATAATTATATAACATAACAATGACGGTTGGGCTTGCTTTTTGTAACTCCTTTATTACCTTGCCTTCACCTGTGCTTGCAACTATATCAACTGCATAAACTTCGTTCTCCTCAAATTCTGCCTCGTCAACTCTTGTCTCTGGATTAGAAGCACTTAATATGACCTTGTTCCCGTCTATCACAAACTGCTTGAGCTGATGGCTAAGAACACCTTCAACAATTTTGCAGTCGTAAGCTGCTGCAACCTTTTGTATTGCTTCTGTTACATCTTTGTTCTGCAGTCACAAAAAGAAAATAACATAAAAATTCATATAGTATAGTAAAAGAACTAGAAGATAAAAAATTATGCTTTTCTGAACACCAAACAGCAATCCTATGTACATGTTTAAATTGACTACAAATATTGCAAACAGTATGAATTGGAAGACATGTAGGCTAAGTTGAATGACAATTGCACAGACAACAAAATACATCTGCACTAGCACCAAAATGTAGCCAGTCGGTTTAGGCAACAGGGAAAAAGAGGAAATCAATAAGATTCAATTTCCTCGGCAAAGTTGCCTACAAAAATGGATTGATCATTAGGTTTCTCTTTTTGGTTCATATAGTAAAGTATTCAAAGAAAGGCACACCTTAAATGTAAGCTAATTTGAATGATGAATGCACAGACAAGAAATACATCTGCACTATGCACCAAATGTAGCAAGTCAATATAGGCAACAAGGAAAGGAGGAAATTGATAGGATAATCGATCCCTCGGCAAAGTTGCCTAATAAGCTGACATAATAATCCTATCAGAGTAACTATGACATGAAGCTTCAATTGGACATTAGCCCATAGCTTTCGACAAGTATTCATCATATAGAAGCAAGGAACACAATAAATGTATTATGTATGCATAAGTGAAGAAAGTATATTCCAGGAGATTGAAGTGGTGTAGGCTCAGAGGACAACAAGATGAACAAAGTAGATATGTCCAACCAGAGCAACCCATCAATAGCCAAGCATAATATAGGCAACAGGGAAAAAGAGGAAATCAAATTATCATAGATCACCTCGGCAAAGTTGCCTTCAAAACCTCATTCATAAGGAAGACATGTTATTATCACCGTAAATTGACACACATCAGCAGTAGAACAACTTGACATTACTAGCTAAAAGACAGATGGAAACCTAGTGGAGATCTGAGCCTACCAGCTACCATCTGAGAATATGACAAGGCAAAAACTGAAAAAATCAAATAAATAAAATATCCAAGAGGTGGAACTATGACCACTTGACAATTAAATAATATAGATTTCCCCTTCAGTGTAACTATGACGAAAAGCTTCATTTGGATGAAAGTCCATAGCTTATACTAACATTTCATCATCAGGGGGGCAACAAGCATAAAACACATCTTTTCAGGTTACGAAAACCTAAATGCTGTCAATTCAAAGGACAACGTCAAAATAGAAGACCACAAAGGAAAACCGGTTAACTAATGGCCAAGATATCCCATTTCACATCAATAATGATTCAAGCAAACATATAATGCAATCACTAACCATCCTCACATAATCCAGTAACCTATTACAGAAAAAGTATAAAACTCCATGCAAGAAATTACCTTTCTCCCTGGCCTAACAAGCCTTAATGCAACTTCAGCAGCAGTATTAGCAGCTGCAATAACATCAGCAGCCCTTCCTGTGACTGGCCCTGCTTGAAGAACATGAGTATGGGCGACTATGGCAATGAACCCATCAATATGACAGCCCAAATCACTGCAGGAGAACAAAATTCCATCAGTATGCTGGTACGTGGGACATAAAAGTCTAAATCAAATTATCTAATGCACAAGCTATCTTTCAAAAATATCAGAACATACAAAAGTTAGGTTATATGTCAGAACCTACATCTTCAGAATATCGCCTTCTTCCAACACTGACTCGTCACTGGCAAGAGGAGAGAAATGGCAAACAGTGTTGTTCACAGAAATGCAAGTCGGGAAGGCAACGCCTCGTTCGATCTTCTTCTTCAGATTTTTGTACACGTTACCAGTTTGCCTTCATACACAAAAACAACACAACCCATTAAACCATCGCATTACAATAGAGAGAAAAATCAACACAATCCCACAAATTTCCAAAGAAAAACAATAAATTTCCGATGCCAACAAGAAAAATCAACTCATGGGATTATTTAAAAACTGTAAATTAAATATATTGCTTACTCTCTGATGTATGAATCTCCTTTCTCACAAAGTTCCACAATCTTCACCTTCGGTTTGCATTCGGATATTACCAGCTGCAAAGCCTCTGCAAAATTTCCCAAATGCAAATCAATACATTCATCCACAAAAGCATATGAATATACAAAGAGCTAGAAAATTACTGTTAACAATTTCAGCGGCGCTCTTGTATTTGGTGACGACTTCTGGAGATGTGAGATCCAGCTCCTTCTCCTCTCTCTCATCGTCCGACATCGTTCGGAAGCTCTGTGAATTCTCCGACTTCAAAAACCTGAAACATCAAAAATTCGATGAGAAATCGAGAAGCCATCGTCGAAGAACTGCAGTGAAATTAGCATTGGCAATTCGAAAATCAAAAATCGAATGGATAATCTGAGACCTGATTGAGGGAAAATTTGAGGTGCGATGGAGCGGAGTACAGGGGGTGAGGTGAGTGTTTGGGGTTTGGGTTTAATATAGCAGAGAAAAGGACGAATAGAACCGGTACGAAGGTGGCTCGGTAGAGAGAGCTAGGGTTTCAACGTGCGGCTGCGTTTGTTTATGTACGATTTCGCGTCGCAGCTAATGTTAGGGTTTTATTTTGGGAAAATTCGGGAAATTGCCTTTTTTAGAAGGGTAAAAACTTGTCACTTATTACGGTTTAAGAGTATTTTTCTCTGCTTGTAAGCGTAAGATTTTCAGTTCGATCCTTGACAAAGACGAATTTAAATTATACTATTATTAACTCATTATGATGTTAAACTCATATTTCTCTCCTATAGTATATTAATATCGTTTGCTAAAAAAAGATTTAAAAAAAAAGTCAAAAGACTTTTGCCCAACTTTAGTATGCAGTATTCAGTTGGAAGTTTAAAAAAATTTACAAATCCATCGTATTGAATTAAGATTTTAAATAAATTTATAGAAGTGTATAGTTACTCAATTAAAATTTTAAAAGAGTTAACTCTATAGAAATCAAAGTGTATTTATTTCATATTTTAAAGTATTGTACTAGATGTTTTTGCATGTAGGACTCGTATGTGACTAGCTTAACTAATTTTACGTCTATGTAGTACTCGAGCGTAGATTATTATTCTCAGCTTATTCATATAGCTACTTTCTTTGCATGAGACTTGTGTATCTGCATTTTTTATGAACATAGTGTCACATTTCTTGAGATATTTGTAATTTACCCGTATTCTTAGCATAACTGCTTTTATATTTATTATTGTAGTTTTCATACGTATTTGTAATATCTTTTGGAAACTATTCAAATTTTGCAAAGTGGGTTACTATGTTACAAAAAGCAAAGGTTTTAATAAATTTGTATTTTTGTCCACTCAGACTTTTTGTTTTTTTGCTCACTCAGACTTTTTGTTTTTTTGCCCCTCCCCAACTTAGTAGCTATATTATGTGGCAAGCAATAGTTCATTGGGAATTCCAGCATCCACTTCTAATAATGGAGAAAATTTATTTCTTGTTAGTTGTGTAATATCCATTCTACCCAAAATATGAATGTTCCTACCTTTATTGTATTTGTACTTTTATCTGTGCTATAACATGCATTTGTAATAATGATTGACACACCCTGACATGGGAAGGTCGAAGCATGATGGCCATCACCATGAGGTGAAATAACCATAAGGGTAAGTGATGCGAAAAAGTGAATAAATTTAAAACTAATTAGAACTAATAATACTAAATAATGATAGAGTGCACAATCGTGGGTATGACCCACTACAAATATTCAGAGCTTAAAGACAGTAAGGCTACCAAAAAGTAGTCAAGCAACTAAAGTACACTGATTACACAACAGTGATAAGTTCGTACGTCTAAGATCTAAGAGAATGTCAAAACTGCCGAGATTCCTCGAATGCCATAAGAGTACAGCTATCTAGGTCCTGGAGGGGCGAAAAACAAAGTTGAGTGGGTCAGCAAAACAATGTTTATAAGAAAACCTTTATTTTCGAATATACTAACCCCTCGCCGTAAAACAATTATAGTTTCCTCAAAACATACTATGTAAGTATGTAAACAATTATATATAACAGCAACATAACCTGCGATATGCCATAATGTGATATACCAAATGCCACAGTAACATAATCATGTGATAATCAATTATAAACAGTTTGCTCATCATCTAAGCTAGCACATGAGTCGAAATCGCCTAAGGCAATTCTACCCAACAAGACTGGGTGTAATCAATATGTCATAGTACTACGATCACGCGAAGACTGGTGCTTCTGCACCTTCACACACAAGTCGGATTGCCTAATGCAATCTACCCGACATGACTGTCACCTAACTTGGATCCAAGGCGAGCGAATGGTGCAAATGTGAACATTCACGTGAAGGACTGGCCCTGGCCCTGGGCGGAGTACTAACACCGGGGTGCAGCAAGATAAGCATGTACAAATATGTATGAATGTCATGACAGTAATATCTTAACCATATAGCAGCATTTGTCACAATTAATATCACAATAACGATACTTGGCAATATAAGCGTAAAAGTGAATTAAATACTCATTTAGGGAAACTATAAATATGTATAGGTATAAAATAAATTGCCCACTCACAAGTACGTTGCTGGGTCGTAGCCCCCGAGCCTAGCCTGGCCTTGTACGTCCTCGGGATACGTTTTCCCCTATATGTGAAATAACTAAAATATAATTAATTAAAGCACATATACGGAAACCTAAATAAAACCCCCATAGTTTGCTCAAACCTAGGGTTTAAATACATGAAATCGATCTACTCGATGTCACGAACATTCCCAAATTTTTAGAATAAATTTTGGACACCGCACGCGTAGGCCAATGCCGTTAGCTAGCCTAACGCCGTCAGGAATATTCAGTTAAATACTAACAGAAGTTAACGGCGTTACCTGACGCCGTTAGAATATTCGGTCAACTTTGACGGAATATTCCGTCTCCTACTCCGGCGAGCCTCACCATCGCCGCCGTCTGCAACTCGGTTTTTGCCGGATTTCTGAAAAATTTTCAAATGAACATAACTTCTTCATTTCTCAACCATTTTCGACCTACTCTATATGGATTTGAAGCTTATGAAGAGTATAATCGCGTTATACCTGTTTGGAGTCCAAAAAGTGGATAGAGGTGGTCGGAAAACACCTCGAAAATTCCGGCCAAAAGTGAACTTTTTGAAACTTGGTCGTTTCACTTCCAAACTTCTTCCAAATTGTTGTATGAGCCTCAAGGAGTTGCGTAAAAGCTTCCCCAAGCTTCAAAACCCCTTAAATCGCTCAAAATTACGTCGAACTCAACTCGACCGAGTTCGGACCTTCCGAGCTAACGAGTCAAAACTCGTCCATTTCGAATTCCAAGGGTATGGTTGTGATCATGAAGGTAAGAGGAGTACAATGGTGTAGTTTTTGGGTTCAATCTGTGAGGTTTAGAGCTCGTTTATGGAGCTTGTAGAGAAAGAGAGTATACATGAGAAAGAGAAAAGGAAGTGAGAGAGATATTTTTTTTTCTTTGCTTTTTGTGATTGGGTGTAAGAAAATGGGAAGGGATGGGATTGGTGTGTGACATAAGGGTGCACGGGTTGGGCTAAATAGAAGGCTAGGGATAAGGTTTTAGATTTCCCACCGAAAAGGAAATCGAACACTATCCAAAATAGTGATTTCACACTGATAAAAATTCACGTGTACAATTTAAATACGATAGCGAGGAACGAAATAAAAACGATATATAAATATGTCCACGTCATTTGCCAATAAGGGCATAATAGTCAATCCATATAATCGGGGAGAAATTACATAAGAAAATTAGGAACGAGTCGTCACAATGATTCTTCGCGCACTACACTCATCCTTAGATTAATTTAGTTTTAGACTTTGGTTTTAATTTTGTTTCGCACTTTTTACACATCATTGCATGTTATAGTTTCATCACCTCCCAGATGTCAGCCATCATGCCTCGATATTGGTGTCCACTTGGATACCAGGTAGGTGTATCATGAAGTGCTTATTGCAAACACTAATTATGTGCTTCTTGCAAGAATAAGTTTTAAATGTTTTTCAGTATTAACTTGTATTTTTACTAAAGATTGATTTCAAAAAACATTTTATCTAAAACCGTTTTCAGTTATTTAAAACCACTTTCCAAAATAAGCAACACAAAGTGACATTCTAGTTGATGATTCATCGAGTAGGATGCAGGTTTTCCATGATAATTCTGCAAATTTTGTGGAGCTTTTTGCCATTTCATATCCCAATTTTGGTTGGCTAATTAACAAGCCACATATATTAACAAGGCACATATCATAATTCTTGGGTAAGTATGAATTGTTAAAAAGGTGTGGATATGAATTCTTAACAAGCCACGCATCATGATTCTTGGGTTTATTGTTCAACCTAGTTATGCTAACATAAAAATGTTTATGTTGTAATGGGTGTTCTATCTTCATTAGTGACACGGATATGATTTTCATTAGGAAATTTTTTAGAAGTAATTTTGCAAAAAGTCGATGACTGGCGACCTATTATTCAAATTCACAAAAACCACCAATATGCTTTATCATTTGGATTCCAATGACGTCTCTATTACTAATACTCATGATCATGGTCCTTAAGGTTCTACATACAGATATCGGTCTCTAGATCAGAAGCATGCACCACTAATGCTCCTCCGAAGGAACCAGCTCCAAATAACCCAGCTGCTCATTACATTACATTTTGCATAAAAAGATTTATTTTGTTCTACTCAAACATTGTAATCATCCTCTCGTGATGTAAATTCAGTTTTCTCCAATATCTCATTATAAAGTCAAATCAATTCAATAAATTCTGAAGATGTAGACAAATTTCAATGAACAGTATTTATGTAATACGAAAATTATAAGCCCTAGTGTTTTAGGAAATTGCTTGGATATTGGATTGAAATCCATTAAAAGGACTCAATTTCCCAATTTTTTTCATACGTTTATCGTTTAACCATCCTATGCTGGAAATTCATTTTCGTGAATTATAACACACCATGTTCGTGCTACAAAATAAACAAGTACTTTGTGACATAGCATGTTCCTCCTTAGCTTCTGTGGGTTGAATGCATGCTCATAATCTACTCCGAGAACATTTAACAGGTGTCACAACTAGAAAATTTCCCCCTAGTTATTTGATCAAATCTTCCTTATTGCTTGAAATTTGCAGACCTGTTACCACTCTCTATTTTATCGAGCAATTCTTGAGTGCGGACGCCTATATATGGTAGAAAACATACGAGGATGAGGGGCACAAAAAATGTGGTCTTATAGCAGCGTGGTCTAGATGCCCCCACCCTAGAATTTCTCAACTCTAAGAGCAACTCCACCCATGGAGCCTTCTCCCAGGCAATTCACTATGCAATCCACCCTAATGAACAGTAACTGCCTTAAATGAATAGTAACTGCCATAAATGAACAGTAATTGCCATTTGCATCTCCACCCATGGAGCCCTTCCCCCTGGCAATAGGCAATAGGCAGTAATTTACATTCGGATAATAATTTTTAAATCGTTCTCGTTGCGCCACGTGTCATTTTATAAAAAAAAAAAAAACAATTATTTTTACAAATTTTTTCAGAATTTTTTGCAGAATTTTTACAATTTTTTTCGGATTTTTTACATTTTTTTTTAATTTTATTCAAATAATTAATCTCTGCCGTTGGATTTAAAAAAAATTGAATTCCAACACTCCAGATTGTGTCACGTGTCACAAAGGTAACTTTTGTTAATTATTAAACTGTTTTTTCTCTTTTTTTTTTTAATTTCAAATCAGTTTTTTTTTTTGGATCGGACGGCTTTTATTTAAAGGGGTTTTGATCGAACGGACCGTGGGAAGCCACGTGGCTTCCCAACGGTAACTGACACAGACCTGCAAAACCTTTTTTTTTTTCTGACTTTTGGTCGGCGACGCGCCCCACTCGCGAGTGAGGGGCACGCGCTTGACACAAAAAAAATATAAAAATCTGAGGGCCTCGGGCCACAGGCCCGTCAGCTACCCACTCCCTCCCTGCTCGGGCTCCCACACGGCCGGGCTGTCTTTCAGTGGCCCTCGGGCCCTTTGATGCGCCTCTCCCCCGAGTAAGAGCAACGGGTGGAGTTGCTCTAAGTACAGTTACTTTAAGATTAAAACAAAGAAAATTTGATCATTAAAAAATTCGTAACCTTCTCTGAAGTTTTGAAGATGATGGTTCTATAACAATCGATTCTTGATAAAAATTGAACAGAGAACACAAAAATTGTGATTCGGTTGAGACATCCTTGCAATCATATCTGCTACATATGGAGTTTATTTCTATTGAGATGAGAAGTTGCCTATTCTCCTACCGATCATCAAAAATATTGATAAGGTCTTAAAGAACCGGTGTACATTTGGAGAAGCCGAAGAAACTCAAAGAAGAAACGCTAACTGCTAAATTAAGATGAATTGAGGAATGTATTCTTGCAATGGAATTGAAACCCAGAACTAGCAAACCAATTAAATGATGATACCTACAAGGGTGCATTGGGAAGATATCGTTTCTCATACTGTCCTATCACTTGGTCAGCCACAGTCCACACAATGGCCTGCCCGGGTGGTATCCTCATGAGCCGAGGCAGCAGTCCCTTCCACAAAGCTAGAAGCCCTTCCTCTGCGTATATTGTCCTGATACAGTGGACCATGCCCTTGTATTTCATCTTGCCATCAACACCTCGGCTCTGAGCCATCAACCTAGTTTTCACAACATCAAAGGGACCCGTGCAAATGGGGCCGGCTGTGCCTGCAAGGAAACCAGATATCATAGACTGCCATGGCAGCAGGACTCTCCCATCTCCTTCATGTTTCTTCCACAAGAGAACATCAAACGCATTTTTGGCTGTAAACATTGCAGCCTGGTTCGTCCCATTGCGCATAACAGTTGGAGCAGCACCTGACCAGAGCCCACGGAGACCTTCCTCCCGGATGATTGTACGAGCACAGTGAATAGGACCCTTATACTTCAGAAGCCCAGGACTCAATCCTTTTTGTTGCTGTAGTCTAATTTTCACCACCTGCATCAATTAAATTCCAAATCAAGACCAAGCCGACAATGAACACGCATAATATCTTTGTTGTATTGAATGAACTATGTTAGCTTGCACACGAAGATTCATACAGGAGATCTCTCAAGAGTATAACTAACCGACTCAAGCCAACAATGCCATATAACCAGCTAACCATTTCAGCTGTAAACCGAGTATAAAATGCACCTAAGAGCACAATTTTAAACAATCCCAGATCGATGCTTAGAGTTCGTACATGTTTGGACAAAAACTAACAACGAACCGAAGAACTTAAATTAAGTGCAATGTGCGATTGAAAACATAAAAGACGCTCAGTCCCAAAGTAAACAAATTGAATCAGTATCTTCCCCGAATTCTCAATCAGTCACTAAAATCTCAAAGTCCTCGCACTCCAACTGCCTTGCTTCAAAGTTTATAAAATTTAGTTTTTCATTAACTAAATTAAACCACCCCATTGCCAATCATAGACAAAATCCACAGGTAGTAAGAAATCAAATTCAGGCATTCTGACATAGCTACAATGGCTCTAGCAAATGTACTACCTATGCACCTGAGTCCGAATCCCCGTTCACTTACGATTAGATTAGTTTAAAGTAGAATATCGCACGTATAAAATGAATAAAATACCAATTGAAACCCAAAATACGAATCCAATCCACATTACGAAATTCCCGAAAAGTTGTCAGCTTTTTCAATTGAACACTTCAAAACAATGCACATACCTCAAAAGGAGTAACAATGACTAGAGCTTCGAGAACTCCAGCTCCGAACCCAGAAATGAGCCGGCCGTGGTTGCTGACCTTCCCGGTCTTGGCGTCCTTAAACGCGCCCTGCAGCACGGCGTTGGAGCCCATCCGAAGCGCGTACTTCAATGTCAGGTGGGTGGCGAATGGGGTGAGCCCCTTCCAGAGAGCCCTGACGCCTTCGGTGCGGGCGACAGTGGCGCCGCAGTGGACGATTCCCTTGTAAGTGCCGGTCCGGTCGAGCTGGAGCCTGGTCTTGATTACATCGATCGGTTGAAGACACGCAGCCTCCATGATGCCCCCGAGCGAGCCCGACAGCGCCTTCACATACGGCGGAATGGGCGGCTTCTTGGGCGGCGGTGGCGGACTCGTCGGGTTGGGGTTTTCATCCATGTTTTTCGCGAATTCAATTCCAAATTTCGAACTGGATTTGGAAATTGAAATCTGGGTTTTGCGAAGAAGGAGAAGAGGAGGAGAAATTAGTCCTTTCCCTTCTCTTCTTCTTCTTCTTCTTCTTACTAATGAGTGGTAACGTCACGTCACTTCTTCCCAAAGTGAACATGCAGGGATTGTGAGAATAATTAGGGGCTAATTAATTAGTAGTTAAAGTACGTGGATTAGAACATAAACATGTGTTTTTCTGCATATACAAATGTCAAATTGAAGGGTGGAATCTTTTACTTGGAAACGTCATTTGACCAAATTCATGGGATATTTTTAATGTGCTAAAACACGGTTTGGTATCAAGTGTTATATCTAAAGGGTTTAATACTTGAAGAGAAAAACAAATGACTCTTTACTATAATGGTGGAAAGGTATAGATTCAGATTTGATCGATCGCTGATCTAATATCTAATATAATAAAGTCTACCGTTTAATCAAAAATAATAATAATAATAATCTTAAAGAGAAAGTATTTAGAAGTTTTGAACTATTTATATATTGACATTTGACGGCACTCTAAATTCAGGTGGCCTCTGTGTTTCTGGGTCTGATGGCCCGTTTGTTTTGGTGTGCAGGAAGTTTTAGGGCCCGATGATAAAAGCCTGCAAGAGTTTTCAAACTTCATGATTTATGGTTAACCCAAAAAAGAACTTGATGACTTGTGAAGAATGGAAGACCAAGGCCCAATGAGGAAGGGAGGACCAAGGCCCAAGAAGGAGTTGGAGGGGACCCTTTTAGCACATGATAGAGCTTCTTTACAATGTTTAGGGACACAGTGCTAGGCAGACTAGGATGCTCTACCGAGACGACAAGAGAATGATGCTCTAATTAGACTTCCTAACTAGACCACCAACCACCAAAAGGGTGCTCTAATTAGACCAACAGAACGGAATGTTCTAATTAGACCACCAGAGAGCAATGCTAAGCAGAAGGCTAGGCATGTAGTGCTAGGAAGGTAGGACTATGCATGCAGTGTTAGGCATGCATTGTTAGGCCGAGCACTACATAAAGGCACGTTAATCAATACTAAATATTTATGTAGAAATTGACTTTCGTTGTATTTTATCAAAGGAAGATTACAATCTATTTGTGCACAAATTACACAGAAACTATATGCACTTTGGCTCAACATTTACAACATAACGGAAACATAAAATGCTGGCCTTATAACAACATCAACGACAAAATAATATATGCATGCATTCATTGAATTTAAACTATCCTTAACCAGCTTTTAACTATGGTAACAGCCCTATACTACTTACAGCATAAATTTCAATCTGTTACAAAACATATTTGAATTAAGTGCCACTTAGTAGTACTGTTTAATGGTATTTCTCTAAGTAAAGATGCGAGTTTGAACCATATTATTGCTAACTTATTGTGAAGTTCAACTCCCTCTCTTCTCCTTAGTGAAGATAATATCATGTTATAAAAAAAACTTATTGAATTGGGGATAACTGTTGTAATTAACTCCCTATCACTCTGGTATTCTTAAGGTGTGTGGTGGATATGCATGTAGAGAGGATGATTTTGCATATGATCATCTCCTTGGCAACGGTGCGACCGAGTTGAGCAATGGACTCGTGTCCTTCTTACTGCAAGTTAAACAACCGTTTTGACAGAGCAAAGCAGATGCGTGGCATTACCCCAAACCTCTAGGGGCCCCCATCAGCCACGTTCACCCCATCATATGTCACATCCTCCTCTCTCTGCCTCCTCATTCACCTTCCAACCCTCCCTCTATATAACCCTGATTTCCCTCCAAACAGCAACCGAATACCAAAAAGAGTGTTTACTTCATTGCATCAAACTTTGTGAGAACAACTAGAGGTTGGAAATTAAGAAATGGCATCGGAACAGGAAAAACAAGACCCCCAGAAGAGAAAGGAGCTGGACGAGAAGGCAAGGCGGGGAGAGACCGTCGTGCCCGTTGGTACTGGTGGCCATAGCCTTGAAGCACAGGAGCACCTTGCTGAAGGTAACTAATTCATTAAATTACTCGTCTTTCCACCTCTCCCGCGAGAGTGAACTTTTCATGCACATAGTATGTTATATGCAAGGGTAGCAGTATCTCGAGACCTGAAAGTAAAAAAAATCATTCCAGGTGAAAGTAAGTTTTGACATTTAATTACATAGTCTGAATTTTTGTGCGTGGTGATTAGGGCGGAGCCGTGGAGGGCAGACAAGGAAGGAACAGATAGGGGAAGAGGGGTACCATGAGATGGGAAAGAAAGGCGGGCTGAGCGCCACTGACAAGCCCGGAGGAGAGCGTGCTGCTGAGGAAGGCATCAAGATTGACGAGTCGAAGTTCAAGACCAAGAATCGCTGATCATGATTTTGGAGCAGCATGGGTGGCTCCCAAAACTCCAAACCCTCTTTGTTTTTTTAAGTTTCTTGCTACGTCAGTGCCTGTAACATAAAGTTATACCAAGGAACGGTATTTTGCTTATTTTTCCCCTGTAGTAGTGTTACCGATAGTGTCTTTTTGCATAAAGTTGTAGCTAGGAACGGTGTTTTGCTTATTTTTCCCTTGTAGTAGACCACTCTTGTAATCTCCTTGCTTAATTTTAAGGATAAGTCATCTGTTAATGGCATTTTTCCATGGTTTCTAATGTGTTTTCTTCATACGTCCAAGCCTTTTTTCGTGTGCACCAAAATTTTGCTTGTAGCTGTCAGGGAATTCTTGAACGAACATGGTGTATGAGGGCAGATGAGGAAATCGTGCAATATCTTGCAAAATCGTATTTCTAGAGACAGTTGGAGGTGGAAATTTTGAATATTTGACGAGCTAATACTCGAAAAAGAGGGCTTATTACTTACACTAGCATGGTTGTTTGTCACCACAGAAGAATGTCATCTGCAGCATCTGCTGTTAATTTCTTGACTGAATTATTTTCGTCCTTTTTTCTTTGGATTAAACTCTTAACTTTTTTCCTTGAATCATTCAGCAAATTTATCTCAAAAAAAATCCCAATCAGTTGGAAGTTTAAACCCTCTTTTGAAACGTTTGTAGCGCATTACAAAGCCAAGGCAGAAGAAATTTGAACACATGACTCCATGTTTCATACATCTTTCTTCTTATCTCGTCAAACTCAGGCGACAGTACGAACACAGTATAAAATATGGATATGAGAGCGTCTCCTTACGTTCGAGGAAGATGAAAGGAATTGAAGCGACACTATTTAAGTAATTTATTTGTTATCTAAGGTTTTGAGATTATGATTTCATTTTGTTCTAAAAGGGATTCGGATTCCTTTCAATTAAAAACTAACTTTAATGCTACGTAGGGTTACATGTAATTTTGTTTGTTTTTAAACTAGAGTGATAGATAGTTATGTAAAGTTTTAATAAACTGAATTAATATAAGTAATTCTTAGAATTAGAGTTGGTTGCAAACTCTCTAAAACTGATGGCAACTGTCTCTACAATAGAAAGAGCAGTTGCATCGTATAAGTAGTTTGATCCCTCTTCTCAAATCAATGTCTGTTAGGATGCCAAGTGGCACCATCTAGGTTGTACAAGTGTACGACTAGGATGGATAGCTATGTGATAAGATTGTTAGTATTGTTGTAGAATTGGTTGGAGTGTAATCGGTTAGTCGGTTAGTCGGCTACTCGCACAACAAGTGGCGAATTAGTATATAGAGAGAGAGAGCTGTAAGAGGAAGGTGTGTAATTGCTTTGTGATTGAATGTAATACAGAGATTGTATACGATAAATGAGGAAGTAGAGTTTGGGTCATAACATTTGGTATCAGCCAGCGTTTGATCCGCTTAAGCCTTCATTGTTGTATGACGCGCCAGGCCTCGAGGAAAGCCATGGATACTCGTTTGTCTGACCTCGAAACCACGATCGAAGATCTCCGATCGGAGCTCAAAGCGGAGATCAAAGCCAGTCAAGACTTGATTTTGCAACAACTGCAATCATTGGCAGCAAAGGGCAGTGGGGGATCGTGTGGGGAATCATCTGAGGCAACTCCGCCGAATCCCAATTTTGCGGGAGGGATGAACCCTAATCCCAATTACAGTCGCCAAGATCTGGGTTCAAGTGCTGGTCGGCCACCGTTTTTGAGGATGGATTTTCCCAGATTTGTAGATGGAGATGATCCATTGGGGTGGGTGTATAAGGCTGAACATTATTTCGATTTCTTTGCTATCGAAGACTCGAAAAAGGTGAAATTGGCATCGTTCCATATGGAAGGAGAAGCGTTGCAGTGGTTCCAATAGGCGAATTGTCTCACTCAATATCCTTCATGGGGTGAATTCACGAGGGTTTTTTGTCAGGAATTCGATCCGTCAGAATTCGACGATTGTGCAGAAAATCTGGTAAATTTGAAGCAAACAGGTCTTCTCAGGGATTATATCGTGGAATTTCGAAGATTGTCCAATCGAACTACGGATATGAGTCCTGCAATTCTCAAATCCTGCTTTATTGGGGGATTGAAAGCGGAATTACGCCATGATGTGAAGTTGCTTAAGCCAAGAAATGTCCTTGAAGCTGCAGCCTTTGCCCAGCAAGTGGATGCTAAGCTATCAGATTTAAAGGTGAAGTCCTTTCATAGAGCTCCTTCATTTCAACCTACATTTCGATCCCCTACTTCACAGAATGTCATGAATTCCACAGTTCTCGATAATCGTTCCAAGAGCCCTTCGGTGAGGCGATTAACCCCTGAAGAAGTTGATCACTGTCGCAAGAATGGTCTCTGTTTCCATTGCAAGGAAAAATATGGGAGGGGTCACATATGTGAGAAGAAACAACTGCTTCTTATAGATGTTCAAGATTCTGGTAATGTGGAAGAAGAAATGCATGATTTCATCGAAACTGAGGAACCTTAGATTACTGTATGTGCTTTGTTTGGCACTCCTGCACCTCCTACCATTAACACAATGCGCGTTCAAGGGTTCATCAAGAATTGTCCAGTTACAATCCTCATTGATTCTGGCAGTTCTCACAACTTTATTGATCTGAGTTTGGTTAAACGAATGAGGTATTCATTGGATACAGGACATATATTCAATGTTAAAATTGCTGATGGTGGAAAAGTGGCCACAAAAGGAACCTTGAGCCAAGTTTCTGTTAAGATTCAACAATTTAGTTGCATGACTGATTTGTATGCTATTCCATTAGGGGGTTGTGATATAGTTTTTGGAGTACAATGGTTAAGAACTTTGGGTCCAATTCTGTGGGATTTCGACAAGATGTACATGAAATTTTCCAAGGGCTCGCAAACATTTTGCATTTCAAGTCACAGTTCTTCCTTGCACCAGATTGAGGATGTGTCTGTCTCACAGATGCAGAAGCTTATGCAGCAGGAAACCACGATTGGAGCTTTTCTGTACCAATTGGAAGCACCAACTGGGGGGCAAGCTACAGATAAACACTTACCTCAGAATTTGTCTGCTCCACAGCAGCAAGAGTTACAATCCTTACTGGAAACTTATGAGGTATTGTTCCTTACTCCAACATCCTTACCACCACATCGTATGCATGATCACAAGATACCTTTACTTAGTGGCAGCAAAATCCCTAATTGTAGACCCTATCGATATGGCCCAGTACAGAAGGCAGAGATAGAGAAATGTGTTAGTGAGTTACTGCAATCTGGTTTCATTCGAATTAGTAACAGTCCTTACTCATCTCCTGTTATTTTAGTACGCAAGAAAGAGGGTACATGGAGGATGTGCATGGACTATAGGGCTCTCAATTTGATAACTATTAAAGACAAATTTCCAATTCCCCTAATTGATGAATTACTGGATGAATTGTATGGAGCTCAATACTTTTCTAAGTTGGATTTGAGGGCAGGGTATCATCAAATAAGGATGCACCCAGATGATGTAGAAAAGACAGCATTTAGGACCCAAACCCATGAGTATTTTGCTCATCCCTAATCTAGGACACTGTAGTTAAAAACTTTAGCCAAAATATTGCATAGTTCAGAAGAAATTAAATACCATTCCAAGAAATAAATGAGCGATAGTAAGTGGAGCACAAACAGCACACTATGGAAGTCAATTTTCAAGAAATTTACCTGGGACAAAACCAAGTGTCTGGCATATTTTTAGGGCCTGCTTATGCTGACAAATCATCCCAAGAATCTTTCCATTATGAGTTTTTGGTTATGCCGTTTAGGTTGACAAATGCCCCTGCAACATTTCAATGCTTAATGAATGAAATATTCCGACCCTATTTGAGGAAATTCATATTGGTCTTCTTTGATGATATTTTAGTCTACAGTACATCATGGGAATCTCATTTGCACCATCTCCGGACAGTTTTTGATATATTACAGAGTCATTCCTTGTTTGTTAAGAAGTCGAAATGTGCTTTTGCCCAAGATAAAGTTGAGTATTTAGGTCACATTGTGTCCAAAGAAGGCGTGGCTGCTGATCCTTCCAAACTAGACTCTATTGCAAAATGGCCTTTTCCTACTTCTGTCAAAGCCTTGAGAGGGTTTTTGGGTCTGACTGGTTATTACAGAAAATTCATCCCTCATTTCGGAAGAATCGTGGGTCCATTGACCACCTTAACAAAAAAGGACAGTTTCCGTTGGACTGAAGAGGCTACCACAACTTTCAATACTCTCAAAACTGCTATGCTATCACCTCAGGTCCTTGCCTTACCTGACTTCAACAAACCGTTCATAATCGAAACTGATGCTTCCGGTTTTGGGATTGGAGCAGTTCTACAACAGGACGGAAGACCGATAGCTTTCACTAGTAAGGCTTTGTGTCCAAGGAACCAACAATTATCTGCGTACGAAAGAGAGCTGTTAGCCATTGTTCATGCAGTCACCAAATGGCAATCATACTTAGTTGGTAACCATTTTATTATTCAAACTGACCACCACAGTTTGAAATATTTTCTTCAAGGGCGAGCCAATACCCCATTCCAGAAAAAATGGGTGTCCAAGCTTATGGGATTTGACTATGAGATTCATTATCGACAAGGCAGTGATAACCTAGCTGCTGATGCACTGTCAAGGAATCCAGAGGGTATTGAATTAGCTGCGTTAGAATGGTTAAACCCTGCGGAATGTTTGGCAATCTCCTATCCTTATTCTCAGTGGATGGATGAACTACGACGACATGTGGAGACGGATCCTTGGATACTGCACAAAATACAGCAGGTCTTTACCAACCCTGAAGCTACGGAAATTGTGGGAAATCTCAGATACCAACTGGATAATGGGTTTTTGAAATTCAAGCACAGAATTGTTCTAAGTCCTCAAAGCTGTTGGAGAGAAATTTTTTTTGCAGAACATCATGCGAGTCCTATTGCTGGCCATGAAGGCTTTCTCAAAACTTATAAACGGATCTCTCGATCTTTCTACTGGGAAGGTATGAAAAAATACATTAAAGAAATGGTGTCTAGTTGCTCCATCTGTCAACAGAACAAGTATGAGACATTATCACCTCCTGGATTACTGCATCCACTTCCTATCCCTACCAAAATTTGGGCTGACATTTCCATGGATTTCATCGTGGGATTGCCTCCTTGTAAAGGGAAGACCGTAGTATGGGTGGTGGTTGATCGATTATCTAAGTATGCCCACTTCTTGGCACTTGCTCATCCTTATTCCGCCACGACGATTGCTCAACTGTTTGTGGATCACATCTTTAAATTACATGGGATGCCTAATTCCATTATTAGTGATAGAGATCCGGTCTTCATGAGCAAATTTTGGAAGGAGTTCTTCACAATTCAAGGCTCTAAACTGTGTTTCAGTTCGGGTTACCACCCTCAAACAGATGGCCAAACTGAGGTTGTCAATAGATGCCTTGAGACATATTTGAGGTGTTTTTGCAGTCTTCAACCAAGGAAATGGGCTATGTGGTTGTCTTGGGCAGAATGGAGTTATAACACAGGTTATCACACGGCTACGAAGATGACTCCGTATGAAATTGTTTATGGTCAATCACCTCCACTTGTTTCCTTTTACGACAGTGGCACTACTAAGGTTGCTTCAGTTGATCAAACCTTACAGGAACGAAATCGAATATTAGTGGTATTGAAGTCTAATTTGCAGGCTGCACAAAACCGAATGAAGGTTCAAAGTGATAAAAAGCGAACTGAGCGGGTTTTCGAGGTGGGAGATTGGGTGTACCTTCGACTTGTACCTTATCAGTTCATGTCCTTATCCTCTCACTCAGTTCACAAACTGCAACCCCGATTCTATGGACCTTTTGAAGTCTTGGCGAAGATAGGACCGGTGGCCTATAAATTGAAATTACCAGAGACCTCCAAACTTCATCCTGTTTTCCATGTTTCCTGTCTAAAGAAGCACCTGGGTGATCAGGTGCAATCCTCTGTGCACTTACCAGTTATTACTGAATCTGGCATATTACAGGATGTACCAACGGCTATTTTGGAAAGGAGAATGGTGAAGAAGGGTCATACTGCTGTTTCAGAGGTACTCGTGCAGTGGCAGAATCACACCACCGAAGATGCTACATGGGAGAATTACCATGAACTCAAATCCAAATTTCCAGATATTGTCCATTTATAAAGATCTGTGTAATGGCTTCTCAATGTAAGCACTGTGTTTCAATTTTAGGATCAGTTTGAAGGGGGGGTATTGTTAGGATGCCAAGTGGCACCATCTAGGTTGTACAAGTGTACGACTAGGAATGATAGCTATGTGATAAGATTGTTAGTATTGTTGTAGAATTGGTTGGAGTGTAATCGGTTAGTCGGTTAGTCGGCTACTCGCACAACAAGTGGCGAATTAGTATATAGAGAGAGAGAGCTGTAAGAGGAAGGTGTGTAATTGCTTTGTGATTGAATGTAATACAAAGATTGTATACGATAAATGAGGAAGTAGAGTTTGGGTCATAACAATGTCGTACTCGTATAGAAAGAGCAATTGCATCGTATAAGTAGCTTGATCTCTCTTCTCAAATCAATGTCGTTCTCGTATGATTGTTAGTTCTATTGAGAGCAAGGAACACTAAATAAGTTTAGAGAAGGGAAGATCAAACACTCAACCTTATCGTGATGTCTTCCACTACAAGTTAATCTTATCTCTAATTAGGGTTTACTGGAATATGAAAACGTAGATTAATTGCTTGAATGTTATGATTTCTAGATGATGATAAATAAAGGTTTACAAGTTACTGAAAAAAAAAAGATTGAAATTGAATCCGCACTAATATCCATAACTATAACTATTTTTTGCCGACTCAGTTCCTTCATTAGATTTGATTCACAAACTGGAGAAATTTTTAGTTAGTGGCGAGAATACGGGTGTACACCACATGTTTTTATGTAAGTGATGAGAAATTTTATTTTTTTAATTTATTAACTTTTTAACATACATATCTTAACATTTATATAACGACACGTGATGTACCATTCTGTGTGACGATCATACTGAAAAATCTCTCCGCAAACTTAATATTTTGTTTTTAATATGTCATTTATTTATCTTACTACTCACTCAGTGCTAGATACGTTAAAGAGAGATCGATAATCATTTGGAATCTACAGGCAAGCGTGCGGGTGCACTGTAGCAGCACATTGCTTACCGTGAAACCAAGATATAGAGTTATAGCAGTGATCAAGCCATGGATCGTGGCACATTCTCCGGTGCAACTTCTTCACTGACCAAAACACCTACGTGGCATAAACCCAATGCTCCGAACCTCCCCATCAACTGCGTTTACCCCACTACGTGTCACTTCCTCGTTCCTTTGGCCTTCTCACTCACCTTCCTTCCCTACGCCTATAAAAACCACCATTGCCATCCATTTTAACTTAAAAGTGTGAGACTAAAAAGAAAGAGTGAAGAACTAGAGTAATGGCATCCGAAAAGGAAAGGCGAGACCTTCAGAAAAGGCAAGAACGGGACCAAAAGGCGAGGCAGGGAGCGACTGTCGTCCCTGGTGGAACCGGCGGCATGTCCCTCGACGCTCAGGAGCACCTTGCTGAAGGTAAATCTTAAAAACAAGCATCCTAAATTTCCATTTACTATATTTAGTCTTTTGTACCTGGGCAATGATGTGTCTGTATGGTGTTGAAGGACGCCACCGTGGAGGCGAGGCAAGGAAGGAGCAGCTGGGAAGTGAAGGGTACCAGGAGATGGGCCACCGTGGAGGCGAGGCGAGGAAGGAGCAGATTGGACAGGAAGGGTACCAGGAGATGGGCAAAAAGGGCGGGCTCAGCACCAAGGACAAGTCCGGAGGAGAGCGTGCTGCCAAGGAAGGCATCGAAATTGACGAGTCCAAGTACAAGACGAAGAGCCGCTAATATGGATCATTATTCATTAAGCACTTTTTCTAGCTCCATGTCTGTTACTTGTAGTTTTTTATTAGGGTTTCTAGGTTTCATTAGGGTTTCTAAGTTTAGTTTAACTAGGTTTTTAGGATGCATGGCGTCTAGTGTTTTGTTCTTCGTAGGTGGTTGTTGAAAGAATGCTGGTTGTCCAAGTATGTCCAGCGCCAGAAATCATACATCCACCGCGTCGTCTTTTGTATCTAAAGCTGGGCTCCGAGGAGCTTCTTTACCTGTTCTGTCTAATGTGTGAGTTTGTACTTTTTGACTTTCTTGTAATTGTATCGATAAGCGACTCAATGGTACTTCTACTACAAACGTCATGTGCATTCCCAACTCAAATCACAGTAAATCCGAGTTTCGAAATCGACATAACGATCCATCGTAAGAGTGCAGTTAGATTGTTGGGGTTGGTGTTCAAAGTTGTACGATCTGTATTTATGATATAGTAAAAGATTCTAATCTCTAATTCTAAATGGAAACAATCTAATGGCAGAATTCAATATCCTATGTTTCATGTATCTTTCTTCTTATCTCATCTAACTGTTGAGGCCTGGACTTTGTTCGAGTTGGTTGACAGCCTTTCAAACAACCTAGAAACGAGGCTACGAGGTTTGGTCCAACGGTGAAGTACTAGGCTCAATGGTTTGGTCGAGTTCTAACGAAAGTACGATTATTTGTGAATCAGGAATGGGTTCTGGTGTGGTCCCACTACTACAATATTAGCTTTAGCTGGCGGATGATGGTGGCGGATATTAGAAAACTCCTGTCGGATAAATAAAATCCGACACATAATTTAATTAGTGGCGGATATTAGAAAAATCCTGTCGGTTATATCCGACATAAATTCCTGGCGGATATTTACTGTCGGATATAACAAAAATCAGGATTTTTGAATCCTTTTTTTAAAATATTTTTTACATATTCTGGCGGTTTTAAGTTAATGGTGGCGGTTATAACCGACAAAAATGAAAATTTTATTATTTTAAAATGTTATATTGATAAAAATAAATAAATAAACACATATTTTAAATTTTTTTTCCACTCATGATCCTAAAGTCTAATGAACCCAATTCCCAAGAGCCATAAATTTTCTGAGAGAATAATAACAACAGACTACAATTTGAAGCTCTATTATTTTTGTAATAAGGATTATGCTCCCTCACAGGCAAGATACAAAGAAATTCAAACAATTTTTTTCAATGCGTCACAAAGCACATTGTCTGGCACATAAACACACATGAACATCTGGTGTACTCTATCATGTCTGATTTTATTATTTTAAAATTTTATTATGATTAAAAATAAATAAACACATGTTTTAAATATTTTTTATACTTCCATTAAGTATAAAATACGATTTATCCACTAGTGTAAATATTTTAAATTGAAGATCGAATTCATTTATTGCATTCTTATAGGGTCGAGGAGTGTAGCTGCAAAAAATCATCAAAATCGAAGCTAAAATAACCGTTAAATTGTGATTTTTCGTTTATAACCATCGAAAACTTTTGTTTTGTTACCTAATCTTTGAATGTTTGTTTTTTGCGATTTTTTACGTATGCGATCTTGGAGTGTGTACAAATAAGTTTGACGGTTGGATCGTTGAAAAAAGTTTCGTATAATGCGTATCGCATCAAAACGATTAAACCAACACTTCGAGTTACTGTTATACTTCCTCATCAAGTATAAAATAAGATTTTGTGGTATCCACTAGTGTAAACATTTTAAATTGAAGATCGAATTTGTTCAATGCATTCTTATAGGGTCGAGGAGTGTAGCTGTAAAAAATCATCAAAATCGGAGCTAAAGTAACCGTTAAATTGTGATTTTTCGTTTATAACCGTCGAAAACTTTTGTTCTGTTACCTAATCTCTTAATGTTTGTTTTTTGTGATTTTTTACGTATGAGATCTCGGAGTGTGTACAAACAAGTTTGACGGTTGGATCGTTGAAAAACACTTCGTAGAATGCGTATCGCATCAAAACGATAGATTAAACAAACACTTAGAGTTAATGTTATACTTCCATTAAGTATAAAATATGATTTTTGTATTATCCACTATTGTAAATATTTTAAATTGAAGATCAAATTTATTCATTACATTCTTATAGGGTCGATGAGTGTAGCTGTAAAAAATCATTAAAATCGGAGCTAAAATAACCGTTAAATTGTGATTTTTCGTTTATAACCATTGAAAACTTTTGTTCCGTTACGTAATATCTGAATATTTGCTTTTTACGATTTTTTACGTATGCAATCTCGGAGTGTGTACAAATAAGTTTGACGGTTGGATCGTTGTTTAAAGTTTCGTAGAATGCATATCGAGTCAAAACGGTAGATTAAACAAACACTTAAAGTTAATGTTATACTTCCTCATCAAGTATACAATAAGATTTTGTGGTATCCACTAGTGTAAACATTTTAAATTGAAGATCGAATTCGTTCAATGCATTGTTATAGGGTCGAGGAGTGTAGCTGTAAAAAATCATCAAAATCGGAGCTAAAGTAACCGTTAAATTGTCATTTTTCGTTTATAACCGTCGAAAACTTTTGTTCTGTTACCTAATCTCTTAATGTTTGTTTTTTGTGATTTTTTACGTTTGCAATCTCGGAGTACGTACAAACAAGTTTGACGGTTGGATCATTGAAAAACACTTCGGATAATGCGTATCGCATCAAAACGATATATTAAACAAACACTTAGAGTTAATGTTATACTTCCATTAAGTATAAAATATGATTTTTATATTATCCACTATTGTAAATATTTTAAATTGAAGATCAAATTTATTCATTACATTCTTATAGGGTCGATGAGTGTAGTTGTAAAAAAATCATTAAATCGGAGCTAAAATAACCGTTAAATTGTGATTTTTCGTTTATAACCATCGAAAACTTTTGTTCCGTTACGTAATATCTAAATGTTTGTTTTTTACGATTTTTTACGTATGCAATCTCGGAGTGTGTACAAATAAGTTTGACGGTTGGATTGTTGAAAAAAGTTTCGTAGAATGCATATCGAGTCAAAACGGTAGATTAAACAAACACTTAAAGTTAATGTTATACTTCCCCATCAAGTATACAATATGATTTTGTGGATCCGCTAGTGTAAATATTTTAAATTGAAGATCGAATTCATTCAATGCATTCTTATAGGGTCGAGGAGTGTAGCTGTAAAAAATCATCAAAATCGGAGCTAAAGTAACCGTTAAATTGTGATTTTTTGTTTATAACCGTAAAAAACTTTTGTTCTGTTACCTAATCTCAGAATGTTTGTTTTTTGTGATTTTTTACGTTTGCGATCTCGGAGTGTGTACAAACAAGTTTGACGGTTGGATCGTTGAAAAACACTTCGGATAATGCGTATCGCATCAGAACGATAGATTAAACAAACACTTAAGAGTTAATGTTATACTTCCATTAAGTATAAAACAAGATTTTGTGTTTATCCACTAGTGTAAATATTTTAAATTGAAGATCAAATTTATTCATTACATTCGTATAGGGTCGAGGAGTGTAGTTGTAAAAAATCATTAAAATCGAAGCTAAAATAACCGTTAAATTGTGAATTTTCGTTTATAATCGTCGAAAACTTTTGTTCCGTTACGTAATCTCTAAATGTTGTTTTTTACGATTTTTGACATATGCAATCTTGTTGACGGTTAGATCATTGAAACTCGTTTAGTAAAATGCATATCTCCGTTAAATTAGCCTAAATTTTGAAGTGGGAAAAGTAATTTGTGCTAAATTTTTATTTATGTTTTTCAATTATTGATTAGACAATATTTAGTTTGTGTGATGACATTTTCATTGTACAATTCTCTTTTTATTTCTTTATCGCATATTTTACATAGATTATTATCTATTAAACCAAAAATATAAAAATTATCTATTAAACCAAACAATTTTTTATTTAATTTTTAAAACATATTATATTTAAATACATATTATTTATTTATTTATTAAACCAAACAATTATTATTTTATTTTTTAAAATCGTAACAAAATTTTTGGGGGGAATTTAAAATTTTCAGAGGGAATTTTGGGGGGATTTTTGCCGCCATTTTTTTTTCTGTCGGTTATAACCGACATTAATGAAATGTTTCTATCGGTTTTTATTTTTAAAAAATGTTTATGTCGGTTTTAACCGACAGTAATGAAATTTTTCAAAATAAAACCCCTCCATCTCTTCCTCTCGCCGTGCTTCTCCCTTTCTCATTTTCTTCTCTCCTCATTTACTTCCAGTTCGAATATGGTGAAGAAGAAGGTAACACTCTCTCTTTCTCTCTGTGTCTCTCTCTCTCTATGTCTCTCTCTCCCCCCTTTGTCTCTCTCTCTCTGACTTGAAGAATTTTGTGTTGTTTATTTCAGTGGGTTGGATGATGTTGGTGGTGGTGCTACGAGCGGATGTCGTCGCTCAGAACGGTTAGCACAGCATTATGGTGCTGATGCTGCAACCCAGATGCGGAGGTGGAGCATAATAGCAGGAGGTACGGACCGAGATAACCCAGAAAAGGTTTGCTGGGTTTAGAGTTAGATCAGTGATGCAAGCATGGAGTGGTTTGATGGTGAGCTTGCATATTCGTGATCAGAGTAATACGACCCTCTAATAGCACACACATGGCTCTTCCCAGCAGCAGTATGAGAGTAAGCAGTGGACTTGAATGGTAGAGGAACAAGATCTATACCTGGGGAAACGGAGCTCCAACAGTACCCCTGGGAGGTGTTCGCTAAAATACCACAAAGAAAATTTTCACCACCGGAGAGAGCAGCCATCGCCGGAATGTTGCTGAAAGAGGCGGAGGACTAGGATGACGCCGAAGACGACATCGATGGAGAGCTGTTGAACCACGTCCTGCTTACCCGCTAGCGTCTATGGCGCAAAAGAAGCCATCTTTTGCAGAAAGAGGCCGACAAGATTAGGAGGTACAGACCTTATCTAATGGTGAATGAGAAAGTCAAATAACAAAAGAACCCATCTTTTCCAAAAGTGGCCGACAAGCATTATGGTTTGATGCAGAAATGTTTTTTTTTTATTATTAATATATTTTCTGTCGGTTTTAGCCGACAAGATTTCTTTTATTTATTCTTATTTATAAACTCTCTGTCGGTTATAACCGACAGAATTTCTGGCGGTTTTTGTACTTTCTGTCGGTTTTATCCGACGTAAATTTCCTTATTTAATTATTATTAATATATATCCTGTCGGGTATATCCGACAGGATTTCTGTCGGTTTTATTGTATTTTCTGTCGGAAAATTCATTTCCTGACGCTGGCAAATCTGTCGCTTATTATATCCGTCACTGCGTCCATTTTCTGTCGGATTTTGCTTAAAATCCGACAGTAATTTAAGTTTTTTGTCGGTTTTTGGACCGCCAGTTATAGATAATTTTGTAGTAGTGTCCGAGTCCTAGATGAAGTATATTGTTCGAAGATCAGGGTTGATTCTGGTGTGGCCAAGTCTTAAGACGAGAAAGAATGGTTCAAGGATTATATATGATTGGATTCTGAATCTGACTCTCCTAACGATTGAATTAATATTAAGGGTGAAATGTCGATTTAGTCCCTGAATTATCACCTCGGTGAAAATTAGGTCCCTGAATTATTTTTTCAGTAAAATAAGTCCCTAAATTCATTAGAAATTGCTAATTTCATCCCTTCTATTATATTCAAAGCTATTTTATCCATTTTTTCGTCAGCTCAACTCACTTGACACACTTTAGAGTGTAATACCATCATTTTATTGTCTATAAGCCCTTGACATTTCTTATAGGTTGCGAATTTATGTCTAATTTACCCTCAAAAGTTAACTTACACTATTTCATTATGAAAAACTACCAATTTATCCTCCAAAGTTAACTCCATACACTATTTCTATATGAAAAACTACTAAGCTACCCTCCAATGTGTATCACATGCAAGTAACGTGACTTAAATTGACGAAAAATTAAATATAGTAGCTTCGAATATAACATTAGGGATGTAATTGACAGATTTTTATAATTCAGGGACTAATTTTTCTGAAAAAATAGTTTAGGGATCTAATTTTCACTAAGGTGATAATTTAGGGACTAAATTGGCAGTTTACCCTAATATTAATAATTCAGGTTCAGAATCTTGTCTTCCAGTTTTAGAACCCAAGGCCGAAGAGTGAATTAATTACATAAATAAGACCAAGTTCAGAATCTTCAGTTTGAACTGTCTTCTATTTTACAAAGTTGAGAGTGTTTTTTCTTCGATTGAAGTTGAATCGAAAGTTGAGAAGTGTTTCTTCCTCGACTGAAATTGCTCGATTCATAAGTTAACCGAGAGTGTTTCTTCTTCTTCCAAAGTTGCTTCGATTCATAAGTCAGCAGAGCAATTTACCACGTCACTAAAGTAATACTCACTCGACCGAGCTCAGTAGAGAATTGGCACGTTGTATCACCATTCAAGTTGTTAAATAATTCTTAATTACTTCCACTTGCGTGTGACGTAGACTGTAATTGTTGGTGCAGTATAAAATATGGATATGAGAGTCTTCTTATGTTGAGTATGATGGAAGTAAAAAAAAGGGCACTATTCAATAAAGAAAACGTGTATTATAGGAAGAGTAGATTTGATAGTGACGACGATGTGAGTAGAATTAGAGAAGCGATGAGCCATGAATGAAGCCATGGACTCGTGGCATTTTCCCTGCAACTTCTTCGCTGACAAAACACCTATGAGCCTACGAGGCATTACCCCAAAGCTCCAAACCTCCCCATCTGCCGCTTTTACCCCCATTACGTGTCACCTCCTCCTCCCTTTGGCCTCCTCACTCACCTTGCATCCCTACCCCTATGAAAACCACCATTTCCATCCAATTTAACTCATAAGAGTTTTGTGAGATTAAAAAGAAAGAGTGAGAACAAGAGAAAGCTAACTTCAATAATCGAGTTAATTGATATTTCTGGTATAATAGATGTTATCACACGTACAATCATTACTCGATTCGACGGAATCCTTAGATCTTAAAGGGGCCTTCTATAATTTCGTACGTGAAATGGCATCCGAACAGGAGGGTCTCGTCGACAGAATCCTTTGATCTTAAAGGGTGTCTTCTATAATTTCGTACGTGAAATGGCCTCCGAACAGGAAGGCGAGACCCTCGGAAAAGGCAAGAACTGGATCAAAAGGCAAGGCAGGGAGAGACCGTTGTCCCCGGGGGAACCAGCGGCAAAACCCTCAACGTTCAGGAGCACCTTGCTGAAGGTAAATCTTAAAACATGCACCCTAAATTACCTTTTACCATGCGTAGTTTTTTGTACCTGGCTTGTGATGCGTGTGCATGGCCCTGAAGGACGCCACCGTGAAGGCGAGGCCAGGAAGGAGCAGCTGGGAAGTGAAGGGTACCGGGATGTGGGCCACCGCGGAGGCGAGGCAAGGAAGGAGCAGCTGAGAAGTGAAGGGTACGGGTAGATGGGCCACTGCGGAGGCGAGACTAGGAAGGAGCAGCTTGGTCGAGGAAGGAGCAGGTCAGTCATAAGGGGTACCGGGAGATGGTTCACCGCGGAGGCGAGGTGAGGAAGGAGCAGCTTGGTCATGAAGGGTACCAGGCGACGGGCCACCACGGTGGCGAGGCGAGGAAGAAGCAGCTCGAACATGAAGGGTACCAGATGGGTCGCCATGGAGGCGAGGCGAGGAAGGAGCAGATTGGACAGGAGGGGTACCGGGAGATGGAAAAAAAGGGCGGGCTCAGCACCAAGAACAAGTCGGGAGGAGAGCGTGCTGCCGAGGAAGGCATCAAAATTAACCGAGTCCAGGTACAAAACGAAGAGCCGCTAACATGGATCATTAACCAGTGCTTCCAAGCTCAAGGCATCCGACTTGTAGTTTTTGTTATTAGGGTTTCTACGTTTTATTAGGGTTTGGAAGTTTGGTTTCACTAGGGTTGCAGGAGTGCTTGGTGTCTACTGTCTTTGTCCTTCGTATGTGGTTGTAGTATGAGTGCTTGTCGTCCAAGTATGTTTTCAGCGTCGGAAATCATACACATGCCGCGTCCTCTTTGTATCTAAACCTGGGCTTGTCCAGCTATACAGCTATCATCATCGGCGCCGCATGGGGAATTGGGAGAAGCAAGAGACAGTGCTACCGAAGAAGGCCTAAGTTGTGTTTGCGATATTTACAGCAGTAACCTCCATTTGAGAAGGCAGTAACGAAAAACACAAGATAATTCTTAACCGTCGGCGTCAACAAAACTTTGCCATTACAAGTGAAGAAGACATACTTTGATATTGATTCTTCTACCTGACTAGCATAGCACTGCATCAGGTGGTCGTGTAATTTTTGATCTCTCTCTTTTCTTCACATCTTTTGCCCAAGTGCTTCAAAATGTTAATGACTTGTCGCCAACGCTGTTACTAAAAGACCGAGCACAAGAAACGGCTGCGCACTTGCCTGGAATACACGCAGAGCAAATTTGAATCTCTCATTCTTCGATGGTACAAAATTGGATATTTAAGTAAGGGTTTGAAGGAATGAAAATCCTAGAGCATATCAATGGATAACATAAATTGCGGAATTTAACGGCTGAACATGCGCTCAAGAATCTAATGGAAATAACGGATGAATCTGAACCATTTAAAAGACAATGTAGGCTCTTGAAAGAATACCTGATATTTAACATCATACTTGACAGGGTCTTTGAGAAAGTACTTGAACTGCACAGCACAAATTGCATAAACAGGGTACTTATGAGCTATCATGTCTATCAAAATCTGTCTTTTAAAACCGGGAAAAGAAACATTTAAGATTTAATATAAAATTAGCATAAGATTACGTTTAAATTAGCATAAGATTACGTTCACCATTCAGCAGAATCAACCGTCTTTTAAAAAGAGATGTACCTGGAAAAAGACTTGGGGAGCTATCAAAGCAAGGAGAGCTAATGCATAATATGGTTTACCAGCCCACAGCAGATAACCTGCAAACCAGTCAATAAACGGCACGATGAATTGTCCTCATTTGTACCATTTGTACGATTAACTCTAATTTGTATTCAAAACTACGACAGGACGATCGAAACTATCATAAACAACAAAATCCAAAAGTCTGATAATCACAGCAATCAGCTTCAACGATCTGCTTAACGAAGATAACATACCAGCGACCGATAACTGAGTGATGTCAATGGCGCCAACACAAATCCATTTGGCAGTTTCAGAACCAAAAGCTACAGGGAGTGACTGCAAACAGGATTGCCACAAATAATGTTACGTTTGCTGCAACTAAGATTGTTAACAATATTGTAATAGAGAAGATTAAAACCTGAAGCCCCATTGCTCTATCTCCTTCAACACTTTTAAAGTCGTTTACAATAGCAATTCCCAACTGAAATGTGGGAAGAAAAAATATGCAGTCAGTTGGACTGGAGCATGTTATGTAAGCACATGTTAAGATGCTTCTTTCAGAAACGTACCCCAGCTATGCTGTACAAGAGTGTGAGGACGATTATGTCGGGCGTAAGGGTCCCAAATAATGCCTGACCAGCCCACCTATCAATAAGAGATTGAACTGAAATCCATTACCCAGCACTATGCACATCAAAACAGTTTCCAACATTCAACCAAACCACATGAATTTATTGGTCGCGGTTCTTGAATAGACTTGAAGACTGTTATAACAAGACTCCTAAGAAGTATCCAATTACGTGAGCGAGGAAAGATGATAAACAATTAATTCAATGCATTTCTTACACAATTAATATCAATCTGAATTACAGAAGGATCCCTGAATCAAGAGTTCTTGACCCTTTATATGAAAGATCTAATTTTTGTAAATTCACAAAAGAAAGATAAGGCAGGGAATATCGCACCATGGCAAACTGATATAACTTGCACCCAGGGCAAAATTTCCAATCCATCCGTTTTGTTTCAGCTGCAAGCAATAACTCATGAAGCATAGTCAAGGCTTAAGCAAAGAAAGCAAAGTTTCTTCTCGAACATCAAACTAAGCAAATCGTTTGATTTGTTGATAGTGGGGGAAAAAACTACCTTTAAAGGTGGAGCGGAGTAAATGTACGATAGCAAGGATCCACCCACAGCAAGGTAAAATAATATTGGGAATTTATGTCCTGCCTGAAAAGGACAGCTATTCATGATTGACATCTGATCTAAATATTTGAAGGTGTAAGAAGGAGCCAGTCCATCATGCGAATACTTACCCACACATCTAATATGCCAGCGAAACTAAGGCCTCCTAAAAGCAGCACCCAGATTTGAGTAATAACCTGAAGAAAAACAAAGAACCAGATTAAAAATGCAATCTTCACCAAAGAATTTTTATACAATAAAGAAAAATACAGCTAGTACCCTTACCTCATTCTCAGATATTGCCCCTGAGGGAATTGGACGATAAGGTTCATTAATTGCATCGATCTCTCGGTCATACCAGTCATTTAGTGTCTAAAGAAAAGGCCATGGAGTTATTGGACTACAAAGATATCATTAATCAAAACCAAAACCCAAAATCAACTTTCCATCCCAAGTAAATCATACCTGGGTATAGCCAGTGAGTAAAGGGCCGGACATACACATGCACATTATTGATTTAGCAACATCCTCAAAAGTCCAATGAAAATTTCCTGCAACGTGAAAAATTTCCTCAAAAGTAATTCATGGACAGAGATTTTCGGTCGGATCTGATTGGAAACAAGCATTCCAATGCCAAATTGCCAATCCAAAAAAATTTCGGAACATGATCCGGATCTCCTACATTTTACAAGACTTAAAAAATTTTCATTGACCACTTTTGGGGACGAGCATACCAGAAGCAGCAGCTCCACAAACTACTCCCCATACCAGTGGAGGCCAAGTTACAGGCTTTGTCAGCTGAAGACGAATCTTCCACTTGTTCTGCACAGTTTAACTCACAGATGAACTCCTGTCTCACATTTCTTGCCACCATGATTCTATCAAACTTAATATCCACTAAAAAAAAGCACAGTAACTAAAACCCGAAACTCAAACTATCCACTTTACTAATTCGATATCATAATTGCAGTGAACAATATGCCATCGTGTAATATTAATCAAACTATTCCAAAAAACCCATATTCTACCTTCTTTTTTCTTTTCCGAAAGAAATTCTAAACATTCACCCGCTTCTTACACACACAAAATGCATGTAAAAGATTTTTCCAACCACAACCAAAAAACAAAAAGAAGTTCTTTTCGAGCTCGGTTCAACAAAGCTAAGCTTCTAGCATCATCTGAGGAAACCCACATTATGCAAAAACACCAACGCACATAGAGAGAAGGTACTCAAGCTTTGAACTTGTATACTATACTAACAGTGACGACTTACAGTTTCTTGAGAAGCTCCTTTAATCCCAAGAAGCTGATTGACGCTCGAACCGGCTTTAGCAGGTGCCTTATCCGGTACTGAAGATTCAACTGCTAAACCAAAATCTCACTATAATCCACTTTAATTCTATCAAATTTGACTAAAAAAAAACGAAATGTAGAATCTTAATCGTTTAATATCATTAAAAACCTTCGTTGGTATCGGTCTCCGCAGCCCTAACCGTAAGCCTCCTTCCTGAAATTTTCAAAAATGTCAAAATTTAAAATATCTCACTTGTCAATTAAATTAAATTAAACTAATTTAGGAACAATTGAATTGGAAAATGGAAAAGCAATTCGAACGCTGTTCATTGGGAATTTGAACTTCTCGGCAACCAAACGGAGGGTAATAGCGAGTGGACTCACTGGTAAACGAAACCGAAACCGGCGTGAAGGAGGACTGAGTCCGAACTCGGTTGGCGTTGAGGTTCGATAAGCTAATAGACGACACAGTATTGAGTACGGACGCCATTGATGGAGCTGTAAGGAGCTTACTGGCGGAGCACGGAGAGAGAAGAAGTGGAAGAGCTACTGCACGGACTAGCCGATAACTCTAGTGCCTGTGATAAATGTTTGTCGTAGGTGAGAAAAAGAGCGTAGTTCCGGTGTGATATGGTGTACGGGAGTTTAATCTATGACTGCTTACGTGACGGATTGGACGAGGCTGATGTAATAAATCCTCGGATGAAGTACCATAACCGTTGATGCGCTCTGTCGTCTCAAGGGCGTGGGGTGAACAAGGATAAATTTTTAGTTATGACGGAACACGGATGGTACATCATATGTTTTTATGCAAGTAATGAAAATTTTTAATTTTTAAGTTATTAACTTGTTAACACACATAAGCCACCATTTATATAGGAACACGTGCCTCGTGTGACGGTCACACTGAAAAATCTCTCGTGAACAAGGCTGGCTGGCGTGCGCCCGTTGCAGCAGCTCCAATAAAAGAGCCAACAGCTCTGTGACGTGGCACAATGACATTTTTTGGATTTCAATAGTCTGATGATCTACGGTGTTGAATTTAAATGGTAAATAAATTTAATAATTATTATTGTTAGTCCACGTGGATCTTTCTGGTGCGTCGAATTCAACAGTAAAAAAAATTAAATTTTGGATTAATCAGACATGTAACTGGAAAGAAAAAAAAAGGTGAAAAATAGAAAAATTGTTATTTTTGTTATTTTAAAATCCCAATCGCCATGAACGACTTCGAGGGTCTCCAGACCTCCGATTTCGGCTTCAAGCCCTCCGGAAAATCGTCCCCAATCACCGAACGTAGACCATCCTAATCCTCTGCCTCCTCCCCCTCCCCTTCCCCGCCTCTGTTGTTTTCCTGGTGGTGGGCACTGCTTGATGACCTACTAGAAGGTGCTGCTGCGTTGACGAGTGGGCCCCAACACTCCACCTTGTTGAATTCAAGAATGTTTGAGTGGAAGTAGATCCATACCAGAGCGTCCTGCAGTTCTGGGTAGTTGTTGAACAAGTTGTCGTCCCCAAGAATAAAGATGATGTGAAGAGGAGAAAGGAAAAAAGAAACTGGCAGTATGCCCAAAAAATCGAAAAAAAAAAGAAAAAAAAAAGAAATTGGACCCGTAGACCCGCTCCGAACCGGTCTGTTTGAAACGGGCCGGGTTACGTTCGGTTCCTAAACTCAAAATTCTTCTACCTGGCCCGACCCGCCCCGTTACATTTTAAAACAGGTAGGTCCGGTTCCTCCAAATTTGGGCCCGGCCAGGCCATTGCCCAGCCCTAACCATAACCGTTGATGCGCTCTGTCGTCTCAAGGGCGTGGGGTGAACAAAGATAAATTTTTAGTTGTGACGGGAATACGAATGGTAAACCACCTGTTTTTATGCAAGTGGTGAAATTTTTTAATTTTTAAGTTATTAACCTTTTAACACACATAACCCACCATTTATATAGGGACACATGGTGTACCACCTCGTGTAACGGTCACACTGAAAAATCTCTCGTGAACAAGGCCGACTGACGTGGGCCGTTTCAGCAGCTCCAATAGAAGAGCCAACGACTCTGTGACGTGGCGTGATGACATTTTTTGGATTCCAATAGTCTGATGATCTGAGTGTTGAATTTAAATGGTAAACAAATTTAATAATTCTTATCGTTAGTCCACGTGGATCTTTCTGGTGTGTCGAATTCAACAGTAAGAAAAATCAAATTATGGATTAATCAGACATGTAAAAATGGAAAGAAAAAAAAAGGTGAAAAATAGAAAAATTGTAATTTTTGCTATTTTAAATTCCCAACCATTTTGTTAATTCGTCACACCACAATTCAATATTTATTTTTCCTACAAACTCCTATATTTATTTTCCACTTTTCAAAACCTTTTGCTATAAAAAAAAAAAAAGAAAAAAAAAAGTGAGAGGTCAAATTGGTCGATCGGAGAAGTTGTTGCATTATGTGAGACTTTGATGCGTGTTGCTCATGACCCTCTCACGAAAAATAAGATAGAGGTGCAACAAATGTGTAAAAAAAGAGAGTATATATTTGTAAATAGTAATCGCTCCTGACATTCGGAGTGAATAATAACGTCTTTGAACTTGCCTTATCCTTGCACAACTGATGGAATTGCTTTGATGTCCATGGGTCACAAACAAAAAGTGAAGTTCTAAATATAGTTGGGCTCATTGGACCGTTCATATTACGCCGAGCTCCCACTTTCACCAGTATTTCGAATAAGCCCAAATAAGGCTGACTTGTATTAAACGTACCAAGTACTAGGGACTAGGGAGCATAATTTGTTAAGAAAATCTCTCTCAAAAAGTTGGCTCGCATGCCACTAACTTTTCGGGATTTTGGAATCTTGAGTCAAAAGGATTTTTGGATCTTGTGTTAACAATGAATCAAGAAAAGGATACATTATACAAGTAATAATGCTAGTTTACTTTTCAGTAACTTTACATTATTACAGCATTGTTTCGAATGTCACTTTAACTTTCAAAACCTCCGATCTTATTATGCAAAATATTTTTGGTCCACAATTCCATATCTCCATCATGCACTCTCACTTTAGTATTATTATCATTATCTCGGACGCCCAACTAAGCTTTTGAAATATTTGATCCTATTATGCCAAAAAATATTTGGTGTGGCCGTTGTATATCTCCATCTTGTCACTCTCTTTTCTTCTCATATTATTGTAGAATTATTATCATTACCTTTTGATTATCAAAATCTTCAACTTGCGATAAAAAAATAAGAATAAAAAAGCCATGATGTTACTGTTACATATTCCGATTGTATTACTATCGTTTCTCACATGATCTCACAAAAGTAGAGAGAGTGACCCAATGTATGCTTCGGTTGTCTTCTAATTCTGAGGCAAAATATGAGATGGGTTTCACATTTGCCTCAATTCTAGAAAGTGCAATTAATTAACTATCGTTTAAAAAAAATTAAATAAAATTAAAAATAAAATCAATCAAAATCTGTTTTGATCCAATCAGAGCATATAACCGAAACCTAAAAGAATGAGCCGGTCCTTATGCCAAAAGCTCGCTCTCCCTCCCTTATCCCTCAATCAATCATCTTTGTTATGTGTTATGAACACGGCACAGTACATAAAGTGTAACAACACTAGGGATGGGCAAATACCCATTGGTTATGGGTAACCGCGGTTACCCGGCCTTTTAAATTAAACGGTTACGGTTATGGGTAACCGTTTAGATAAATAAACGGTTATGGGTATAACCGTTTACCCGTGAAATTTAAATGGGCGGTTATGGGTATTAACCGCGGTTATAAACGGGTAACCGTTTACCCATTTATTTTATATATGTAAAATTAACACAAACCATATTCCTTATCGGACAAAACTTAGATCAATGCTATTGACTATAGTGCATGATTTCATGGTCCATTATATATATATATATATATATATATATATATATTATGTTAATACTTTACATTCCGAGTTAAATAACTAAATAATATTGTCTTTTAACAGTTTTCGTAACCCAATAATACCTAGCCAATTTTATATTACCTTCATTGTTAACAGTTAAAAATATCGTCCGTAAACTATTATTTCAATTATTGGAATGGAATAAGGACTTAAAAAATTAAAATGTGGAAATGTATAATGAATGTACCTATAACGGTGTTTAATTGTTAGAAAAAGAAAATTATGACAAATTTTTCTTTTTTAATTTTCAAGTTGTTAAAAAAACACGTAGACGGGTGAAAAATGAGTAAATGGTAAAAAAAAAAAAGGATAAACGGGTTAAAAAATGATAAATGGGTAAACGGGTATTAAACGGTTATGGTTAAATGGGTACGCGGTTATGGGTATGGTTAACCGTTTATAAACGGTTATGAGTATGGGTATAACCGTTTAGGCAATTACCCAACAGGTAAACGGTTATGCGGGTATGAGAATAAACGGTTATGGATAAATAACCGCGGTTACCCGCCCGCCATAACCATTGCCCATCCCTAAACAACACAACCGGTTGAAAACTTGAAACAAAAAAAACTTCAATCAATAGTTGTATAACACTTGATGTATCGAACCGTGTTCCTGATACAGTGAAAAAATTCTCCTGAAAAAAAGGCTTGGACCAATCAGTCCAAAAAGTTACCTCTCTAGATAGAACCTTGGCAGCATAGGAAGATGCTCGATTTCCCATTCCACGAATCCATTTGGTGCTTCTGCGAAAATTCCTTCCTATTAATTCCCTAATATATACTTCCTTGTTTCACAATCTTCATGTTTCCTTTCTACTATTCAGGA